>JAYESA010000005.1:182076809-182666048 GCA_036927795.1 Iris macrosiphon | reverse complement strand
GAGTTAGATTGTGTGTGCCTAGTGGGAGTTGCGAGAGGAGGTATTGCAGGAAGCGCATCGCTCTCAGTATTCCATACATCCAGGTGCTAACAAGATGTATCAGGATATGCGAGAGAGTGTGTGATGGTATGGCATGAAGAGGAAAGTGGCACAGTTTGTATCCAGATGCTTAGTGTGCCAGCAGGTGAAAGCCGAGAGGCAGAGGTCAGGAGGGTTACTTCAGCCATTACCCATTCCAGAGTGGAAGTGGAAACACATTACTATGGATTTTGTGTCCGAACTTCCACGATCTCCAGGAGGGAAAGACGCGATTTGGGTCATTGTTGATAGGTTGACCAAGTCGGTCCACTTTTTGCCTTTCAAGGTGGGTTTGTCTATGGAGAAGCTGGCAGAGGTGAGGCAGATCGTTAGGATACATGGAGTTCCCGTCAGCATAGTCTCAGATCGGGAGATAGTCGTTTCACTTCTCATTTCTGGAGAAGTTTGCAGGAGAGTTTGGGCACTCAACTCAAGTTCAGTACTGCATATCATCCCCAGACAGAATGGGGCAGTCAGAGAGGACTATCCAGACTCTCGAGGATATGTGCGCACTTGTGTACTAGATTTCGGGGGGTTCTTGGGAGGACCATCTCCATTTGGTAGAGTTTGCTTACAACAACAGTTACCAGGCCAGTATAGAGATGTCACCTTTTGAAGCTCTATATGGTCGGAGGTGTCGTACTCCTTTGTCTTGGGACGATGTTGGAGAGAGAGTTTTGCTTGGGCCAGAGATGGTTGTGGATGCAGCGGAGAAGGTTCAATTGATCAGAGACAGACTATCGAGTGGCGCAGGACAGACAGCGGCATTGGGCCGATAGCCATCGGAGACCTTTGGAGTTTGAGGTATAGTTTAGATTTTGTTTGTGCTTGTTCTTGTTTGTTATAGAATAAGTTCTTAAGATGGTATTTTGTTCTAGGTGGGTGGTTTGGTGTTTCTGAGGATTTCTCCGACACGAGGCACGATTCGCTTCGGTGGAGGCGGAAAGCTTAATCCGCGATTCATCGAACCTTTCACTATTCTAGAGAGGGTCGGTGCAGTTGCTTATAGACTAGACTTGCCACCTGCATTGGAGGGAGTGCAAAACGTGTTTCATGTGTCGCAGTTGAGACGATACGTAGCAGATCTTAGTCATGTATTGGATCACTCAGAGATAGAGATAGGCCCTACTCTTAGCTATCCAGAGCAGCCAGTTGAGATTCTGGATCGGAGAGAGAAGGTGCTGAGGAACCAGACTATTCCTTCGGTACGCGTCGCATGGAGGCATCACTCTCCGGGGGAGTCTACCTGGGAGAGAGAGGATGACATGCGAGAGCGTTATCCATATTTGTTTGTACCTTGAGGTATGTTATTTTCTAGTAATGTTCTGTTCATTAGTTAATTGTGATTCTTTAGTTCTGTTCTGTGATTTTTCTGGGGGTAGTTTTCATCTTTAAATTTTGAGGACAAAATTATTTTAAGGAGGGTAGACTTGTCACTACCACATTTTAGGAAAAAGGGTATTTTGGTAATTTTCTATTTAAATAAATATTGTGCATGGTAAATAATTTTTGTTGTATTATTTAATTGTTGTTGGATGTTATTTAATTATTTTGGACTTAGTTTAGTAGACCCAACTATTTTAGTTTGGACCCATGGACCAACATGAATTAAATAGTTAGATTTGGCCCATTTAGAAAGCCCATAGTTAAGGAGATGAATTAAATTAATTAAGTGATTAGACTAGAAGCTTCCTTCCTTAATTATTTCTTCATGAGAGGCCCCAAGGAGTACATTGAAAATTTTACAATTGCTTGGGGAAGGGGGCATGGCCGGCCTATATTAGAGGGGGGAAATTTCTCTCTCCTCTCATTCTCATTCCAAATCTAGATCTAGAATTTTCTACTCCCAAATTCCCTCCATTCTCATTCCAATTCTCTACCAAATTCATTCTAAATTCTTCCTAATTCACCATTAGAAAGTTAAGAAGCAAGGATCTAGAAGGAGGAAGCAAGGATCTACAAAGAGGAGCAAGGATCTACAATTTGGAAACAAGTTCATCTCAATTGGAGGTTTCATTGGGAATCTATCTCCCAATAGGTATAATTCAGTTTTTTCCATTAAAATAGCTTCTAAATCTGAGATTTAATCATGTAAAATCAATCCATATGTATGTACTACCCATAGGACTTTGTTTTATGTTCATAGGAGACCCATGGAGAAAGTTATGGTACTTTTTGTGTCAATTTTGTTGGAATTCCGAATTTATATTTTGTTGTGTGTGTCAATTGATCCTATAGATCAATTGGGCATGTGCTTATGTATTTGGGACTTGTGTCGTGTCCATATTTGGGTACATGTGGTTCGTATCCCAACTATTTGGTGATACGTGTCATTTTGGGGGTTTTCCCTCCGACACGGGACTTTGAACATGTCGTATTTTGACACGGACACATAGATCTACTTTTGACACTTTGATTTATTCATAAATATTATTTGTGACTTGTTTGTGTCCTTCGGGGTGCAATTGGTTGTGTGTTGGACTCGTGTCACATGCGTATCCTAGATCTAGTGGGATACGGTGTGAAACTTTCCAATTTGGTGTGTTTATGTGTAGATCTAACTATTTATGCTTTAAATTCTTCATTTATAATTAGTAAATATATATAGATATTATATATTCATTTTATTGTATTTATTATGATGTTGTAGCATAGATCTATATTTTTATGTATTTTAATATGATGTATAAATATAGATATGTAGCTTTCTTGCATGCAATTATATATGTACTTATGTTAATAAAATATTTTATACATAAAGGTTTGTAAAATATATTTATGTGTTTAAATGTGTGATTATATTATTTATAATTATTATATAATTATTTATATATTAATGAATATATTTTATGTGTGCTTTTAGCCATGTAAAATACGTACATTAATATGTGCATTGTGTTTCGTAACTAATAGTATTTGATTGTATATATATTAGTATATATATTTATCTAATTGTTTTATATATATATGTATATATATAAGTGTTTTGTGAGATATAATACTAATAATAATATATTATTTTATTTATATAATATTTATATAGATGTCTTGAGAGGTTGACCTTGGTTTGACCATGTTTGACTTTAGTTGACTTTAGAGTTGACCATAGTTGACTTTTAACTTAGAATTGATTTATTGACCTAGAAGTTGACTAGTTTGACTTGTTCTCTTTCCGGGACCTTATTTTAATGTGGTATTCCATATCTAGGTCTTCGAGGCACCGAGTCAGACATCTGTGAGACTTTTCATTTGGACTTCAGGCGAGTACATTCTCTAATAGTTTCTCATTTATGATATCCTCTATGTTCGTTGTATCTAGTGTAGATATACATGTTTATCTTGACACTATGGTTACACGGATTGGTATATCCGGATCTCGTCATGAGATGTTATTCCTTGGTATATGGTGTATATGGTGCAAGTATTGTTTCATTGGTTATCTTGTACATGTACAGACATCGATTTTCGGGAGGAGTCGCTCTCTTCTTGAAAAATCTAGTGCCATAGCATACCGTGGTTGGATCTATTATACCAGTTGGGGGTGGGGAGTATTAGTATAGATATGTGATCAAATCCCTATTGAATAAAGTATTGGTAAGCGAATAGTGTTGATCATGCACCGCACGTATGATTAGCCAGGCCGCATTGTATCTTGCCCAAGCCGATCACATGTTAAGCTAGTACTCACACACTTAGTCATTAGTATTATTGTTTCATTGGTATATTGTTCATTATTGTATTTCTTTCCAGTATTTCCTTATTGTCTATATATCTCTTGTATCTATTGTGCATCTTGTTTATCCATAGCTATTTACTGTTACATAGTTTTTATCATGGATTAGAACTGTTGTTAGAGATGTACTCTGCTCCTTTCCTGACTGGATATATTTTTCCAGATGACACTGAGGAGTACCCTACCTATTATGGACCCCAGGATGTTGTGGGTTTAGATTCTGAGACCCTGGCTCAAGAGAAACTTATCCCAACTGAGACAGTTGACCCTGGAGTTGTAGCTTTGTAGTATGATAGTATTCTTTTGTACTGGATTTGTTTCCAGCTTATTTTGTTACTCTTCAGACTCATTGATGTATTAGTTTAAACTCATGAGTTGTATAATGACTATTCTATTCTTATCTGATTCGTGCTCATTCTAGCTTAGTTCTGTGATTGAGTATTCTATCATTATTGGTGGTTCATTACATTAGATAGACTATCTAGACAGCGTTCTACCGCCGATTCTGTGGCGTAGGCTGGGCGTTGTTTCCGACTAGTATCCTTACACCGGGTACGGGTCGTGACACTCATGTACAACTCCTTTTGCGTGAACACATACTTTAAGCTCTTGTGGTTTGTGAAGATCTCCACACGCTCTCCGTATAAATAGTGTTTGCACAACTTTAGGGCAAAGATGACTTCTACCAACTCAAAATTATGGGAAGGATAGTTCTTTTTATGAGGACGCAATTGCCTGGATACATAGGCAATCACTTTCCTATTTTGTTGAAGTACATAACCAAAATCTTTCTCCGATGCATCACTATAAATAGTGAAACCTCTAGACCCTGATGGCAATGTCAAAATAGGAGCAGACATCAACCTCTTCTTCAATTTCTCAAAAGTAATCTGGCAGTCCTTCATCCAAACAAACTCTATATCCTTTCTAGTGAGTCTGGTCATCGGCTCGGCAATTCTCGAAATTTTTTGCACAAACTTCCTGTAGTAGCATGTCAATCCCAAGAAACTCCTGATCTCTGCTACTGAACTCGGGGTCTTCCAAGACTCCACTGCTGTGATCTTCTTCGTATCCACTAAAATTCTATCACCAGTCACAACATGTCCCAAGAACTCTACCTTGTCTAGGAAGAACTCATACTTGGACAGCTTCCCATACAGCTTGTCCTTCCTCAGCATATCCAACACAATCCGCAAATACTCCTCGTGCTCCTCCGGTGTCTTCGAGTATATGAGTATGTCATCGATGAACACCACTACGAACTTGTCAAGGTAGTGATGGAACACATTGTTCATCAAATTCATAAATATTGTCGGGACATTAGTCAACCCAAATGGCATCATCATAAACTCATACTGACCATACCGAGTCCTAAAAGCAGTCTTCGGTATGTCCTCCGACTTCACTTTCACCTAGTGGTAGCCTAATCTCGAGATTATTCAATGCCCACTCAACTGATCGAATAAGTCATCAATCCGTGGCAAATGATATTTATTCTTGATAGTGAGATTATTCAATGCCCTATAATAAATGTACATGCGCACCGATCCATCCTTCTTCGGTACAAACATTATCGAGGCTCCTCACGATGAAGAACTTGATCTGATAAACCCCTTATCCTATAATTTATCCACCTGCTTCTTCAGCTTGACCAGCTCGTTGTAGTTTACTCTACAGACATACTGTGAAATTGGTTATATATCTTGCACCAAGTCTATAGAGAATTCAATATCTCAATCTGGCGGCAATCTTGGTAATTCCTCAGAAAATACATCTAAGAATTCTGTTATCAGCGAATGTGGCAACTTCTTGTCTTCCACCATATCTCCACATATAATGCCTTCTTTCTACTCTGCAGCTCCTCTAGCAAACTTAAACTCTGGCTCTCTGGGCGGACCAAACAAAACTCTACCTCCTCTACAATCTATACTAGCATGGTGCCTACTCAACCAATCCATCCCGAGTACAATATCGTAGCTCAGAAGTGGCATTACAAGTAGACACATACTCAGCTCCCGACCTCCCAGAGTAACTCTCCGGTCCTTGTAAATATCATTAACTAAGATAATGCCTCCCCCGGTCATGATCTTGCAAGTCCTAAGCAAAGACTCTGCTACCAAACCATGCTTCAGAGTAAAAGAAACAGATACAAAGCTATGGGAAGCACCATTATCAAACAAAGCTAAAGTTGGAAAGGAATCAAGAAGAAAAGAACCTACGATGACATCTCCGGTGGGATTGACCTCCTCGACTGTCATAGCGAACGCTCGTCCCTGACATGCACTCCCTAATGTTGGTGCTAGGCATAACAATGTTGCTGGGTCGGAAGCGGCGGTCCCCTCGGCTTTACTGCAGGTGGTCTCGCCTGTGTCCTCGAAGCTGGAGTTTCTCCCTGAACTACACGACAAAGATTGGAAGAACACTCTCTCAACTGATGCCCTTCAGTACCATAATACAAATAAACTTCTAGCCTCCTCCTGCAAACTTTCCAGATATGGCCGGACTTCTTGCAGTAGTGGCAATGAGCTTACTGTAACTGTCTCTGCTACTGCGATGCCTGGTAAAATAGCACCTTAGCTGGAGTCTGGTGCTACTGCGGCTGCTAAAAAGGCCTAGACTAGAAATAATGACGTTTGGCAGATATTGTATTGCTGTTTGCCCCTAGAAAAGAATTGTGATCTCTCTTGGGCTTCAAACCCAACTCCTGCTCAACCTTGCATGCCTCTGCAAGTATCTCCGAGTAGGTCTCACAAAAAGATAGAATGAGGATCTTTACTTTCCAGTTTAGACCCTCGTGAAAATGGATAGCTCGAACCTCCGGCTCCCTCACCAAATACTTCATAAATTGGCTCAACCTGTCGAACTCTACAGCGTATTCCTCCACAAACATGCTCCCCTGAATGAGGCTCTCAAACTGCCTCCCCAAGTCTAACCTGTCTGTCCAAGCGAAGAACTTCTTCTTGAAGAGGTCCTTGAATACCTCCCAATACTATCCTACATCAACAAGAATTGGCTCATTCCTGAACCAAGTACGCGCGACATCGAACAGCTAAAGTCCTACTGTTTCAACCTTTAGATCCTCAAAAAGACGAGACACCCTCATGAGATGCTCAATATCCTCGAGCCAATCATCAGCATAGACGATGCTCTCCGTCCCCTTGAAGACCCTAGGCTCCAGCTTCTTGAAGTCCTGAATGTTACCTGACCGAAGCTGAGCAACTTAAGGAGAAACCTGTTGCTGGATCGGAACTCCTCTCTCTACTACGGTACGAGCAAGCTGATGAGAACTCTCGATACCCTATCGTAAGACATCGGTCTATCTCTGGTGTGCCTCAGACTGAGCCCTCTGCACCTCCAATATCTCGTAAAATAGTATGAACATCTGTGTCGCATCTGCTGGCATGAAATATGGAGGTGGAAGTCCCTCAGATACATCTGGCACAGTCCTTTGAGTAGGAGATGGACCTCCGAAAGCAGCTGACACTCCAAGCACTAGAGAAGTGACTGGTACAGGCTCTCGGGAAGTCACAGACCTCTTAGAAGCTGCTCTCCCCTGCTGTGATCTAGTCTTAGGCGGCATCCTGAGACAAAGCGAAAGGAAAGAATCAATATAACACATGATATAAGACACTCAAGAAAGGATAATTTAAAGATCAATTATCAATATCAAGGAAGATTAGTTGAATGAATCAAAAGAAATTTTCCTAGATGTGACTGAGTATTCTCAGCCTATTGCCTATATCCTATATCCTAAAACAGGCTCGTAATAGCACTCAATTTAGAGCACTACTACAAATTGCACTAATTGTGACCTCGAAGAGACCTGTATGGGCCACCACTAAAAAAGTATCACGACCCACACCCGGTGTAGGGATGCAAGTCGGGAACAATGCCCAGCCTACGTCACAGAATCGACGGTAGAACATTGTTTGGGCAATCTATCTAATCAACAATATCAATATATTCAATCACAGATCTAAGATAGAAAATAGCACGAATATGATAAGGAATAGAATGGTCACAATACAAATCATAAGTCAAATAATAACATCGACGAGTCAGAGAAAATACTAAACAGTAAGCTGAAGACAAATCCAGTACAAGAGAACAACTAAGATACTATAAGTCCCGGGTTATTTGTCTCAGTCGGGATGAGTCCCTCCTTAGCCAAGGTCTCTGACTCTAAGCCCATAACATCCTGAGGCCTGTAATGAGGGTACCACTCCTTAGTGTCATTTGGGAAAAATATATCCAATCAGGAAAGGAGCAGAGTACATCTCTAATAGCAGTTCTAATTAATGATATAAACTATATAATAGTAAATAGATGTGAATATACAAGATGCAATAATAGATATAAGAGATATACAATAAAGGAAATACTAGAAATAAATACAAGAATGAACAATATGACAATGAACAAGAATACTAAATGACTAAGTGAGTGAGTACCAGCTTTAACATATGAACGACTTGGGAACTTGATACAAGATTTATGGCCTGGCTAATCATATGTGCGGTGTATGATTAATACTATTCAATGAACAAAGACTTGATACAAGGAGGATATGATCACATATCTACACTACATACTCCCCATTCCCGACTGGTATAGTGGATCCAACCATGGTACGCTATGGCACGGGATTCTCTAAGAAGGTAGCAAGTCTCCCCAAAAATTATTGTCTGTACACGTACAAGAAGAACAATGAAATAAGGCTTACACAAGATACACCATATATACTAAAAAATAATATCTCATGACGAGATCTGGATATACCAATCCGTGTAACCATCGTGTCAAAAAATCAAGGATATCTACACTACATACAATGAACATAGAGGATATCATAAATAAGAAAATATCAGAGAATGTACTTACCTAAAACCTGGTGCACAGTATCACAGATGTCCAGTACGGTACCTCGAAGACCTAGATATGGAATATAATATTAATACAAGGTTTCAGAATGAAAATAAGTTAAACTAGTCAACTTCTAGGTCATAAAGGCATTTTAAAGTCAAAATAGTCAAACTAGGTCAACTCTAAGTCAAAATCGGTCAAACTTGGTCAAACTACCTATTTTTAGGTTGCATGAGTCTATCTCTATGATATTGGGTCCATACACTAAGAATCTAGGCTCCACTAACTAACCTTAGGATATTAAGATACCGTATCGCAAGATACGCAAACAAGAGATATGAAATAATCATTATACATATATAATCAATATTAATACACTAATCCTAATTATAAATGCTAAGTGGATACCTTGGCTTTGAACCAATCTCGGTATTGCACCACTAGACACCCATCTTGATACCCAAATCCAATACCTTGAGTATAGGCTAATACCTTGACTTTTACCTCGGTATCTCAAGGTAATGTCAAATCCTCATTTATAGCTAACACCCAATATCAAACATATGCTAATCAACTAACTACTAAAATATTATATACTAATACATAGATACTAACCTATAATACAATACTTATAAGATACATATAGTTAACAATCTAACTAATACCTATCATACATATAGATACTTACCAATAACTTACATACAGAGGTATATATATAGTTACTAACTATTACACATATCTAACTAACTATTATACTAATAATGTATATACTACTAACCAATAACTCACTAAAAACACTACTAAGCAACCACTAACCCAACTAGCTAACTCAGACCTTGCTAGCCCCCTCCTGATACACGCTGCTGTTGCTTTTTGGCTGCCGTCGCTGTTTGCTGTCACTGTTGCTGTTCGTTGTTGGTGTTTGTTGCTGCTGTTGCTGTTGTTGTCGCTGATTGCTGTCGCTGTTTGCTATTGCTATTGTTGTTTGCTGCTGCTGTCGCCATTGCCGTCGTTGATTGCGGTCGCTGTTTGCTGCTGGCTGTTGCTGTTTGCTGCTGCTGTCGCTATTTTCTGTCGTTGTTACTGATTTTTGTCCGGGCTTCCCCTTATCACACACATAACCTAAAACACCTATATACATATATATATAAATAACCCCTTACACACGTAACACTCCTCTCAACTATATATATATATATATATATATATATATATATATATATATATATATATATATATATATATATATAGCATCACACACATAAATACATATATATATCATATATGTGTGTAATGCTATATATATATATATATATATATATATATATATATATATATAAGCACATATGCATATAGATAATTAATACACTAATATATCCACATCTACATATATATATATATATATATCCATACATATATACATAGATATCTATATACATATACATAACAATATATACATATACATATGAATACATATGTTACAATTAGCTAAGAACAATGGAAATTGGATCTAGAAATACAACACAACAAATACGTGGAGTGCATCACACCCGTATCACACTAGACCTATAATACGCTTGCGATACGAGTCCACCACATAACCAAACGTATCCCGAAGGACACGAGCAAGTCTAAATTACTATATATGAACAATACAATGAGTAAAATATATATCTACATGTTCGTGTCAAAATATGACATGCACAAAGCCCCGTATCAAAGAAAAATATCTCAAATCAACAAGTATCACCAAATTATTGGGATACGACCTACATATATCCAATTGTGGATATGACACTAGCCACAAACAAACAAACATATGTCAATTTGGTTTATATGACCAATTGACCAATACAACAAGTATCAATCTCGGAATTCCCCTAAAATTGACACAAAAAATATCATAACTTTCTCCATAGGCCTCCTATAAAATTAATTCCAATTCCTATAGATAGCCTATGCATATGGGATAATTTATTATGGTTAAAACTCAGATTTAGAACCTAATTAAAGAGAAAAAACTAAATTATACCTATTGGGAGATAGATTCCTAATGCAACCTCCAAATTTGATGAAATTGGCCTCCAACTTGTAGATCCTTACTCCTCTTTATAGATCCTTGCTTCCTCCTTCTATATCCTTATTCTACTAGCCTCCAATGGTGATTTGGGAAGGAATTAAGAAGAAATTTGGTAGAAAAATGATGTGAAAATAAAGAAATTTGGTTGAGAAAAATTCTATGTCTAGATTTAAAATAAAAAGAGGAGAGAGAAACTGTTTCCCTCTTTTAATATAGGTCGGCCCCCTTAGCCCCTCCCCAAGTCACTATATAATATCTATTATACCCCTTGGGGCCTCTCATGAAGAAATAATTAAGGAGGAAAGGTTCTAGTCTAATAGTTTAATTAAATTAATCATCCTTCTAATGAATGGGCTTCTAATTGGGCTCAATTCTAAATAATAATAAATGTTGGTCCATGAGTCTAAACTAAACTAGTTAGGTCCACTAACACAAGTCCAAAACAATAATCTAACATCTAACAATAATTAAATAATACTATCAATAATTATTCATCGTGTACAATATTTAATTAATTATGAATTGACCAAAATACTCTTCTCTAAAAAATATGGTAGTGACATTCTTCAAAGTTGTGCCTTGGGCTCTACGGTTAGAATCTCAGTGGGAGTTGCATTTCGAGCAATAAGAACCTCCCACCGAAGATGGAGTAGTGAATGTTAACTTGGGCGATGAATCCTCTCCCAAACCTATCTTCATCAGCAAAAGTCTGTCTAAAAAAGATCATGAATCCCTTATATAACTCATAAGGGAGAACATTGATGTCTTCGGATGGAGTTATAAAGATATGTCGGGTTTGGACCCACAAATCGTGATGCAAAAACTCAACATATTGCCGAATGTTAAGCAAGTGAAGCAACAGTAACGAAAATTCCGTCCAGACATCATGGATTCCATCAAAGCAGAGGCAAACAAGCTGATAACAAGCGGCTTCATTCGTGAGAAGCAGTCCAGATTAGGTTGTTAACATCGCTCCTATTATCAAGAAGAACGGTAAAATCTGAGTCTGCATAGACTTTCACAATTTAAACACGGCTTGACCAAAGGACGAGTTTTCTCTCCGATCAAAGATGTAATGATTGACAATACTTGTGGCTTTGAGCTTATGTCCTTCATGGACGGGTTCTCGGGCTACAACCAAATTAAGATATTTTTGGATGATGAGAAACATACGCCATTTCGAACACCAATGGGAGTATACTGTTACACAGTGATGCCCTTCGGTCTGAAGAATACAATACGACATACCAGCAAGCTATGAGAACCATTTTTGTGAACATCTACGCAAAATAGTTGAATGTTATGTTGATGACATCGCTGTCAATAGCCGCTTTTAAGGTGTTCATCTTAATGATCTAAAGACAGTGATCGATTTGATACGAGCACCAGCTTAAGATAAATTCTACCAAGTCTTTTGTGGAAATCTCTAGTAGCAAGTTCTTGGGTTTTGTCATAATCTCTTAGGGTATCTACATAGACCCTAAGAAAACAAAAGCTATCCTTGTTATGCCCCTATCGAAGAATCTTAAAATGATTCACGATATGCAAGAAAGGTTGGCGTACATCAGAAGTTTCATATCAAATCTCTCCGGATGATGTCAGCCATTTACCCAACCCATGAAGAAAGGAGTATCCTTTATTTGGACGGAAGAGCGCCAGCAAGCATTCGATGATATCAAGAATTACCTTATGAACCCCTAGTGTTCGTAGCTCTAGTCGTAGTAAAATCCTACTTGCTCTACGTCCATGCAATGGATCATTCTGTTGGCGCTTTACTAGCACAAAAAAGTAGCGCAGGCCATGAAAAAGCTTTCTACTACCTCAGCCGGATGATGGTCGGTGTCAAGCACAGGTACAACCTTGTTGAAAAGGAGTGCCTTGCTTTGATTTTTGCCATTTAAAATATCCGTCATTATGTGACCGGACAGACGATCCATGTCATCTCTCGTGTTAATCCCCTTAGGTTGCTCATGACAAATCCACGAGCACTGAACTCTTGCCTAGCCACATGGATAATGCTACTATCACCGTACGACATGGTATTTGTCCCTCAAAAGGCGGTCAAAGGCTAAGCATTAGCTGACTTTCTAGAAGAACACCCAGTGCCAGAAACATTAAAACTCTATGTCGTTATTCCATATGAAGTGATGGAGTCCAACACAGTAGTGGAAGAGTCCATTTGACGAATGTTCTTTGACGGTGCTCCAAGAACTGGGCCCAAAGGCAATATTATCGCCATAGTGGGGATCATATTAGTTTTTTCTGATAACCTGGTCATCCATCGTGTATATTCTCTTATGGAGCCTTGCTCCAATAACGTGGCATAGTACAACACTCTCATCATTGGGCTCCAACTAGCTAAGCAATTGGGAGTTGACTACCAAGAAGCCTATGGTGACTCCAAGCTGATAGTTAGTCAGGTCCGGGATGAGTATGAAATTCGACATAAGGATTTGATACATTATCATCAAGCTACGATCGACATAATTTTCATCTTTGTCAAGTTCTTCATAGAGCACGTACCATGGCTGCAAAATATCAAAGCCTAACAATCGATCACAGTAATTGGTCGAGAGCTAGTTTGTCCTAGGAACAACCTCTTCACAAACTACCAGAATAAGTCAAATTAGCGAGTCTGGAAACGTTGCTAAATGGCATAAAAATATCGCTAAAAAAATTTAGTGACGTAATTAGCAACGTTTTATTGAAGTCGCGTTTAAGCTAGTCGCTGACAGGAAAAATATCGTAAAATGTCGCTATAACGGCGTATTCGCGTCGCTAATATTTTTCATATTAGTGACGTTTAGCGACACAATCTAGTTATATTAGCGACGTATTGTGTGTCGCTAAACGTTGCTAATATTTTTCTATTTAGTGACATTTTGTAACATATTTAGCGACGTTCTGCTGACCTGGTAAATATGAACATGTCAACAATTTAGTGACATTTGGCAACATAATTAGCAACGTTCTGATACAGTTAGCAAAGTATTTAGCGATGTATATAAACATCGCTAAACATCGCTAAATGTCGCTAAATTACAATTCTTTTTAAAAAAATTGGAATAAATATATGCTTGCAGTTTGTCATATATCCCTGCAATATCACAGTTCATAAAAATAGACAGACCCGGAGCAACCCTCCATAGAATTTTCTGGGTTCATCGACCCCTTCGGTGGAACACTTAACACCGGTAAATTTCCATGCATTCAATCTAAATAATAAAGTAAAATTAAAAGAAATAGACACATTCTTAATAAATAAAGTATTAAAATAAATATCCAGCAAATTCATATGCATCATACAAACTAAGTCTAGAAAAAATATCCATTAAACATGACAACTGGTATTGGATGTGAACAAATAAAATCTAAAACACTATCCTATACCGTAATACGTATCCCTCTACAGACCACCAACAATGGTCATCCACAGCTCGTCAACCGATGGAGCTAGGTGGGCGGGGGGCTGCGAAAAACTACCAGCCTCTTCCTGTATGGGCTGGGTCGACCGCTCACGGAGCCTAACATACTCATCTTAAAAATATATATCTTTCAATAAGCGTACTACTTACTATCCACTCGTCATACATAATTATTAATATATATCTAAGGTACTTATTACTAACTACATTAATATTTATTTGTATATATTTTAAGTTATATTAAAATTAACGAAACATAAAGTAATACTTACGTAGCTCTGCGTGGCCCTCTCATCGATGAGCTGTCCGCCTTTCCTATGGGTGGTGAGAAAGGCTGTCACCGTGTTACCATCCCCACCCTTCTGGATTTTTTTTTAAAATATATTGTATGTTACTAAAATTAAATATTTTTTTCTACTTTGATTAAAATACTATGTATACAATGAAATACATACCATGCGACAAAAATGTTCTATCATCGGAATCGACCCACCACACCACTTTTTTGCCTTCTTCCTGGCCTCCTTCGCCTTCTCCGACTTTTCTTGTACCTAGGATCGTTAAATCTAACCGTCATCGCAGTCTACTGCTCAGACGTAATCCAACCTTGGATTGGTTGTCCCAAAAGATCACGATCCTTCTGGTCACGATCGGATCACGGATAAGTTTGGTGACGACGGTAGAAAAGTGTTACTCGATCACCTCATCCCGGTGTGGCGGATAGAAATATAATTTTTACAAGAAGTAATATAAGAAGTTATATAGAAAAAGACCAAACTAGATGATTGATATTAAAACCAAATTTACTTTTGTCTTGAAGTGCGTAAACCAGAATGCCTTCCTCTCGTTTGGGGCACCCGAGTAGTTGATCCAAGGGCCATAATAGTTGTACCTCAAAAAATGTTCCAATGATCTTTGTACCGACGATGGACGATATCTATGTATAGATGATTATATTAAAGAAAAAGTGAATATATATTTATATATATGTAAGAAAATAAAAACTAATTAACTTACTTTATAGGCCCATCGGCCCAAATCTCTGTCCTTGTCTCGTCCGAAGGAGCACATGGATTATCTCTCTAAAACATGTAAGAAGACAAAGGAGTAGTCGGCTGGGCCTCGTCCATCTCCTCCTCGGTCCCCATGGTACTGTCAGTAGGAGGAGCGGTGGACGTAGGAATAGTCTCAGGCCTGGAACTGCTTATCCCAGGAGTACTGCCAGGAGGAGATAGTGGTCGAAAGACTGGAGTAATGGGAGGCGAGGGTCTAGACCCAATACTATGTCCTATAGAAAAACTGACAGTCGGAGTAACATGTCGTCTAGATACTCTACCTCTAGACTAAACGAACGATCTGTATCGTCCTGTCATACCTGACTTATGATAAACAAAATAAAAGTTACAAGTAAATAGTTTAAATATAGTACATGTCACTAAATGAAAAGAATAAAAAATATAGTACATAGCCATAAGTACATGTCATTAAATAGATTTTACATTCTACAGCTAAAATACAATAATATTATAAAATAATACTAAATCAAATGCTAAGTAAGATAAGCACAATATGATATATATAGAGAAGGAAATCTAATTTTTCAAGTTGTAAACAAGTCTAAATAATAATTATAAGTATAATCCAGAAAGAAAATACATCTAGAAAGATAATACATCTAAGATGTCCAATCCAGAAAGATAATACAACGATAAGTCTACCGAAGACAAATTCGGGCATATTAGAAGACTAAATAGATTTTATTTTATTTTATTTTCAATCCTCTTCTGAAAATTTATCATCTTCGTTTTTCTCGTCCTCCTCTTCCTCTTCCTCCTCATCTTCACTTTCATCTACTTTGCCTTGCTCTTCGGATAATTCTACCTCTTCTACACGATTAGACGTGTAATGGAAAATTTATATTGAGTCTACATCTATAATATTTGTTACAAGAAGTAGCTCATCCTCCTGATAAGCTATTTCGTCAATGTCAAAAGTATTTCGAGCTTTGGTCTTGCAAACTACCCATCAGTTCGACCTCTTTATTTTCCGTTTAGGATAAGTTGTGAAGTACACGAGTTGTGCCTGACTTGATAGAAGAAATGGTTCATAGTCTTGATATCGACGCCGATAGTTTATATCCACAAGACAATGCTTGTCTATTTTCCAACCTTGATCTTGGATCGGATCGAACCAATCATACCTGAATAACACGATCTTAGCATATTTTATTCCATAATTATATGTCAACTCCACAATCTTCTGTAAGACGCCATAGAAATTATTGCCTATATAGACATCTTTTTAGTTCGAAAATCTGATACACAAATAACTATTTTTCATGGAATCGAGATCTAGGAAGTTATTTCTGGTCGGAGTAGTTGTTGACTTGAACCTAAATCCATTACATAATAGCTTGGCCAAATTTTGACGACATAAATTTGCCCCTTAGCTATAGTTCTAATAGATTCATTCTCAAGTGTTGCGTCTGGACAATCGACCTAAATACCACAAAATAAGAAATTAAGTTCCACATTTCGCTAATTATTTTATAAAGTGCATATACAAAAAGAAATTAGCGAGCTCCTTACATATCCACTCAACCAAGAAGGAAAATGATGTCTCATTTCATGTTTTACATCTTTATCTGTTATGTATGGTCTCCTCGACCTTGCCTCATCATTAAATGTGCTAAAAAATAATAAAATATCGCCTAATTAGTGTAACAATATTAGCATATACTATTACATTGAGATGACTTAAATGTGGACGTATTAATTACTTATCCCTCGAGTTTCTCCAGTCCATCCTCATCGCAGTTGAGTAAAATATACAACTGAGCAGCCCTTAGCTGGTCGTCATTTAGATATCTCTTCGTTATTTTGCTCGAAGGCTTACCGAAAGTATTGAATACTTTCAGTATTGCATCATTAGATTTCAGGTACCCATTTTCGTTTCTCGGGGCTCTCGTTCGATTAGTAGCAACATGAGGTTTGAAATATATGGAACAAAAGTTCGTAATCTCCTCAAGAACATATGCTTCACAAATAGAACCCTCGATCCGTGTCATATTTTTTACCTTTCTCTTTATGTGGTTCAACTGCTGCTCGAACGGATACATCCACCGATAACCTACAGGTCCACCAATATGGACCTCATAGGAAAGATGAATTGACAAATGTTCCATGGAGTCAAAAAAGCTAGGAGGAAATACCCGCTCAAGCTTGTATAGTATTATCGCAATGTCATTCTCTTGCTTTTCTAGGCGATCGATGAGCAACTTAGAAGAATAAAGATCTCTGAAGAAGATGCTAAGCTCTATCAATAGATCCCAAACTATATGCGATAAGAATTTTCGAAATAGAATCAGAATTAACCTCTCCATGAATACATGATAGTCGTGGCTCTTCATACCTGCCAGTTTGTTCTCCTTCTAGTCGACACATCTTCTCATATTTGACACGTAATCGTCTAAACAATTTAGCCCCTGAATCCACCTACGAAGTCTTTCTTTATCCTCTTTTTCAAGTAAGAAAATTGCCTTAGGCTGCTTATACTTCATAATTTCTTCCTCTATCAGATGCAATTATAGGCGTCTGCATATTTCTTCAAAGTCCAACCTGGCCTTAGGATTGCCTTTCGTCAGTATTAATTATTTATTCAAACACATTCTTATCGATATGCATGACATCAATGTTATGTCTGATCAGATTGGTTCTCCAATTTGGCAGGTCCCAGAATATATTTCTCTTCGTCCAGTTATGAGTGTGACCAAATCTATCTCACTTATACCCCTTAGTAGACTCTTCGATAACACTTGGTAAATCTTTAATATATTCCCATATCGTGTCTCCGGGCCACCTTGTTGGTGGATTTGCCTTCTCCACAACGCCGGTACGAAATGCATTCATGTTCCTCCGGAACAGATGATTTAACGACAGAAATTGTTGATGACAGTCAAAGAAGCACAATTTTTCTCCGTGTTTTAAATGAAAAGCCTTAGTATGGTCCATGCAATATGTACATAAGAGACGACCATGAATGCTCCATCCTGATAACATGCCATAAGCTAGAAAGTCATTGATGGTCCACATAAGTGCTATCCTCATCTAATTTTTTTGCTTTTTTGAAATATCGTAAGTGTTGGCGCCTAGTTTCCACAGCTGATTCAACCCATCTATTAACAATTGCAAGTACACATCGATGTTCCTCTTTAGAATATTTTGAATCGGGATAATGATGATTAAAAATATAACCAGAGTCTTTATGCACATCCAAGACGGTAGGTTGTACGGGATGACGATCACAAGACAACACGAATACTGGGAGTCTGAAAGCCTGAATGGGGTGAAACCGTCGGAGGAGAGCCCCAATCTTACAATATGCGAATCCGAAGCAAAATTGGGATATTCTCGATCAAAGTGCTTCTATGCTTCTCCATCGGATGGATGATCCAACACTCCTTTAATATGTTTTTGCCTATGCCAACTCATATTTTTAGCAGTCTTCTTCACCATAAACAAAATTTTCAACTGCGGCGTTAAAGGCAAGTAATGCATCGAATCGGTCGACTTTCTTGCATCGACAGACCTTCCTATACTACTTGCCTTGTAGCGATCAGCACCACAAAATTTGCACACGTCTTCATCCTTGTCATCTTTGTAGTACATCATGCACCTGTTATGACATGCATCAATTTTCTCGTATCTAATCCAGAGTGATCTCACCATCCTCTTAGACCAGTACAAGTCTTTAAGTAACCTAGCACCAACCAGCAAGATCTCTATAATCAACTCCATCAGTCGGTTGTAGCATTCTAGCGATATGTTAAAATCAAACTTGGTGCTCAACAGGCTTGTAACCACCTCCAACAGTGAATGATCCTCACAACCAGGATATAATAGAGTTCTTGCATTCTCCAATAACTCCATAAACTTTGCAGCATTGGCATTCGGTGCTTCCTCAGCTGCATCATAATTATTCGGATTAAAACTAGGTTCGACAGCGTCGAAATCCATGTTCACGCACCCGTCTACATAATCATCATGGTCGTGGACATCCATATACGACTCCACATAAGGCTCCGGCTCTGATGCTAAAGACACAAGTTCTCCGTGTGAGGTATACTGATAGTAATTCAGCATGAAATCTCTCGAGTACAAATGATATATCACATCCACTTCTGAGTGATATTTTAAGTTACGATATCTCATATATGGACAGTTAATTTTGGTGTCACACATGTACTGAGGGAACGTCTTGGCAAACTACAGGAACTATTCCATCCCCTATATAAATTTATCCTGCACATTGTACATGTTATCAAGATGACGGTATAAACGATGATGCAGGTAGTAATTCAGATATATTTCTAGATACTTCTACAAAGATGAATAGACATCGTTCAAGTATATTATTCAAATGGATGCAAAGATGGATACACATGTGAACACTAATAAATTATATATGTGACGTCACGTATTTAATGTAAGCAATTCTCTGGAAAAAAAATTACTTCTACAAGCCTTTCTAGGCTATTAGAGTTAGACTAGATTTCTAAAAGTTTTCTAGATTTCTGATAGAACTCTAATAGCCTCAAAATACTTACAAAAGTAAAAAAAATTTCCAGAGAATGGCTCACATTCACACATGACTTTGGCGGTGACAACAAGCGTTCATAGTTATTCTACGTTTATAATAAATATTATCTATGTGAAACTATTTACCACTTAACTTGTATTTATCTAGCTTGTAACATAAACCTAGTTATTCTACTTTTATAATGAGTATTATCTATGTGAAATAATTTACCATTTAACTTATATAGCTAACCCTATACATGTAGCTATATATGCACTTGGTATCTAGGTATCACTTGACATTTAGTACCTCAGGTACTTAAGATATTCATAATTAACTCAATACCCCATACTCATATACACTAGATACAAGTGTTATATATATATATATATATATATATATATATATATATATATATATATATATATAGCACAATAATCATAATTAGCACTATACTGACAACTATAACACACTTCCTACAGTCATCTACAAACTTACACTATTATCTACTTCACAACCCGACCAATTTACTCACACACAGTTTATATATGGGGGCACACACTAATACTCTATCAGAACTCTGATACCAAGACCCCTAATACTTATATTTCATATATATCTACTGTCGCTTCACAACCACACCAATTTTTTATATATATATATCTCCTACAGTCGCTAAATACATATTATAATTCCAAATAAACTCTATTTGATCTTTCATGCAAATATAAAAGATAAATTATAGTCGCATGATTATCAACATTATCTCAACTTTTAGTTGAAATCTCTACCTTCGAACAATTTGAACATTACTAATAAAATTTAGAGATATATAACTTTATTTTACTTATTTATTTATATACTTCACAAGTGTGGATCTATATTTTATGTAAATCTATGTAAACACTAGAAATTTAAACCGAACAGATTGGAATGGTTTAAACTAAAATATATTATATTTTAAAAGTAAACGGGACCCTTATATATGTCTGAATCATGTTGTGTCTGTATTTGTGTCAGTTTTGTGTGTCTGTGTCATGTCTGTGTTTGTGTGTCCTTCATATAAGCCATAACCTTAGTTTTGTGTTAGTATTTGTGTGTCCATATCATGTATGTGTTTGTTTGTCCGTGTCGTATCAGTGTGTGTGTGTGTATGTATATGTGTCATATCAGTGTGTCTGTGTCGTATCAGTAAGAGGGAGATTGGGTTAGGGTTACTTGACCCTCTGATCGAGGAGGGGGTCGTCGGGATCGAAGGGGACGAGAGGGTTGTCGGGGTCGAGGGTCGCCGGGGCAGGGGGCCGTTGGGGGTTACCGGAGTCGAGAGGGTCGGGGTCGTCGGGGCAGCGGGCCGTTGTGGGTTACCAGAGTCGAGAGGGTCGGGGTCGTCGGGGTCGTCGGGGCAGGGGGTCGAGGGTATCGTCGGAGTCTAGAGGGGTCGGGGTCGCCGGGGCAGGGGCGGGGGGGAGGGGGGGCGAGGGGCGCAACAGAGTATTTGGTAGAGGGGAATATCTTGAGAATAGGGGAAAAAGAAAAACTCAAAATCCTATATTAACTTTTTAGCGACGTCTAAATTGAATATCGGTAAACATCTCTAATTAAAAATATTTTTGACGTCTTGCTACATTTGTAATTGTCGCTAATTAAAAAATAAGCAACGTCGGTAAAAATGTCGCCTAATGACGCTAAATCAAAAAAATTAGTGACGTTAAAGAAGTGTATAGCGACTATTTAAAAAAACCCAAGTACAGTCGCTACTAGTCGCTATGCGACGTCAATAGCGACATTTAGTTTTGGAGTCGCTAAAATCTTTAACATTAGTGACATTTTATGATGACGTCGCTAGAAACGTCGTTATTTCATCATATTTTGGTAGTGACATGTCGAAGCTATGTCGTATAGACTAACATTGACATCAAATACTGGAGGTTTCCTTTCATAGACTACGTAGTTTATGGAATTCTTCCTTCCGGATGTCCTAAAGGAAGCTACTTCTGTTAGAAGATGTTTCCTTCAGTTTTGTTATGTTACAACTACTAAGATGTTGTATAGCCATTCGTATGACGTACTCCTGCTATGATGCCTATCGAATACAGAAGTGAAATAAGCACTCTATGAAGCTTACGATGGTACTTGCGGTATGCACCAACTTGGTCCTAATCTACATGATCGTCTCCGGCGTATGGGTTATTATTGGCCCACTATGGTAGCAGATGCCATCGATTATGCAAAGAAGCACAGGATGTATAAAATCCACGCAGATTTTATCCACCAATCCTTAGCGTTCCTACACCCAACCATGGCGTCCTGGCCGTTCGAAGCAAGGTGCATGGACATTATCGGACTAATTAGCCCTCCGTCATCAAAAGGGCACCGATTTATCCTTGCCATAACTGATTACTTATCCAAGTGGGCAAAAGTTGTACTGCTCATTGATTTAAAAAATATCAAATGTGATTAGCTTTGTTAAACATCATGTTATCTACCATTTTGGCCTGCCTCAGAGGATCATCCACGACAATGACCCACCATTTGCCAGTCACACTTTTTATTGATTTTACGATAAAAACCTAATCCAAAATATAGCTTCAACGACATATAATCCATCAGCGAATGGATTAACGAAAGTATTCAACAAGACTATCATCAAGCTCCTCATAAAGTTTGTTTCTTCTAACAAATGTACTACAATGAGAAGGTTGGGGAATGTCTTTGGGCCTATCGCACAACGGTTTAAGCCCCGACTGGAAGTACATGTCTTTGGGCCTATCGCACAACGATTCAAACCCCGACTGGAAGTACACCATTCTCCTTGGTATATGGAAGCGAGCAGTGCTTTTTCTAGAGGTAGAGATGACAATTTTTCCCGAATCCGATGAGGACCCAATTTTTTTTCGGACGGGGGAGGGTTTTGGGGTTTAAAAATGGGAATGGGGATGGGGATGGCAATTAAAAAAAATTCAGTTGGGTTCGGGGACGGGTATGGGTATAATACTCCCTGCTCCGATAAATTCCCGACCCCGATTACTTATACCCATATGCTTTTGTTATATCTAAATGTAGACCTCTATTTGGAATATATTTTTTGGGGTTAACATTTGCTCTTTTTTGTTTTGTATTATAGACTTCTATTTAGTACTTGTATGTTTTTCATGGATTAATATTTTTTTGTTGTTGTATTGTATCATTTTCTCTATCTAGTAGTATATTTGTTTTAAGTATTTTTTGGAATAAAAATAGTTTTTAAACTTATAACGTAGAAAAAATTTGTTAACAAGGCAAGGGATGGAGACAGGAAAATTTGGCCCCAAAAGTGTTAACGGAGCGGGGATGGGGATGGAGAGTACATTGTTTAACAGGGACGCAAATGGGGATAAAAATTTGAACCTGAACGGGGATGGGGACGGGAATGGGGATTCAAATACCATTTGAGGAGGGGATGGAGGGTATAGTCCTCGTCCCCAACCCGCCCCATTGCCATCCCTACCTAAAGGTCCAGATTCCCTCTCTCCGGGTAGCTCTCGCCAACCAATTAACGGCTGAGGAAAACTATCTTTGTTGGTTACAAGAGTTGGAGGCACTTTATGAGATGTGTCTCCTAGCTCAATAGCGTATCGAGTTGTATCAAACATGCATTTTTGGAGCCGTCAACAAAAGTGTCAAGGAAAGAGCATTCCAAGTTGGTGACCTCATCTTGACGATAAGAAGACCGATAGTCATAACCCATAAGACGTTCGAGAAATTCTAAGATAAATAGGAAGGCCTCTTTATGGTAGAATCGGTGTATTCAAACGGTGCGTATCGGCTCACAAAATCAGATGAAGACCTGATGATGGTACCTATCAACGACAAGTTCCTCAATAAGTACTATGCCTAGACTAAGCATGTGCTTCCTCATCCCCCATAGATTAATTTAAAATTTACAATGTTTACATTTTCTTTATCCCCAACAAGGACAAATATGTAATGTGATTTGTGCTCCCCCACAATACGTTGTGAAATCTATTACCTGTATCCAGGAGTCCTAAATACACAATAGATAATGGATCCTCTCAAAGTTTCCTAGTGGAACAGACCTCAGGTCCAATAAAACACTCTTGTTGAGACCACCCAAAGTTGATTCCCTCAATAAAACAAGCCTGTAATCGGAGCCCAGTTGCTCCAAGATATTCCATTTAAGATCCCCATTCAGGATCAAATATTCTCTCTCCCCAGATATTTCTTCCCCAACTAGAGTAAAATCATCCAAACCATGGTTCATGACCATATTACCTTTGAAATACAAATCTTATCATTTTTCCCAGTAGGATACATGTGACAGCACAAAAGAAACCTATCATGTCCATATTACCTCTGTCATATTTTCTCCATTCCCACATAGTTTTATCTTACCATGTCCACATTACCTCTGAGTAAGATACTTCTAACGGAATTATAAATTAAGAAAGTTTGCCATGTCCATATTACCACTGAGCAAACATCATTCATTATTAATTTCCTACCATCATGTCTTTTATACCTCTGATGGTACATGTCGTTTTAACTTATCATTTGTATTTAGCCCTAAGTGCATCAAAGATGATAAGTCCACAAAAATTTTCCAAACGAAAATAGTCCAACCTATCATGTCCATATCACCTCTAATAAGGGACCATTTTGAACTTATTATATGTACTTAATCACTAAGTACACAATAGGTAATAAGTCAACTAAAATCCCCTATGTGGGATATCCATGACAACTACGGTATTATATTATACCTCTAATATAATATTTGTTTCCACAAAAACAAGTCCAAGGAGAAGTTCTAGAAAAGATATTGATATTCAATATCATGAGTACATATAATGGGAATCTATTACATTCAGATTTTTATTGATATTCAAAATCATGAGTATATTTGATGGGAATTTGTTACATTCGGCACTTTCTCCATCAAGGCGCCCCTCTATGTTGTTTCTGCTACCGACACAAGTGAACCGGGTAACTTAATGCATTTTGGGTCATCCCTCCACCAGGCTCCTCAATGCAAACCTTAATATATAAAAAATAATTAATACTGATGGATAATAAGGGAGCTTGCAATATAGAACTGGGCCTGCATAAACTATTCAAAGTACGCACGGACCTACTTCTGCCATGTGGATGCACCGCCGATAGAAGTCTCGGTTAAGATTCTAATGCCAACCATGTAATCAATACGATGGATCACATAAAGGGGAGAAACGAGGCTAGCATGCCGAATAAATGGGGGCATCTCTGCCCAAAATGAAGAACGATCATCCTCGTCGCTTGGATCAGTTATTGACGAGCTGCCGCACAAAGTTGGTCTTTACCACGAATAATATAGTTTATGATATCCTTCTTTGCTCCATTAGGACCAAAGTCACCCAGGGCAATCCCTGCATGACAAAACACGCAAGTCAGAATGCTCGCAATAAGGGCAAAGACAGAGAAAACGAAGAATCGTGCGCCTTCAGCTAAAGTAAAGCAAGTTATCTATCTGCAACATATATCAGGTACACATGCAAATAAACTGCATAAATATGCATATTGACAACAACACATATTCAAGATAAAGTGCCTCAAAGAGATAGCTGTATCTATGCAGGAGAAGTGGTCGTGCATAGCCTTCCAGCGCATGTCCATGATAAGCGTTCCGAGAATAATTGTATCCATGCGC
Source organism: Iris macrosiphon (assembly GCA_036927795.1). Lineage (NCBI taxonomy): Eukaryota > Viridiplantae > Streptophyta > Magnoliopsida > Asparagales > Iridaceae > Iris > Iris macrosiphon. The sequence continues at coordinate 182,640,609 of JAYESA010000005.1, read as the reverse complement.
CTAATGGAAAATGTTGCTATCGATGCATTTTTATGTCAAAGCCTTACGACAACAACCATGTGCATCAAGCCGTGATGTTTGTCTATGCATGTTCCAGATGGTCACCCACCCATGTGTCAGACTGTACGATTCAGTGTAGTCAAAGATGCACTTTAGGAGCGCCTTGCTCCTAGGCACAAGGGCAGCACCTCAGGGCACTCAGGCGGGGCACATTTCTTAAAGCACACCTAATGGGCGCCTAGGCACACCTTTTCCTAGTGCCTTTGAATATCTAAGGCGCGCCTTAAAAATTTTATAAAAAAAACATGTTTATCTATATTTTTAACTGATATACTATTTTAAACTATTTTTTGAGCTATTGTACTTTTTTTTACTATTTTCTCTGTCACTCAATTCAAAGTGATTGCAATCTAGACATGGAGGAATTTGAAGCACACATATTTATCAATATAAAAATCTTACATATATATATATATATATATATATATATAATTTTTGTGCCTCGTGTCGCTCAGGCGTGCGTATTAAGTGCGCCTTGGCCTCGGACGATTTGGACCCGTTGTGCCTCGAGTGCGCCTTGCGCCTTTAACTACCTTGGTTTAATTGTGTCTCTATGTTTGGACGTACAAGTGAAGACCATCTCTTAAGCCTCTAAAGTAAGAGGATAGGAGCATCCCTTTCTACCTTCAGTCAGAAAAGACATAATAGTGTGGTCGATCATCTGAGGGAGGGGATCGATGAAGTGCTAGACTAGACTGTCTGTGTCCAACTTCTGCATGGGGGAGAGTTGGGCATTATAAAAAGGGGAATGGTATTCCTTTTTCTGCTCAGGCCCCTATTTATAGGCTCAGGATGAGCTCAGGATAAGGCGGAGTCAACCCCCCGGACGTCAGGCGTTGAAACCGAAGGACGAAACTGGCTTTAATAAGGATGAATTTATGTCTCAAGACTCGTAACGGATATCGATTACAGGAGTGCTTCAAATCATGTAACGTGCGAGATTTTGACTGTTTAAAAATCGAGAATGAATTTTATCAATAAAGAATGACAGCCTGACAGCCTCAGCCATGCGACATCGAACCCATGAGACATCAAGTTTTTATTGCAGGCAGGCCATTCGGTAGACATACCATGCAGCATCAAGATGGCCATACAACGGATAATCCATACGACAAAAAAGCTCTTTTGGTCGTGCTTCTTTTTTAATTTATTTTAAACGTATTCAAATTTTGAAAACTTTGAAGGGGGTCTTTTAGAAGCATAAAAAATAATGCGACAAAGGATCCTAATGTGGCAGAGGCAGTAAAAGTCTATGCGGCCAAAATAGCAAAATTCTCATACGACAAAAAGGTCATACGGCTGATACCTCAGCCGCACTCCTATTGACATGAGCATTTAATGCTCAGTAGTGGTCAACAAAAGTCGAGCCACTTGCGGTTATGTTAGCAGTCATAATTGCTCTGACCACTACAAATAGGATGCCTCATAAAGACAACGGCTACAAGATAAAACATCAAGCCCCCATGCGACGGTATTATTATACGGCAGTGTCCCTATACGTCCCCATGGGGCAGCATTATCATGCGGCAGTATCCCCATGCGGCAGTTGTTTTGCCCCGATCTCCCGCAGGAATCGGCCGTCCCCGCTGGGCCCGAATTACCGTGCCAGCCCTCCCGCAGGATGATCATTTCCATCGGGACGTGATGTTGTGCGAGCCTGGAGTTGCATCCGCCCGAGGCAAATACAGAAACGGCCGTTGATAACTAGTTCGCGGAGTCGCCATAGCAGAAACATAGAATAAACACAAGTATTGAATCCAAATCAAGCTCTTTATTGACATAAAGTAAACATTACAAGCGGCGCTAGCCGAGATTACAAGTCGCTCATGCTCTCTCTCTCTCTCTCTCTCTCTCTCTCTCTCTCCATAATGAATATGCCCTTAGGCTTAGAACTGATTCAAACGATCTGGATGATGATGTTTTCATACATTATGTCTCCTATATGTGAGCTCCAGGTCCGCACGCCACGCTCTATGATGCCAAGTGTGGTCTGGCGCCTCATTGTATTAAGCGATCTCTGAATCCGTACGAGTTCCCCCTGCACCCTGCATGCAGACTGGTTGGGTGTCAGTACATTGAATGCACTAGTGGGGAGGTCTCTTGCCCATGCCATAAAATAAGCACGTTCATTAGTTATGTGTACCGACTGATTTTGTTATCTTTCTAGTCTTTTGCCTTAGGATCAGTTACAAGACAATATAAAAAAAGTAATATCCGTGTCTGCTCAAGAGTGTCATAATAATGAACAACTGATTTTGTCTTACCATTTCTTACCATGCGGCCTTCCCTGTTATATGCAATAATATAACAATGATCTGCTGAATAACAAAGAACATTTATGAAGTCCAAGTGTTATACCGTGTCTTTGCCACAAACCCAATTTACTCGAACTATGTGTATTACCGTACATCCATTCTAATTATGCAAAATATCGTACAAATGTACTCCTTTACGTTGCTCTTTTCTGAACGCGGATAGACGCTATGCAAACATGACTTATCTATATGAAGGTCAATGGCGTTGTTAGCCATATTAGACAGGATATGTGATGGATGGTTGTCTTTCCAGCTCGGTTGCTAGCCTTGCTGGGCCTCCTGAACCCTCTGATGAGTCAGCGCCCATCCAGGTCGATAGCAAGCCTTATTGGATGTCCCGCTCTCACCCGCTAGTCATCAGCTAGCGTATTACCAGGACTACACTGGCACTGTCCTCCCGGGCTGACACAATTCGGATGCCTCAGCAATCGTGTCGATGACTCTCTCTACCTGGTGCGCAACCAGTTGTCCATGACCATGCAACTACTCTCCCACTTCCAATCCTAGCCGAGAAATAACTCGATTTAATCTTTGCTGAGGACTACACTCGGATCTTTCTTCTTTACGCAACTCCCTGATTAGAGACTGCCTCGGTGATCTGCATCTCCCAAGTACCCTCCTTTCTTTCCATCTCCTGACTCGGAATGACTACTTGATAGCCTTCCTCGTCTATATATGCAACATAATTTTTCTCTATCCCGTGTCATGTTCCGTGCGGTGAAACGCCTCAGTATAAACTCATACTACTTTTGTAGCATATATATATATATATATATATATATAGTTATATAGTTTTATATATATATATATATATATATATATATATTATATATATATATATATATATATATATAACTATATAACTATATAACTATATATATATATATATATATATATATATATATATATATATATATATATATATATATATATATATATATATATATATATAACTACCATATTCTAACCCAAAAGTCTGATTTCACAAATAGCAAGTAAGATCTCCATGTTCTATAAAATGATAAGGCGGGGTTATCCCCTTAGCTGTGTGCGTTCATCTCTTTTATTAGCATGCAAAGGTTATCGCCTGAGAACTAGCATGTATAATTCATGTTCTTAGTGTGTAGCTAAGTCGAGACAAGTTCACCGGGGCCACCCACCTTAGCGATGAATCGCATCGGTCGAGCGAGGCTTCGAGCGTGCCTCTAAGAGCCTAAGTCTGACTCCATTTGAAGATCCAAGTATGAATGCCTTTGCATCGAATGAGCCATCTTGCTGAGCAAGTCGGATCAGTTTGCTACACTTGTCCAATTTGAATTGGCCCTCCGGGTTGAGCGGAGTGGGTCGTTACATTATACACCACTCAGAATAAGTCTCATCCTCGTGACTTCCTGAGCGAAACTCTATTATCGCACAACTTTTAAACCAAACTCTATACATCTTGCCTAGCTTCCAAGGACTATTTCAATACTATATTTATTTATTTTCTCACCATGCGTTACGCACATGTTTAGGCAATTCTCATCGAACGACTCTATCGTTCGATGCTATCGAACTATACTCAACTTAATCATTGCACTCCAGACTCAAAATTTACTATGTCTGGCGCAGGGCTGTATTACTCAAACACGGGGTATTCTATAACCCAATGCGCACTAGAAAACTTTAACTTTGGGTGGACTTGCCCAAATTATTATATTCCATCAACATGAACCCAACATATCCGACCAATTACTTGACGCCGCCAATCGAAATCCATCGTTACGCCTAAATCCAAAAGCTCGAATCTCAACTAACTTTCTAATCTCGTTTGCATCAATCTCTCTCTGAGTCACCGTCCAATCTCGCTAAGTAAATCTCACTAAATCGCCTAAGTTTTTGGACTCAGTCTTTATTGCGCCTTAGCGCAGAGTTGAATTGCCCACCTAGGTTACGCTCTAATCCTTCGCGTCTTTGGTCCAATCGAACTTAACTTCCTATTTGTTTACTCGTTCTATTTTGCACGAGTGCTTAATATTTTTATCGAATGATTATATCGTTCAACTATTTCATTCCCAAACTCAGTCTCTTACTGTGCCTTAGCACAGAACTATTTCGGTAGCACGGGGAACATTACAATCTTTTCTTTATAAAAGTTTAGGTTGAGACTAACTTACTTCAGTTGTGATACTCAACCATGTGAATCCGAACATTTTTATTTGTAGCTGCATCCGAGTTATGCATATCGCTAAGTCTGGATCGAACCCATATTCAAGGCGTCTCCCAATTATGTGTATTTCAACCAAGCTTAGTGACAGCTAAGTCTGACAAGCTACTTGTAAAAATCTTTCGAACAGTCGATCGTTTCGCTACACAAATAACTAAACTCTGGTTGGATTTAGTTATCGTCTACTCCAATCTCACCCAAATTCAAGCTTAGCATTACTAGCAACGCACCTCTTCCAAGCAATGATCTAATTCATTGTGCCAATTTATCTCGAATATCACCAATTTTAAATCATAAGAGTTTCGTCCAACAAATCTCTAATACCGTCTTATCCCTCACCGTCGTATAACCTATTCAACCAAATTAATTATCACCCAAGTCCTATCTCCCATTGCGTTCATTTTAACGCCAACGTCGCTAGTATACACTCCCAGTTTTAAGTCATAACTCTAAGTCTCGTTTCCCCAATTCTATTATTTTCCTAAACGATATTCTGAAGTCCGCCACTCTAGTTTAACTCGAGGCATAGGGTCGTCTGCCTAGCTACTAGGTCAGCTCACAAGATCATAGGTATAGTTCAATTTGTAACTCATCGTGCAATCGTGTTGCACAACGCTCGCCCCAAATACCCTAAGGTCAAACCATTGTTCTATTATACGGGTATTCTACCCAAGCTCGTTTCACTCAGATTTCTAAATATCGAGCACAAATCATCCTATCACACCTATATGTTCGTTCAATCGAACCCACGATACGGCCACGTTGCACGTCCAACCTATCGATTTGCATAGTCTATCTCCTCCATCACGTTTGATAGAATCCACCCATCCATCCTTTTCTAAGCCTTTCCACTAAGTCACAATCCTATTCTAAATCATCGATGTATATCATAAACTCTAAGTTGTCCAATACGATCTACATATTCGTTCATGAAACTATCTAGCATATCTTATTTCATATTCTAGACTAACTCATCCCCAAAATACATTTAATTCACTTATATTCTGCAATTGTCTTATCGTACCGAACCACAAGTCCAAATAATCCTTCAATTGTCACGTTTTGGTCTCCCACAAGTTCAATCATCCCCATCGGACATGAGATCACCACGCCGATGCTCCCGCGGAATAATTGTCCTAATCGAGATATGACGCATGTACGAGTAAGAAGTTTGTACTCGTACAAGATAAGAAGGTCAATCGTTATAGTTACCATCGAACGAACAGACACCTTATCATCACTCTTTGTTTTATCCGAAGTTGTACATTGATCCATCAAGTCATGTTCTTTTTAACAACCGTTCTTGCCAAAATCAAAATTCGTCTAGTCAAATCGTCCAACTTTAATGTTATTGTTTTTGATCATTTTATAGTCTACTTCTAGTATTCCTCAAACAACTAAGTTCAAATTCCAAACCCAAGTCTATCCTATTTTGATACGTTCCATTCATCGAGTTCGTTTGGAATAATCACCGAACATGTTCTCTTGAGTTCGATTATCCTTGCCGTACGTAAAATCACCACGCCGATGCTCCTGCAGGATAATCGTTCTCGCTGGGACTGATTTCGAATGTTATCTTTCCGAATTTAATTTCAAGATCGTTCTTCCAAACTTTAAGTCAAATCTGCTATCGCTTATCTCGATCCAACTCAAATCCAAATTTTCTATGCGCGCTATCATATGTTCGCGCTATTATTTCCAATTGCACTAACTCCGATCGCATCCTCGATTATTCCATCTCAACTCAAGTTTTAATTCACTTGTTTCAACTCAAAGTCGCACATATAATCCTCTAATTTTTCCTGACCATGATATCAATTTCAATTGCCCTGAATTCCTATTCGATGTAAGTCTTATCCCTTATTCAACTCATTCTAACTCATTCTAACCAAATCTTGCATGCTTTCTTCGAGTTCACTTACTTGCTAGGCATTCTTTATTTATACTAAGACTTTACCCAATCTCGTTGCTTGCTGCTAGACTTGCTTAATATTCCGAAATCCACGATTCGCATCGAACATTTCTAAGCCGACCAATACACCACTCAGGGTTTGAGTTATACTCTATGAATCTTTATAACTCATTTTATCCTCAATTTTCATATTCGAACCTGGGACCTATCATATATACCACTTAGGAATTGAGTCATCCTAATAACTCCTGAATCTCGTTCGTATCCTTCACTCGTATTCCCAATTCGTTCCTTAGAACTCTAGTATGATTCTTATTTATCGTCTTAACGATCTTAGGCTCGTATGCACCTATATCCATAGTCTACCATACAAGCTATATTGTGAATCATAACTTATCAATACGAATAACCGTCCAAACTATATCTGAAATCCAATACAATTTCTACTATTCACCTTAGCGGTACTCCGACGACATCTCTATCTGTTTCTATTCTTCGTCTGACTTTATTCTTATCCGAACGATACCCAAATTTTACTGCAACTCACTAGCACCAAGGGTCTTGGCGCACGATACTCAACATAACTTGGCCAAAAGTCCGCGTGCATAGGCAACTGTCCGAACGATATTCTATCTCGCACGCTAACCCGCTTGGTGTTTTCGTATAGACATATGACTTGCCGATTCTGACACGAGTCTATTCCCACAATGTCTTACACAGGTTGGCACAAAAGCCCACACATCATAATCTCGTTCAAGTAATTGTATTATTCATATTTACTTTTCAAAAATATTTAGACTTATTATATGGAACATCCATCGAACATTGAGAGAGAGCATCTATCACTCTTTTAATACACAAGTTCAAAACTGAGAGAATCGATATAAATTCCAAGAACGTAAAGTCGTGCTCTGATACTAATATGTCATGCCCTGATCTCCCGCAGGAATCGGCCGTCTCCGCTGGGCATGAATCATCGCGCCAGCGCTCCCGTAGGACGATCATTTCCATCGGGAAGCGATACCGCATGAGCCTAGAGTTGTGCCCACGCGAGGCAAATACCGAAACGACTGTTGATAACTAGTTTGCAGAGTCATCATAGCAGAAACATAGAATAAACACAAGTATTGAATCCAAATCAAGCTTTTTATTGACATGAAGTAAACATTATAAGCGGTGTTAGGCCGAGATTACAAGTCGCTCATGCTCTCTCTCTCTCTCTCTCCACAATGAATATGCCCTTAGGCTTAGAACTGATTCAAACGATCTGGATGATGATGTTTCCATATATTATGTCTCTTATATGTGAGCTCCAGGTCCGCACGCCATGCTCCAAGATGCCAAGTGCAGTCTGGCGCCTCATTGTGTTAAGAGATCTCTGAATCCGTACGAGTTTCCCCTGTACCCTGCATGCAGACTGGTTGGGTGTCAGTACATTGAATGCACTGGTGGGGAGGCCTCTTGCCCACGTCATAAAACAAGCACGTTCATTAGTTATGTGCACCGACTGATTTTGTTGTCTTTCTAGTCTTTTGTCTTAGGATCAATTACATGGCAATATAAAGAAAGTAATATCCGTGTCTGCTCAAGAGTGTCATAATAATGAACAACTGAGTTCGTCTTATCATTTCTTACCATACGGCCTTCCCTGTTATATGCAACAATATAACAATGATCTACTGAATAACAAAAAATATTTATGAAGTCCAAGTATTATGCCATGTCTTTGCCATAAACCCAATTTACCTGAACTATGTGTATTACCGTACATCCATTCTAATTATGCAAAATATTGTACAAATGTACTCCTTCACGTTACTCTCTTATGAACGCGGATAGCCGCTATGCAAACATGACTTATCTATATGAAGGTCACTGGCTCTGTTAGCCATATTGGACAGTATCTACGATGGACGGTTGTCTTTCTAGCTCGGTTGCTAGCCTTGCTGGGCCTCCCGAACCGTCTGACGAGTTGGCGCCCATTCAGGTCGGCAGCAAGCCTTGCTGGATGTCCTGCTCTCGCCCGCTAGTCATCAGCTAGCGTGTTACCAGGACTACACTGGCATTGTCCTCCCGGGCCGACATGATTCAGATGTCTCAGCAATCGTGTCGAGGACTCTCTCTACCTAGTGTGCAACCAGTTGTCCGTGAACATGCAACTACTCCCCCACTTCCAATCCTAGTCGAGAAATAATTCGGTTTAATCTTTGTCGAGGACCACACTCAGATCTTTCTTCTTTGCGTAGCTCTCTGATTAGAGACTGCCTCGGTGATCTGCATCTCCCGAGTACCCTTCTTTCTTTTTATCTCCTGACTTGGAACGACTAATTGATAGCCTTCCACGTCTATATATGCAACATAATTTTACTCTATCCCGTGTCATGTTCCGTGCTGTAAAATGCCTCAGTATGAACTCATACTACTTTTGTAGCATATATATATATATATATATATATATATATATATATATATATAGCTACCACATTCCAACCCGAAAGCCTGATTTCACAAATAGCAAGTAAGATCTCCATGTTCTATAAAATGATAAGGCGAAGTTATCCCCTTAGCTATGTGCCCTCATCTCTTTTATTAGTATGCAAAGGTTATCGCCTGAGAACTAGCATGTATCATCATTTTCTTACTGTGCAGCTAAGTAGAGACAGGTTCACCGGGGCCACCCACCTTAGCAATGAATCACATCGGTCGAGCGAGGCTCCGAGCGCGCCTTTGAGAGCCTAGCACGCCTCTGAGAGGCTAAGTCTGACTCCATTTGAAGATCCAAGTATGAATGACTTTGCATCGAACGAGCCATCTCGCTGAGCAAGGCGGGTCGGTTCGCTATACTTGTCCCGTTTGAATCGGCCCTCCGGGTTGAGCGGAGCGGGTCTTTACAGCAATATCCCCATATAGCAGTATTATTATGTGGTAGTATCCACATAAGTCCCCATGCGGCGACATTATCGTATGGCAGCAACCTTATGCGGTAATTCTTTTATGCGATCGTGTCCTCTTAAATCCCCATGCAGCAGTGACCTCATGCGACAGATCTCCATACGATGGAATCCTTCTGTATAACCAACCGAGATTCTCATATAGATGATGCAAGCCACGTGTCATGCTGATGACGGGTGCCAACAACTCAATAACCAGCTGAGATCTTCAAGTAGCCAGCACAGGCCAAGTGTCATGTTGATGACGGGTGCCGACAACCTAAAGACCTTAACAATAATCAATCTCAACCAAATGCCATTTGTCATCCCTACCGCAACATGCACGCACAAATCTCAGTTGTATTCTGTTGAGAGAGCCATGCGGCAACACAAAACATGCAAGTACGGGTTAAAAATAGTTTTTTAGCACATGTGCGTGCATGGCTATAAATAGCAGGGATGTATTCCCTAACGTACACACACAAGGAGGCGGAGAGAGCAAATCCAATAGCCTAGTTGTTGTCTTTCGTGCTAGTAAGCCAAAGACTTCACAAATCCCCTTCATCGGTCGATCGTCAACGGAGTAAAGGAGTCAGCTGCAATATTCGATCTCCATCGTCACACTTCTCCCAAAATTAATTCAACTGTATTTAGAGTTTTTGTCTAGGAGTTCTTCGTACTTTTCTCTTTGTTTAATTTATAATCAAAGTTAGCAAAAATTTTATTTTTATAATAGAAACAAAGCCATGTGGTAGATTTTGGCCAACTAGATCTACGGGCAGACTTGTCGTATATCGAAGAGCCCATTCAAATCTTGGATCAGAAAGAAAAGCTGCTCCAGAATCATACAGTCCCACTCGTGGACGTAATCTGGAGGAACCACGCGGTCAAGGAGTCAACTTAGGAACTCGAATCAGAGATGAAGGATAGGTTTCCCTCGTTGTTTCTTAGGGGTAGGTTCCATTCCTAAGTTTTGAGGACAAAATGTTTTATTAGTTGGTTAAGATATAGTGATTCGTTCCCCTTTTTCAGGGAGCGTGGCTTAGTAAAACTTCGGTATCGTTTGATCGGGACAGATTGAATCAAGATTCTTTTCTCGCTATGGATTGGTTTCTTCGGAATCAAGTCCCATATTTAACGGATCGTGTCTCAAGGAAAGACTCAGCGACAGAGTCGCAAGGGACCTTTCTGTTGCATTGGTTTTGTTGCTCGTTTTTTATGCCGCTTTGTTGCTTTTTCGTTGGTTTTATGACTTTGCATTTTCTTGAACAGTTTTGATGGATTCATTATCTTTGTTCTTTGAACTTTGCAATTCATATCGTACGCTAGGAGACCGAGGTAAGGAGATATTGATCATTTGTTGATGCGTGCAGGTGATCGAGTAGGCAACGTGTGAGCGGAGTCATGAAGATCTTCCCTTTTTCTCCCCCGATTCATCAACTTGTGAGTGACCTTACTTTAGATTATTTGACCCTTCTTCCAAGTCTTCACTCTTAATAATCTGACTCTTATGTTCCGATCAACGATACCATAATAATAATAACTGAGTCAATATAATAAGAAGTAAACTTGGAACACTTGATGGTTGTCATACAAAATCAATGAATGATCATATTGTTGAGTGCTTCTCCGCTATGCATGTATCTATTTTATGTTTTAGTTTTATCTAAAACTTATTCATTTATAACTGTGCAATGAGTAGTACATAATTTGCATTGTGATCACTTGAGCAACTAGACTATATTATCAAAGTATGCTACAAACTTCATTCCCTTATGTTGTCTTGCATATTTTGTTTGATAACTTAGTTTTAGACGATACGTGGTCAAGGAAAACTTGTACATAAGAGAAGAGTTCTACGAATAGTCGTCGGGACACCGGGACCGCTTCGGCCTAAGTAGAATATTTGCTAGTGTAGTCCTAGCATTAGATGAGTCGGAATGTCCGTTAAGGGCTTGCTACCCAAAACGGAAAGACAACCGACCATCCCTCATCTGACCATTGACCCGCTATATATATTTAAACTGTGCAAGCTAATAATGTCTTCGTGTCAGGGAATACATTAACATGGTAAGTTTTATGCAGGTGGTTCAGACGGCGCAAGTAAAAGTCACCGAACGGTGGAACATTTCATTATGTCATTTACTTCTATCATATTCTTCTAACTTGAACTAGGTCAAGATAGAAAGATCATATAATAATAATGTTACAAGTTCAAATGAATACTGTGTCAATTTGGTGAGTCGGGTTAGTTCGCCCTCATCTGTATATTTTGATCTACTGGCCCTCATTGCAGCAGGTTCTTCGAGCCAAGGCGACGGGATGAGGAGCGGAAGCTTCCCCCAACCTGTTCACCTACTTGGTGTGTTCGTGTTCGTGACATTTGGAGCGCGCGTACATATTTTTGGAGCTCGCACATACACCTTTTGAAGCTCCAAGGCGATGGTTCAGACCCGCACGCAAGGTCTTTTGTCTTTTGAAGTTTTAGTAAGGGATGTAATATATGGAACGACTATCTCAATTTGCGTCCATTTGTAAGCCCGCGTGATACCACTTTACTTTGAGTCAAGAGTTTGTAAAAAAGATGTTCATTATCAATAAGGAGAACTTTTTTTGTTTCAATGTGTGATATTCAAATTGCGTACTCTGTTGTATGTGTATAAAGTATATCATTATGCCTAGGCCTTGTTCGGATGCATCTTATGATCATCTGGCATCATGTCAGGGGCACGATTATTGATTCTGCAAAATTGAGGCATGACAGCAGCAACCTCGAGAACCCCGCTTAGTTCAGCCCAAAATCGACAACTAGGTACCCCTGTTCATCGCCCTGTTTCTCCTATTATATTCGATCATTTTTTGATCCGTTGAATCCTATGTGTAGTCTAATTAAACATCTTTAGGAATATGAAATTTGTTTGGAATAATATGATGATTTAATTGGTACAAACTAAGGTACAAAACTCAAAAAATTGACTAAAACATAGTTATAATGACAGTTTTCTTCACTTAAAACCCCAACTTTAGACAATGATTCCTGTTAGAATATTTGATATTTTAGAAATCTACTTAAATAGACCTAAAGACAACATGAATAGCTTCATATTGATATATTAACTACAAATTATTTAACATTAATTTTGTAGTAAAACTCTCGTAGAAAATCACGAAAAACAATTTTGAAACAAATTGAAAATCGCGATACGGAGTTGGTCCTGACAAACCAAACCACCCCATCACATACTGATTGCATAGAAATGTGCACACAGTAAGCGTGAACGTGTGAGCTTTGACGAAATTCAAATTGGCTGCGTTTGCGCGATAAATTCAACCCTTATCCGTCGATAGTCCTCGAATTCAACCCTTGTCCGTCTTTTGCAAATTATCCAATTTTTTTGTACTTGCTCATCGAATTGTAACGAAACTTACCCCATTGGAGTCGCAGTGTTTGACTTGTCATGTGACCCGAGTTTCATCCGATTCAGAGATAGTCGATGAATCGTTGTTTCACGGGCCCCACGATTCTACTTAATAAGCAATTTTATGATCAGCACACCAAAATCTAAAACTGGATATATCGTTGAGTTCGTATCGCCGTTTAGAATTCGTTTGACCTATAATACTCATAATTTATAGACTTTAGTTGTGACACGCTTTTCGGTGCAAAGTAGACCTCTTGTAGACCCCGGTTTGACCCGAATTTACCATTTTTGTTCCTATATCTAAATTGGACGAATGTATAGTATTTTCTAACTATTTTGCTAATTCCAACAAATTTGGTGATGTTTATTTCAGCATCCGGGGACTTCTATTTTTCTTCCATATCGTCTGCTTTGCCATGTGTTCGTGTGGATGTTGTTTCACCACCGAACTGCTTTTAGGAAAGTATACCTTGCCACCATTACAGTCTCTTACATATATTTCAGTACGATACATTTATGTCTTATTTTTTTAGTATTTATGATATTAAACTGTGCGTCCAAGAAAGACTTGGGTACAACGGCTGAATGTGTCGTTCATTGCTTTCTTGTTTACTATGCATGTTGACCTAGAGTTATAAGACAACTCTATGATTGTGTGATATCCATATATCTCTCTGTCCATGTTACTTGCTTGACACGAGTTGTAATTTCTATTTAGGACACAGGCTTGCGTATTCGACTGGCCATCGGTATGTGTGGGACGTGCGACGGTTAGGACATAACTGTTATTAGTATATTGTGTTAGTGACCATAACAGTTACGGGATAGACGAGTGGTGGATATGACTTGGACGGTTTCATAGGTGAGGAGGACATTTATTAGCTTAAGGGCTACTATTATTTACTTTTCCTCTATATGCCTCTAGTGTCTTGGATTAACACTAGTGTGTCGTGCATTTATTTTTGTTCGGAGAGCCCTTGCGTGAAAGGTCGTACTCAATTGCATTCACATAGACGGTTTGGAGACCTCTTGTATCATGATTGTAGTATGTTTCATATTTTTCTGTATCTTGTTACGTCCCACTGAGGCCCTAGTAATCTCTCCAGGTATAGTTGAGCCGGAGTATCCTGAGGAGTACAGACCTGGACCAGACACTACTCTTGGTGATGATGAGTCTATGCTACCAGAGTTTTCTTGATTTTATTTTTAGTTCTTAGACTTATTAGTGGACTATTTCTTTCATATTGGAGATCAGACTCCAGTTTTATTTTAGTTTGATATAGTCGTTTGACAGTGAATTTGTCTCCGTCCGACTATTTATTCTAGATCTTGGATTATTTCAGACTTGATCCTTTCGATATATTGATTAGTTTGCTTTCATTTATTATCTATGGATGAGATATAGTGCGACCATTGACCTTGATATATATTACTGTTGTGAGATGTATCATTATACAACGTGCGTGTGTATTATGGGTTCCATATATTGGATTTGCCCATGTACATACCAGCTGCCATGCTTGCGTATACCTGGTCCTACGTATTTTTGGACTGAGAGGTAACACATACTACTATCGATACCACGACGTAGGTTAGACGTAGTTATTACTCATAATATTTATTTGGGGGCAGGTCGTAACAACTCCAACTCCCTTTCAAATTCTTCCAATAATCTAACATGGATCACCAAAACTACTCAAATTTAAGGGATACATTACAAGAGGAATAGGTTTATCCAAAAGGACATCACGAAAATAGATCGATGTGAACCCCCTCGAACAATCTCCTTTGAATCAAATCGAAGCTCTCTTCTTCGAGTCTTATCTCCTTGTGCTTCGAAAGTTGAACTCTTTAGAAAACTCTCCTTTTGTGAATGGCTTTTGGTAATTAGGTTTCGTAGATCCCTCTATTTGTGTCCATCTAATCCTTGAGCAATTATGGCCGTTCAATACGAACCAACGGACCATATTAAAACATAAAAATCGTCAATCCATGTACGATGACGGTACGCTCAGATGATATATGCCACTGGTAATACTCTGGGAACAAAATTTCCACACATAAAATATGCTGGATGAAATTTGCACTTTTAATTTTGCCCCCATCTTTGACTTTCTGAATTTTATCGACACACGGATGTGATTCATCAGATACTCTGGAGTGTTCTATATTGGAAGGGAATCTCCTACTCAATATCAACAAACAATTGTATGGGTACTCATCTTTAGCACATAATTGTCTATCGATCATAATTGGAACCCCTCTATCATACTGGATTCTTATTGCAACATTTAGATAGAGTTTTTACAAATATGGTAGCAAATAAGTCAGCCCTTACATGCATGACCATGTTGTAAGTTAGCTATAGCCTATATAGAGATGCTATTCGGAACACCCTTCCCAGTGACCCCGGGGTCTGAGAATGGCTTGAGCAACTCATACGGGACTATCCCGGCCCCGCACCTGTTCTTAAGGTTCATGTCAACATTTCGGGCATCGATGATCCCCTCGATTTCCTTCGTTCGGCCATTGAACCTCTCGAACGCCGCGTTGATCGCTGCATCCGCTGCGTACGCCGGCTCAGGTTTGTCCCCTAGGTATTCTTCGTCAGGCGCATGTGAGGACAGAACGTCCAGTATGGCCATCACCACCGTTGCTTGCATCTGCGTAGGAAAGCTCTCAAGGAGCGTAGACTCCGGCTTAGCCCAGAATTTCCTGAATTCCTCTGATGACTCGTCCTCTACCGGCATGTTGTTTCTGATTGTAGTCGGCCGGTTCGGGAAGTAGCCAGCGTAGAGGTACTGGCCAAAATTGACTGCAGCATGGTGCCCAGATGACACCCAAAATATGGTGGTCAAGACATGGACAAGGTCCTCTTGGTTGTTAAGAATCGGCCACCATGGCTCGTCCTTCTTGTCCGCGTGGCCCTTTGTTCGGACATCGGTCCACCACGCTTGCAGCTCATGGTCGTCTTGGACTTGGCTTGGGTCTGGGTAGTAGTGATAAACGTAATCGGATACCCATTGCTTGATAGAAGACCAGTGTAATAAACCATCATTTGCGTATGGGTAGTCCTCTATTGTTAGTTTTAGGCCATTCTCTGCAGATGGATCCTCAATCGCTAATCCCCTGAAAGAAAAGAAGAGAAAAGAATAATGCAAGTTTTGAGTTAATAGTCATATATATATATATATATATATATATATATATATATATATATATATATAAAAGGACTTAATTAATTATGAAAAACAAATTGTTTGATTTATTTAAACCATATGATTCAACAAAGTAACTCATTTCTTTTAGTCTCATATGAAAAAGTAGAAGTCATTCTCCTTTCCATATATTGCTTTACCCCTCTTAGTGGGTAAGTGGGCTTTGTAGGGGATGGGCTGGATCTCATCCAACCCGCGAGCGGGTGCGCGATTTAATGCGCATTTTTAGCGCCGCGGAACGGGCATGGGTACAAAGGTAAATTCTTAACTTATTTTATTTTATTTTTTATTTCCGTTGATTTGGTCTGGTGGGTTGCTGTTCTTCCGCGAAACTGTTCTCACGTAATCCCGTTACGGAAAGAGTGGGAAAGGTTATGTGAGAGATATATCCAGGACACGATCCTGAGATCTACAGAACAGAAATCAGTTTTTCCTTCTCTCTCTAGCTCTCTGTTCGGAACGAAACAACAATCGTACAGAGATGAAAAAGAAAAGGAAAACACCAGAACCTTAATTCCTCCAAAAACTCCTCCGTCCAATCTCTATTTTTCGGGTAAGGTTGTGATCGTTCGTGGGATTCGCCACCGGGTGCACGGTGAAGTGAATCGAAGGATTCGTTGTATCTCGGGAATAGATCGCCAGGAACCCACTGCACTGTTCGTGGGACGAAATTCTATTCTAAGAACAGCGTGTAACGTGCCTCGAATTCTATATTATTTCTTGTCTTTAATTTTATATCTTCCAATTTGTATTTTTAGAAATTTAACCAACACAAATTAAGGATGGTTGATTATTCAGAATTAAGAGAACAATCAAGATGACTCACGTTGAAGATGAAAGTTAAATTACCTTCTGATTAGGTCTGCAGGCAAGGCCTCCATGTCGAACCGCCACTGGTCGCGGTAGGCTACGGAGCTGAGCTCCAGCGAGTACTTTCCAGGGAAGAAGCACGTCTCGATGATCCCACCGGCACTGACGAGATACTCCCGTGCCAGTGCATTGATCTCCATTGTGTATCGAAAGTGGGGGTGCATCAGTCGGTAAATCGGGTGTATCGCACTGAGTTGCCTGTTCATTGCAATCACGTATGGCTCTGTGCAGCAGTGAGTTCTTAGCCTGTGAAATAATTAACAATGGGAGAGCTATTCATATATATGATAGTAGTAGCAAGTGTAGGTTTATCATTTATTACCAATGGCTGACTAGCTGGTGATAACCAGTATCTTGGGAAGAAACATGTGCTTTTGCAAGCTTCCACAGCCAGGCAGCTGTTGAATCCGTAGGGGTTGTGAATACGCGCCTCCACTGGGGCTTGGTGGGGGATGCCGGCCGGGTCAGCTCGATGGCTAATGGCTTTAGCGTTCCATTCGGTGTGAGGAAGAAGATGGTCCGCGATGCATACAGTGTACTCCCATCCAGCTCTCTAACCTTGTGAACGAAAGGCAGGAATAGATCATGGTAGTCCAACATGAACAACTTCTTCTCCTCCAGCGCCTGAAATCAAATCATTCCATCGATTGCACCGTCAAAACTTTTAAATAATCTCTTACATGCAAGGTCCAGTCCAAATTAATTCATACCTCTTTTACAGTAATTTTTCCTTTGAGCTCGTGTTCGAGGAGCTCCTCAGTAATCAAAGACTCTGGAGGACCATAGATTTCAGGGTCCAGCTTGCTAACAAATGGGAATTCCTGTGAATTAATCTTGAGTTATTAAAAGGAAGCAGCAGGAATTTATATATACGCGTGCGTGCGTGCGTGCATGCGTGCGTGCGGTCGATGCATGCATGCATGCATGTGTTATGGCATACGTACGTACCGTGACCAACTGAATGGTGAAGGGATTCGAACCAGCTAGAGTTTGCCTTGAGAACTCCTCATCTCTAAGCCATGAGAATCTGTCTCCTGCCAACATCGTATAATTAATAAAGATTGCAAGTTTGATTTCTTGTAATGTAAGAAGAAATGACTTGTTATTCCGAAGCCTATATATATATATATATATATATAGAGAGAGAGAGAGAGAGAGAGAGAGAGAGAGAGAGAGAGAGAGAGAGAGAGAGAGAGAGAGAGAGAGGATTGATCGAGGAAGTAGTTACTGTCTATCATTTCTGGAGTCTCGAAGAGCAGTATATTCTCAGGGCCTGCTTCTAGAGCTTTCACTAGTCTCGGAATGATGGAGCGGAAGGCGTTGAACCCCTCCTGCTTCGGAAGGGGCACGCCCTCATTGAAGAGCAAATCGATGGCAGTGAAGTGGGGGAAGCAGAGATCTGTATCGACGAGCGCTGTCTCGATGGACGGGACGACTGCATGGAGCACCGACCGTAGCGTCTTAACGGAGAAGGTCAACCCCTTCACCTCCGAGAAGGCTTCGTCCCTCGGAATATAGACACTAGTACTTCTTTCCTCTGATAAAGGGTCTGCAGGTCAAAAATATATATTAGTTTAACCCTTGGCAGATGAGATAAATTTTAGTTGGATGAGCTCACCACGTAGCGGTGATGAACCTTAAGTATATAACTCTGTGAGGTGAGCCTACCTTTTTTGGTCTTTGGTCGCCCTGTTCGACAACGACGTGGGTACGGTAACTGTTTAGTGCCGCCGAGAACTGGCCTCGCCTTGTCATCAACGCTTGGATCACCTAGATCATTATATGTATCGTAATCATATATCCTCTCAAATGATTTACGCTGCCCCGTTCCATCACCGCAAATGTTGGCCAACTCTCTTTTCCTCCACTTCTTCAGCCCACTCGGAGTATTGGATGGTAAGTAGGACTGCACAAACCAAACCAAACCAAACCAAACAAAAACAAATATATATATCAATTTCCATCTAATCATGCATGTTATAACATAAATACTCCTTTAATATAGTATTTGTGATCATTATGAGGACTATATTTGTCATTTTATGCCAAATTGATCATCAAAACATTTTCTCATGGCTTAGGCTCTAGTTCTTGTATTCCAAACTCCTATGGTTGTATAGTCTACGAACAAGTTATAACTTGAATCATTAACCATCAGCATTCCATGAACCGCAGAGCAAAAGACCTTGGGGACAGGTCTGCTTCCTATTCATGTTTAGTAAATTTAGAACGGTGGATAAAACCGAACCGACTATCCATTTGGTTAGTTTCAAGGACCGATTGGTTCGATTTTAAACATTCTTAAGTTTTTCTTAAGTCGGATCTATTTACAGTTTTCTGTTAGTGTTGGATAGAGTTTCCAACCTATGTAAAAATTATACGCATTATCCGTGTATCGGAGAAGCTCGGGGAGTGCGATGAGCGTCATCCGTGTGTAAGAGGATCTCGAAATGTCGGAACAGTGTTCAAAGCAGAGCGGTCTAAGAATCTACCCAAGCTTAGGGAAATTCGGTTCGAATTTGGTCCCAGGGATATCGGTCCCAGCAGGCAAAACTGTTTTGTCCACGATTAGCTTAATTCGGTCTGAATTTGGTCCTGTGTAGACAGAGCTGTGTTGTCCAGTGTTGAATAGTTTTTCATTCAAAATTAACATGAAAATACAATAATACATAAGATCATGCCTAAATTTATCAAATATTTTTCAAGTTCTTAAAATAATTTCTTATTCGTTTTTGATTCCAAAGTCAAGAAGCTTGAAATAAAAGTCTAAAACCATCGAGACTGCCAATATTGATTCATAAGAAGGGTCGGAATCCAATTACGACACCAATACTGCGACCCTTGCATCAAGTCTCGGGGGCTCAATCTCCTCACCATACCCTTTGATTGTTTCCCCCAAATGTCATCACACCATCATTTTAGAAGTTACTTTCATTATAAGAATACTACTAACCAGTGACTAGTCCACTACAAAACTATACCAACCATTTTTTCCCCCATTGATTAGCTATTTGACATTAGAAAATCCAGTTGCACGTAAGATATTTTTTTTTTCTGATATTATTAAAAAATAATTTAAATATTTAATTATATTTATATTTATATTTATATTTATATTTATATTTATATTTATATTATATTATATTATATATATTGAAAAATAAGATAATTTTTTTTGATAGTATTAAAAAATAGATAAAATTTTAATTATATTAAAATAGATTAAATATTATTTTAATATATTTTAATTAAAATTTGTTATAGATATCTTTGTAGAACTTTGGATATATGTTTAGATAATACCATATTTTTAATTTAAATATAATTTTAATATTGAATATAGAAAAATTGAACTCGGAGTGAGTTTGATTTTTTTTTCCAGGGTTGTGCAAGTTTTGGAGAGTTTTATACACCGTTGGATCAAATCTAATAGTCCAGATTGGTTACCGAATTGAAGAGACTATATATAGATATTTTCTAACCCTAATTCATGAACATCATATGCAAGTTGGTGCTTTACAACTTTTAGAGAGAGAAAGGGGATTGACGGCTACTTCAAAGGAGAGATTATTTCGGGTAATCTTCCTTATCATCTTTGTTCTTCGGGAGTTTGTAATCGAGTTTTCTTCTTCTAGTAGTGGTGGTGAGCTAGTTTGGATCGGTGAGAAGTCTGTAAGGAGTCGATGTACTTTTTTATTTCAATAATTGAGGCTTTTCAGGGTTGGACTCCGATCGTCCCGTGATTTTTTTCGCTAGAACTTTTTACGTAAAAATTATTGTGTTTGCGTTTGACTTTTATGTGATTTTGGCGATTTAGTTTTCATGTACTTTTCTTCGGTTCTCTTGCAGTCTCTTTGGTTTGGATGACTGATTTCCGCATTTCATTCCCATTAGAGTGGTATTAGAGCATTGGGTTCAATGTATCAGGTGTCAAGGTTGAAAGTCAAGCCAAGGAGAAGAGATGGACACGAAGTCGGTGCACATGATAAACCTAAATCGTTCTAATTTTCACTATTGGCAGAGAAAAATAAAATATTTGTTGTTCGTGAAGAAGTTGCATATTCCGTTATTTGCTTCTGAGAAGTCCAGTGATAAATTCGAGGATGACTGAAAGTTTGAGCATATAAATATGTGTGGATATATCAGACGGTTCATTGAAGAGATCGTGTACAATTACATTGCCAATATAGAGCACGCAAGGACACTTTGGGAGAAGCTGAAATCTGAGTACGCAAAGAAGATAGGGGTAACAAGTTATTCTTGATTCAAATGATGATGGGTTTGAGGTACAAGTATTGTACGTCCATTACAGAACACATGAGTGAGTTCCAGGGTGTGGTTGACTAGTTATCCTCTATGGAAGTCAAATTTGACGACGAAGTTCAGGGGTTGTAATTTCTTTGTACATTGAGCCAGACTCGAGGGAGGCCGTATGATTATCCATGACTGCTTCTACTCCATAAGACATGGTTAGTATGTAGTTTGCCAAGAGCGGAATGTTGAATGAAGAGATGTAGAAGAAATATTAGGGCACTTCATCTTCATCTTCATCTTATTCAGAGGCACTTATTTCAGAGAGCTGCAGAAGAAATAAAAGCAAAGGTTTGGGCAGTGGCAGAGACAAGAGCAAGAGCAAGTCCAATGGTCAGTATGAGGGACTCTGAGTGCTACCAGGCTAGAAGGACCACACCAAGAAAAACGGTTTCGCATAGAAGATAGAGAAGAAGGGCAAAAATGGAAAGCAGAGTGAGAATACGATAGCAGCTGTCTCGGCACATGGAAGTGATATGATCATTCTATGTGATGAGGTAGTCAAAAACCTCGCCTGCGATGAAAATACTTGGCTAGTGGAATCAGGGGGCTTCATCGCACGTATCTCATAACAGGGCACTGTTTTGCCACTTAAATAAAAGAGACTCTGAAGTATTGAAGATGGACAACGGAGATGTGTAAAGAGTTATTACTGTTGAGATGTGCATTTGAGAACCAAGATAGGTACAATTCTTGTTCTCAATGATGTTCAAGATGTCTCCGATATACATTTCAACCTGGTGTCAGTTGGAAGGTTGGATGATGAGGGATTCTTCAATCTCTTTAGAAACAGTCAATAAAAGCTTTTCAAGTATTTGATGGTGATTTACAGAGAAAGCAAGGAGTCTAGACTCTACTACATAGAAGGGAGCACACAGGGGGGACACAAGAGGTGAACGCAGTCTGAAATATGTTTACCGAGTTGTGGCTCAAGCGGCTTAGCCATATTAGTAAGAAAGGAATGAGCTACTTGTTGAACATGAAAGTGATTTCGTGACTCAAGTATACAAAGTTGGAGATATGCATGCACTATTTTTGACGGAAAAGCAAAATATGGTGTCTTTTCAAAGTCATCCAACTTCAAGAAAGTCGGCGTTGCTCGAGTTAGTTCACTCGGATGTCTGTGGCCCTATGAAGGTAAAATCTATTGGTTGTCCCAAAAAAGTTTGGGTCTATGCTTTAAAGACCAAGGATCGTGTGCTGCCCACTTTTAAAGAGTTTCAGGCCTCTATTGAATGGGAGACGAGCAAGAAGTTGAAATATGTTCGGTTCGACAATGTCGGTGAATATACATTGGTCCTTTTGATTCATATTAAAGAGATCTAGGGATACAACACTAGAAGACTCTGCCAAAGACAACTCAGCTCAATGGTGTAGCGAAGCATACGAACAGGACATTGATGGAGATGGTACAATATTTGTTGTCATAAGTAAACTTACTGGACAGTTATTCTGATGAGGCTCTCAATACTGCTGCAAGGGTTTATATAAAGGCTCATGCAATATATAATAACAAAGAGAAAGAAAAATAAAAAGAGAGAAGAAAATGTGACAAGAGTGCCATTGTAAATTTGGAGAGAAGAAAGAATGATTGGAGGCCGTTTCGGAGAAGGAGATCAATTTTGGATATTTCTCATTGTCTTTTGGACTGAACCCATATGCCTTAAAAGAGAATTCCCATGTAAGGCCTGAATCAATTACAATTATCTACACCTCATGATCCCACCTCCTATCCAATGTGGGACTAAATTATCAACTCTATTATCACCCTTCTTTGAAGGCTCAACCGAAAACGAGAAATAATCCAACAATTATTGGGAGGGTGGGAGAGGGGTGGCACTCAACCCTCCTTTGAGCGTTCAATCGGAAACGAGATACAATCCCACAATTATCGAGACAAGAAGGAGAAGGAGAAGGAGGACTTGGGGTCGATGGAGGGGTCCATGAAGTGCTCGAACTTGGAGAGCCCGACAATGGCGACGTTCTCTTCATAATAGCAAACACTAGCGACGTCCAGACTCACTTTCGTCCACAGCTTTTAAGAAATCCGAATGCGAGATGACTCCAATTATGAAGGAGCAAACAAGTGACATGAAGTGTCTAACTTTTTTTTTGCTCCACTTCCTGGTCCCACTTCCGCAAGCAACCAAACAACGATAGTCGTCGATCGATAAAGGATGCTTATACAAAAGGCCACTTCATGGCTCCACTTCTTGCAAGAAAACAACTCTTACGTGTAAGAGTGAAACTTTTGTATAGTTAGTTCTTTCTATTCTTTTGACGTTGCAAATATAGTATGTTGTTCCATGTGAAGTCATCTCCCTATTCTCCATCTATCCCATCAATTTTTTTATTTTATTTTATTCGGCCCACCACGCTAATAATAATAATAATAATTACTACTGGTATGCATAGAAAGTATGGCTAATTATTGTTTGGACCCTGGATTTTATATAAGCTTAGAGTTTAAGTTTTCACTTATCCAATTGAAAAGTTTTGGACCATAATTTTTTTTTTTTCCATTATTTCCTTCTTCTCATTTATGCCATTGAAACTTTCCTATATATGCTACAAAGAGTATAATAGAAAAAAAAGTAAATTAAAAATAAAAATTCAGGATCTAAACTTTTCAATTGGACATGTTAGAACTTGAAATTTTTTTTGATACAGTCGGTCCGGTATATGACATGAGGGTCTCTCCTCCTTTTGTAAAGTGTGCAAATATAAACTTTTAGATAAAGGATCCGGTACATGTTATATATATCTGGAATATCAAAACTCCGATACCTCCGCCTGTATGAATATTTTTTTCCTTCTATGACTTAAAACTCTAAGCTGTTAACTAAAAAGTATACCAGTAGTGTACGATCAACCCTAAATGGTATACATAGAATAGGTACAGTTACTATCAACCCTAACTGGTATACGTATAAAGTATACAATTATTATCATCAGTAACTGGTCTCTGGTGCATGGTACTGTATGAAGAGGAGAAATTATTGGGGGTGTGCTTTAAGGTACATTGGATTCGACGATAAGGACAAAAGCTATGGCATTTATTCGCCATGCACGCATTCTATTCACCCATAGATCCACGTCGACGATAGTCCTTGGCTATTCTCATCCCCAGTTGAGGACTGACACGTCACGTTAGACCACGTGGCTTAATTTACTTATGCAAAAGGACAATAATGATTAACGTTGCCACATTACGGAAAATCTTTCCATGACATCGACCCTATCCTTTGGTTACTCTTTCGCCAATTGAAGGCTGACACGTCTGATTCGAATGTTTAAGAGATTTAGAGATAAGGTGGGCTACAGCGTATCCCAAGAAAAATTGTTTTTCACTGTCATCTTATTTACTCTCTCTTTTTTTCTTTTTCTTTTTTTGCAATAATTTTTATATTTATTTTTAAAATAAGTTGTTTATTAAATTTACACTCTTCCTTTTTTTTACTTAACCGTTAAAGTTGCTCGTTGTTTTATTTATTTATATATTGCTCCAACGTTAAAAAAAATTTAAAATACTAATAGTATACGATCACTTGGGGGCAGAGGCACACAGAGGTTGCACTAGGCTGTAGCCCAGTGCAAAAAAAAATTAGTAAACATTTTTTCATATATATGCTAAGCCCAGTGCAAAAAAAAAAAAAAAAAATAGCAAACTTTTTTTTATATATATGCTAGTATAGACTTATAACCCACCCAATACTCCATAAAGCTCACCCATTATACCAATTAACATATGTGAAGAGTGAATCATTTGAGTCAAGAGACCTCAGATCCCGACTCTCTCACTCTCTGTCTCATAGTCTAGGGTTTATTATACAATGACCCGCGACCGATGACCGGAGACCCGCGAGGCCGCGACCCACGACCGAGATGCTCCGGGTGCTCCCCATCTCCGGGTGCTCCCCTTCTCTCACTCTCTGTCTCATAGTCTAGGGTTTATTTTTACTGTCTTAGAGTCTTAAAATTGTAAATATGAATATGATTCCTAGTAATAAATTAAATTATTTTACCTATATGTCTAGGCTTTTTTATGGTCTAAGAAAAATATTTTAAGTGTGTTGTTTCTTTACATAAGCTGTTTGGTTATTTCTATAATTTTAATCTTCTATATGAAATCAAGTCTTTATAGTTATCTTCTTGAAACCTATTGCAAATGGACCTGATAGATTTATATGTACTATCTTCTAAAAGCTGATCTTATATATCTTTTTAGGTTGTTTGGTTGTTCAAGTAAGCTGTTCAGTTGTCACCTGAAAATGCAAATGTTCATACATTACTTGGTGCCTAACAACTTGGAGTGCAAGAGTATTTTTTTTCTCAAGGTTTTGGCTTTTATTTTCAGATTCTTGCTTCATAGTATTCTTTTTTGAAATACATAGTATATCTTTGGAATAGATGGAAGCAATTATATTTGGTGAAAAATTATCAATTAGTAAACATTACCAAAGTTTAGACATAAATTTACAAAAAAAAATCTGTCGAATCATCGAATTTACAAAGAAAAGTCTGTCGAATTTTTTGGCATAAAATTTTAGAATCTTATAGTAACTACTAGCTAGCCCACCTTACTCTAAAATCTTGGTTCCGCCCCTGACGATCACAAAGTTATTCAATAATGTAAGGTAATCACATGCAGCTCACGTGAACGTAAATTATATTAATAAGTAGAACGAAAGTCTAAGTTAACTTTTTATTTTTTATATATGAGTCGGTTCATGGTGTAGTCTATTTTAGCCTAACTGACTCTAGTTTAGTTCGAATTTATGTTTCCGTCCTACTGATTCCAGCTGCTAGTTTGAAGATATTACGTGATTCTTATTTTTCAACCAGTTTGTACCTTTGTTGTGAAGAAGATCCTTTTTTCGGGGTTGTCGAACTTGGAGTGCACCCACGACCTGCAATCGAATGTGAGGGCGGTGGTGTCGTCATCTCCGGTGGTAAGAACAATGCTGATCAAGTACATTTCCTTGTGGTGCTCATTCGTCACGAGAACTGCTCCGACCTCGCCGAAACCCTTAGGTACCGAGAAGTTTGCTTCGTACTTTGTTTCATCTCCATGGTGGCCGGCCCTGTGAGCGAAGGCCTCCACCGTCTTCTCCTCACCAGTTTCTAACAAAAAAATAAATAGGGTACAAATAATAATAATAATAGCAATTCATCATATATAATCATATTGGAAAGATTAATAATATCGCTACAGTTATAGAGAAGGACTCAATAAATTCAGATTTCCTTTATTTTCTTTCTATTACAGTATTGTTTGAAGATTTTGCTAAATTTTAACAATAAATAAGGTCTTCTACTACTTATATTGTAACTACTTGGTAAAGTATTTGGTAAACTATCAGAGTTTTGTCCAAGTGATCCTTAGTTGGAATCTTATAGTTAGGGACGGATTCAGGAGTAGTAGCTAGGATGAGTTACCATAAATTTGGTTGGACTAGAAATGGAAGCTAATCTATATAAAAAAATCAAAAAAAAAAAATTATATAGAAAAATAAAATTTGATTTTATTGTGTTACCTATGTTTGGATCCGTACCTTCTTATAGTGTCTTCTACTTTCAAGTTTTTAGTGCCTCTTAAGTTCCCTTGGACTATGTAAGCTAAGTAGCATGTATAGTACTAGATCGTTAACCTTACGGTCGGTCGGTCGGTCGGTCTCTCTCTCTCTCTCTCTCTCTCTCTCTCTATATATATATATATATATATATATATATATATATATATATATCGCATGTATAGTAATAGATCGTTAACAATACAATCTCACTTAACTTTTTTTTTGTAACCTATGTTTGGATCCGCCCCTTCTTATAGTGTCTTTGTTTTTATTTTTTTCTACTACTTTCAAGTTTTTAGTGCCTCTTAAGTTCCCTTGAACTATGTAAGCTAAGTAGCATGTATGGTACTAGATCGTTAACATTACAGTCTCTCTCTCTCTCTCTCTCTCTCTATATATATATATATATATATATATATGCTAAATTGTAACTTGATACCCTCAACTTTGATAGATACTAACTTAATACCCTCAACTATATACCATTTTTTATGTTGATACCCAAAATTTAGAAAAAGACAAAACTACTCGTAATTTCCCAACCCTCCAACCCACCCTCTCCTTATCCTGGCAGCACCCCCTCCCTCTCTGGCCGCCCTACCCTTCCGCTGCCATGACCTTCACCTCCCCCCTACCCCCCGCACGACCCCGTCTCCCCCCCCCCCTCCCACACCCACTCCTGCCCCCACGCCCCTCGTCGTTCGTGCTGCAACCCTGCCACTATGCTCGGCTGCTTGCTCCTGCCCTACTGCTGCCGCTCACCATCGCGTCACCCACTGTTGTTGGTGTTGTTCGCCACCGTGCCCCACCACTTGCTCTATTTGCGCCCTCCCGCCGCTATTGCTCGCTATTACTGCTGATCCCCCCCCACCCCACCCCACCCCCACCACTCAGTTCTCCGGCGCCGGAAAGGTAGGCTGCCGGAGAGAGGGAGGGGGCAGAGAGAGATAAAGAGTGGGGAGATATAATTTGGTCTTTTTTTCAGGATATCATATTGGTAACTGTAAAAGTTGAGGGTATCAAGTTGAAAAACCCTAATATTTTAGGATATTAAGTTACAATTTAGCCATATATATATATATATATATATGGCTAAATTGTAACAATATTATGTTACAATTTAGCTATATATATATATATAGAGAGAGAGAGAGAGAGATAATAAGGGAGGTCAGATGACACCTCACTCTAAAATAAGGATGGCGGTGACGTGGTACATCCCAACCACACATTTCATAATTGACAATTTGCACTTAACCCCCTCTCCTCGTTTGTGTGGTTGAGATTGTGCCATGTCCACCGCCACCTTTATTTTAGAGTGAGGTGCCATCTCATCACCCTTATTCTCTCTCTCTCTCTCTCTCTATATATATATATATAGAGAGAAGAGAATAAGGGAGGTGAGATGGCACCTCACCCTAAAAACAAAGGTGGCGGTGACGTGGCACAATCTCAACCACACAAACGAGGGGAGGGGGTTAAGTGCAAATTGACAATTATGAAATGTGTGGTTGAGATTGTGCCACGTCACCGCCACCCTTGTTTTTAGAGTGAGGTGCCATCTCACCTCCCTTATTCTCTATATATATATATATATATATATATATATATATATATAGAGAGAGAGAGAGAGAGAGAATAAGGGAGGTGAGATGGCACCTCACTCTAAAAAACAAAGGTGGCGGGTGACGTGGCACAATCTCAACCACACAAACGAGGGGAGGGGGTTAAGTGCAAATTGCCAATTATAAAATGTGTGGTTGGGATTGTGCCACGTCACCGCCACCCTTGTTTTTAGAGTGAGGTGCCATCTCACCTCCCTTATTCTCTCTCTCTCTCTCTCTCTCTCTCTCTCTCTCTCTCTCTATATATATATATATATATATATATATATATATATATATATATATATATATATATATAATAATAATAATAATATCAAGTTACAATTTAGCCATATAATAATAATAATAATAATAATAATAATAATAATAATATCTGGTTTTAACTCATTTATATATTATTGAAAGAAAATATTGACTGGATGCTCGAGTATTTAATATTTTGGGATGCAAAGTTAGTTGTATTATTCATGGGTCTGTTCTTTGTATGAATGCTCGAGTCCCTCTGATCTAGCAAGTGTTGCAACTTACTGGAGTCGTGCTCCGAGCTCACGAGCTCAAGCAGAAGCGTCTTCCCGAGCAGGTCCTCAATGTCGTCGAGCCCACGCGTGATACCTACGTGCGACAAGTTCCCACCGATTGTCGAACTCACCGTAACCACTGCCTTAAGGCTCGTCGGCTCTTGGTAGCTGTCAGCACCTCCAGCTGCTGATAAACTCGTGCCTCAAGGCTGCATCGTGTTGCCGGTACTGCTCTTCGACCTTTAGCCAAAGACCGATAATTGGCCGGCCATGGCCGCAGAGAGAGGGCCCCCATATCTGAAGCCTGCAGGCATGAGGAAGAGGATAGGAGGAGGGTGGGTCGGTTCGGTGCTTGTACTACTGTAGGCTTCAACATTATTTATCCTTAATTGTTTGATGAATATTGGTTGGTGCTCTAGCTACTGCTTGTGACTGTATATATAGAAGAATGAGAAGAAGAAGAGAGCGGAAAAAGTCTTAATGTCAAGGTCACGGTGTCACTGTAGATTTTTTGGAATCTTTATAAGATGGGCAGAAAACATGAGTTTCACATTAGTATAGGCTTCAACATTATCCGCATTGATCAAAAGCGATTTTCTAATGGCCGGGTTCATTTTCGGCCACTAATATTATTTAGTAATATATTTTTTGCTAAAAAAATTAATTTTAAAATATAAACAAATTTTTTTAATTAACTTTATCAGTATTTAGTTATTAGTAAAAATAAATAAATCAATTAATTAATCTTTTTGGTGATATTAATTATTAATATTGAAATTAAAAAAGTTAATCATAATATTAATAAAAAATTATACATTTTGTTACCTGATTTATTATTTTCGTTATTTTATAATACATTTTTTTTTATTTTACCCTCTTTCATAGCAATCCAATTACTGGAAGGCTCCCAAGTAATTGGATGATCGAATACATTTTCACCTAATTTATTATTTTCGTTGTTTTATAATACATTTTCCATTTTACCCTCTTTCATAGCAATCCAATTCTCGAGATGATCGAATGTCAGGTGCTGCTGTTATCGGAGATCATGAAGGTCGTTTCCATGCAGCATTATCACTACCAAAATATGATGTATTAGCGACGTCAAATCTAAACGTCGCTGAATCATAAATATTTAGAGACGTCAAAATTAAATGTCTCAACACGTCGCTGGTAGCGACGTGGAGCGACGTTCCGCGAATACAATTAATATAATGAAAATAAATGTCGCTAAGAGTTGCTAATGGTCGCTAAATTTTGAATATTAGCGACGTTAAAAATTTAAGTCGCAGTATTTGCTTATGTCCGCGGTGTTTAGCAACGTCGTTTTCGTACGTCGCTAATTTATTTCATATAGGGTTTAGAATTCACTCCCCCCCCCCCCCCCCCCCCCCCCCAATTTCCTTCGAGCTCCTTTACAAATTTTTTTCCTATTTAGTTTTGACCCCTTTCCTCCTGGTGCCTCCCCCCTCCGACTGCTCCCCCAGACGTCTCCCCGAGTCCCCCTCCCGGCACATCCCCGAGCCCCCCCTCACAGCGCCTCCCCCTCCCCGCGTCCTCCTTCCTCCAGCGTGCTCCTCCTCCCTCTGTCGGCGTGCAAATGCATGTATCAACTATTAAACGGGTGCTATGGATATTTCTTTTAGAAATATGAAAGTTAGACTAGATATCTTTAAAGCATCGATGCAACCTGATCATGAAGAAAAAAAAAAAATTTGAAATAG
Organism: Iris macrosiphon; assembly: GCA_036927795.1. Lineage (NCBI taxonomy): Eukaryota > Viridiplantae > Streptophyta > Magnoliopsida > Asparagales > Iridaceae > Iris > Iris macrosiphon. The sequence goes on along the minus strand of JAYESA010000005.1, from coordinate 182,609,922 downwards.
ATGTTATCGATGAAATTTTGGAAATCTGTACTTCTACAATTCTCACAAAAATACCTAGTACATCAGATTGGGAATAATTTTCACTTGATGACTATAGTATAGATCATAAAATTGAGGAAGTCAATATTCTAAAAATTAATTGGAAACCTAAGTTTGAATCATTACCAACTCCTACTACTCCTTTAAAGCCTTCTATTGAAAGCCCGCCAGAATTAGAATTGAAAGTTTTGCCTACAAATCTCAAGTATGCATTTTTGGGAAAAGATAAAACTCTACCAGTTATTACATCATCTCAACCCAAGAAAATCAGCTAATAGACTTATTAAAGAAATACAAGAAAGCTATTGGATGGTCTATAGCAAATTTAAAAAGGATTGACCCTTCTTTATGTATGCATTATATACATATAGAAGAGAATGCAAAACCATCTAGGAAAATGCAAAGACGACTGAATCATAATCTGAAGGAAGTAGTTAAAAAAGAAATAATCAAACTTTTAGATGCTGGAATTATTTATCAAATTTCAGATAATAAATGGATAAGTCCAACGCATGTATTACCAAAGAAATAAGGTATTACTTTGGTAGAAAATGATAAAGGAGAATTGATGCCCATGCGCACCACCACTGGATGGAGGGTATGTATAGATTATCAAAAATTAAATACTAATACTAGAAAAGATCATTTTCATTTACCTTTTATTGACCAAATTTTAGAAAGACTATCGGGCCAAAATTATTATTGTTTCTTAGACATGATAGATAATTTCTTAATATTTGAAAACAAATTTTACTTGCCCATTTGGAACTTCGCATATAGAAGAATGCCATTTGGTCTATGCAATGCTCTAGCCACCTTCCAAAGGTGTATGATGGAAAAAATTTCAGATATGATTGATAATTTTTTAGAAGATTTTATGGATAATTTTTTAGTAGTTGGCTCCACTTATGAGAAATGTCTTGCAAATCTCGAATTAGTATTCCAATGTTGTGAAGAGACACATTTAGTATTAAGTTGGGAGAAAAGTCAATTTATGGCGACTGAAGGCATTGTCTTAGGTCACATAATTTCTAATAGGGGTATAGAAGTTGATAAAGCTAAAGTAGATTTAATTTCAACTTTACCGTCGCCTACCACTGTAAAATAAATCAGAGCTTTCCTTGGTCATGCAGGTTTTTATAGACGTTTTATTAAAGATTTTAGTAAAATTTCTAAACCATTATGTCATTTGCTTACTAAAGAAGCATAATTTAATTTTACTCCAGAATGTCTCCAAGCATTTCAAATATTAAAAAATGCACTGTCCACTGCACCTATCATATGAGCACCAAATTGGGAATTACCTTTTGAAATTATGTGTGATGCTTCTGATTAAGCCATTGGGGTCGTGAGGTCAGGAAATAAAAAAGACACCATATGTTATTTATTATGCTAGTAAAACTCTTTCTGATGCTAAAAAAAATTATACTACAACAGAAAATGAGTTTCTTGCAGTTGTTTTTGCACTAGAAAAGTTTAGGTCTTATTTTTTTGGATATGAGGTTATTAGTTTTACAGACCATTCAGCGTCAAAATACTTTATTTCTAAAAAAGATTGAAAACAAAGATTAATTTGATGGGTACTTTTATTACAAGAATTTAATTATGAATTAGGGGATAAGAAGGGTTCAAAAAATTTGGTTACTGATCATCTTGCTCGTATTCCTAAACCTTTGAATTAAGATAATATTAATTATTATTTTCCTGATGTACAACTTTTTGGACTTGCAACTAACAATAAGCCACCATGGTATGCTCATATTGTAAATTATTTGGTAGTATAACAGATTCCTTATGATTGGTCAAGACAGGATAAAGATCAATTTTTTCTCAAATAAAATATTATTTTTGGGAAGATCCTAAGCTTTTTAAAATTTGTCCAGATCAAATTGTTCGTCTTTGTGTTCCTGAAAATGAATTTCAGAGTATCTTAACATTTTGTCATAGTCATGCTTGTGGAGGTCATTTTGGAGGGAAAAAGACTACAGCAAAAGTACTTCAATCATGTTTTTATTAGCCTACTCTTTTTAAAGATCAATGCACATGAATTTGTTAAAGCTTGCCAGAGGTGTCAGCAGACTGGTAACATTTTTCGAAGAAATATGATTTAATCATATTATTTTCTGTGAAGTTTTAGGCGTTTGGAGTATCGAATTCATGGGACCATTTCCAACATCATATGTATATGCATTTTTCAGTTCGGCACCTATTCTGTGTTTGCCAACACTATTTTTTTTTACAAACACTATTTTTCTTTTTCACTCTTGTCTTCCAACATTACACTGTTTGTCTTCCATAATTTTACAACAGTCACTATTCTTTCAGTACACATAAAAAATGGCTTCTTGTGACGATTACAATTCTCAGGGAATATCGTCGCCGACAACGTCTTCACATTCAAACACCCGGTACTTAATTTATGTTAGTTATCAGTTGTGTTATGTTAATTTATTTTAGAAAATTGTGTGGATGTTTTTTTTTAAATAATGTTTGTTGTGATTGTCCATTACATTATCAAAGTGTATTGTTTGTTTGTATATTATTTTCTAAAGTTTGTTTACGTAAATATTTGTTTAAAAATTGTTTCAATGCATAAGTATGGGGGAGACTATCAACAAAAAGGTAATTTCTTCTAAACTTTTTATCTTAAGTAATTTTCATATAATTAAATTCTCTTACCAATTAAATTATTCCTTTTCTTTTACTTGTTCCCCTTGCCATTGAGGACAATGTCGGTTAAGTATGAGGGAAGTGTAGGTTACAGTAAAATTTATGTCTATGCCTTTAAAGAAAAACCAAAACAAAAAAAAAACAAAAAAATATATTAAAATTTTCTTTTCTTGAAGCACATTTTTATTCAGTATATAATGCAAATATATATTAAGCTTGATTATTGCCTAGTAACCGGAACTCTTGTCTAATCAACAAGAAGATTCGTGTAAAACAGTAATAATTAATGTTGAAATGAGATGTAATCTAATTTAATCTTGTGCCTATGCAACTAGAGTTATTAAATCTGTATGGGTGTTTTAACACCTAATGTCCTAAGGCCAACTGGCTTGGGAAGCATTGATCCAACACTCAATAAATGGGTTGTGTAGAAAACTTAATAAGATTATATATTGCACAGATTACATCAAAGAGGCATTAATTTTGTGCTGCAAGTTAGAAAATTTTTTATAAAAAAAAGGATCATGACATAAAATTTCTTTTTATCCTATTATTTTATCTATATTTATTCCAGACATTATATTATATGCTTGAGAACAAGCATAGTTTAAGTATGGGGGTATATGATTGACACGTAAATGTAACGATTATTTTGTTATTAAATAAATTATATTAAATTACTTTATAAGTAATAAATATATATTTTTAATGTATTTTATGAAAATTACAAATACAACAAGTTTAATATAAAAATATGTATTGGTATATACTATGGTTTAAGTTTTAGATATTAATTCTTATATATATATATATATATATATATATATATATATATAACTTAGCCTTTATTTATACTTTTGATACATACAAACAAATGAACTTGTTCCATGCATGCAATGTTTTATACACTATTTTTTGTATTTTCTATGTGTACTAACTTATTTTATTCTTATTTATTTAATTACTCCATGTTACAAGAAGATATGGAATATGGACCAGATTCGAATAACTACATGCAATAAACTAGCACAACATCACAAATGAACCATTGGTTACAACCTTTCACAAAAGCCTAACGAACCTGACAACAGTGATGAACATACACCATGAAAGGGGAGAAATACAATGAATACAAAGAAATAAAAAGACACCAGGAAGATTCGACGAACATGAAGATTCGACGAACACGAAGATTCGTTGTTTTATTTATTTATATATTGCTCCAACGTTAGAAAAAATTTAAAATACTAATAGTATACGATCACTTGGGGCAGAGGCACACAGAGGTTGCACTGGGCTGTAGCCCAGTGCAAAAAAAAATTAGTAAACTTTTTTTCATATATATGCTAAGCCCAGTGCAAAAAAAAAAAAAAAATAGCAAACTTTTTTTTATATATATGCTAGTATAGACTTATAACCCACCCAATACTCCATAAAGCTCACCCATTATACCAATTAACATATGTGAAGAGTGAATCATTTGAGTTAAGAGACCTCAGACCCCGACTCTCTCACTCTCTGTCTCATAGTCTAGGATTTATTATACAATGACCCGCGACCGATGACCGGAGACCCGCGAGGCCGCGACCCACGACCGAGATGCTCCGGGTGCTCCCCATCTCCGGGTGCTCCCCTTCTCTCACTCTCTGTCTCATAGTCTAGGGTTTATTTTTACTGTCTTAGAGTCTTAAAATTGTAAATATGAATATGATTCCTAGTAATAAATTAAATTATTTTACCTATATGTCTAGGCTTTTTTATGGTCTAAGAAAAATATTTTAAGTGTGTTGTTTCTTTACATAAGCTGTTTGGTTATTTCTATAATTTTAATCTTCTATATGAAATCAAGTCTTTATAGTTATCTTCTTGAAACCTATTGCAAATGGACCTGATAGATTTATATGTACTATCTTCTAAAAGCTGATCTTATATATCTTTTCAGGTTGTTTGGTTGTTCAAGTAAGCTGTTCAGTTGTCACCTGGAAATGCAAATGTTCATACATTACTTGGTGCCTAACAACTTGGAGTGCAAGAGTATTTTTTTCTCAAGGTTTTGGCTTTTATTTTCAGATTCTTGCTTCATAGTATTCTTTTTTGAAATACATAGTATATCTTTGGAATAGATGGAAGCAATTATATTTGGTGAAAAATTATCAATTAGTAAACATTACCAAAGTTTAGACATAAATTTACAAAAAAAATCTGTCGAATCATCGAATTGTTTGATGAATATTGGTTGGTGCCTCTAGCTACTGCTTGTGACTGTATATATAGAAGAATGAGAAGAAGAAGAAGAAGAAGAAGAAGAAGAGAGCAGAAAAAGTCTTAATGTCAAGGTCACGGTGTCACTGTAGATTTTTGGAATTTTTATAAGATAGACAGAAAACACGAGTTTCACATTAATATAGGCTTCAACATTATCCGAATTAATCAAAAGCGATTTTCTAATGGCCGGGTTCATTGTCGGCCACTAATATTATTTAGTAATATATTTTTTTGCTAATAAAGATTAATTTTTAAAAATAAACAAAAAAAATTTATTTAACTTTATCAGTATTTAGTTATTAGTAAAAATGAATCAATTAATTAATCTTTTTGGTGATATTAATTATTAATATTGAAATTAAAAAAGTTAATAATAATATTAATAAAAAATTATACACTTTGTCACCTAATTGATTATTTTCGTTATTTTATAATACATTTTTTTATTTTACCCTCTTTTATAGCAATCCGATTACTGGAGGGCTCCCAAGTAATTGGATGATCGAATACATTTTCACCTAATTTATTCTTTTCATTATTTTATAATACATTTTCCATTTTACCCTCTTTCATAGCAATCCAATTCTCGAGATGATCGAATGTCAGGTGCTGCTGTTATCAGAGATCATGAAGGCCATTACCATGCAGCATTATCACTACCAAAATATGATGTATTAGCGACGTCAAATTAAATGTCGCAACACGTCGCTGGTAGCAACGTGGAGCGACGTTCCGCGAATACAATTAATATAATAAAAATAAATGTCGCTAAGAGTTGCTAAACGTCGCTAAATTTTGAATATTAGCGACGTTGGAAATTTAAGTCCTAATGTTTGCTTATGTCTGCAACATTTAGCGACGTCATTTTCATACGTCGCTAATTTATTTCATGTAGGGTTTAGAATTCACTACCCCCCCCCCCCCCCCCCAATTTCCTTCGAGCTCCTTTACAAAAAAATTTCCATTTAGTTTTACCCCTTCCCTCCCGGTGCCTCCCCCCTCCGTCTGCTCCCCTAGGCGCCTCCCCGAGCCCCCCCCCCCCTCCCGGCACCTCCTAGATCGAGCCATCCCCCTCCCGGCGCCTCACCGAGGCCCCCCTCCCCGTGTCCTCCTCCTCCTCCCTCCGACAAAGTAACCTCCCTCTGTCGACGTCCCTCCTCCCTCCGGCTCCCCTCCTCGTCCCTAAGTGAGCTCTCTCTCTCTCTCTCTCTCTCTCTCTCTCTCTATATATATATATATATATATATATATATATATATATATATACAGGATTTTCAAGGACTCCACCCACAAACATGACACGACACGACAAAAACACTATCACAAACAGGACACGACACACATACTGTCACATACACAACCAAGATACACACACAGGACACAACCATGATACATTAACACACACACAGGACACAACCCTAACCCTGACACATGTAAACTAAAATCTAATAGAGAATAAATTGGATTTTATACTTATCTAAATATAAAATGTCCCATAACAATTAAAAAAATAAAATTTTGAGAGTAATTTTTAAAAAAAAATTGACGTTTCCTAACAATTAAGCTTTTATAAATAACTTAAAAAATATGTAATGTCCCCTATCAAAACATAGAAGAAAGTAGTGAAAAGTGTTGCAAAAGATCCACCTAGAATTAGAAAAATATGTAAGCAGCCGAGGACGCCAATGCACAAGACATGTCTATTTCTAAGATTTCTTCCTACTATGCATAAGAAATGTGACATGTTTTTGAATAATCTGACACGAATACGTGAGTATACGTCCAGTGTGCATCATTGTATTGATAATAGTACATTGTTTATATTTCAATATGTATGTATCTATCCACCAAATATAAAATTTAAACATATAATATCACAATATACTATCCAACTCAATAACAATTTAAAATAATATATGCAGAGAACGAACCAGAAAATAGACTGATAAAACAGATCCATATCCATATCTCAACATAGGATTACCATCCTTAGAAGTACAATCCTTAGTGTATCTCGGGAACAACCCGATCAAAATAAAATGATAAAGAGTTCTAAACTCTAGGGATAATAACACCTAAGATAACTTATGACAGCACTATGCATTGTCCTGAACATCTACACCATCTAGTCATGTGACAGCGGCATGAATCTCAGTTTCATCCACAGAAGGACCATAAGGGAAGAATAATTCTCTTCGCCTAAATATCAACAATATCTAGTCATGATTGAGTAAAGTACAATTACAACTCATAATTACACCAAAATAATATAAAATCTAAAGTAACATAAATACTGAAATAAAACTAATGAATGTGATAAGTATGTACTAAACATAAACTGAATATAAATTGTTTGATATAAAAAAAATAACATAGATTCAGTATTGCTAACTATAGACGACTAAAGATAAAATATGGCTTTGTTTTTGCACAACCTGCTCTTTTGCTAAGGACCCACACTCCCACACCCAAACTCTAATCCAGATGCTCCTAAGCAAATTTTCTCTTTAAAAAGCTCTTTGAAGGTCTCCCAACTAAGTCCTTGTGCAGTGAGTCTCGGTTCCGTACGATACCACGTGAGTGCGATATCGAACATCTGACTGCCAGCGGCCTCTATCTGCAAGCTCTCCGGAATCTAGGCCAATTGCAGACTCCTCTCTATATCCTCTAACAGTAGTCAGCATAGAGTATCCCTTCTATACCCTTGAACTCTAGAGGCATCATCCACTTGAAGTCCACTATAGTGCCTGATCTCTGCTGTTGCTGCTGGCCAGAAAACGGCTGGTGTTATGTTACTCTCTCCACAGCCTAGAGAGCCATCTGATGAGCATTCTCCATGCTCTCTCTCATCAGCTCTGTCTGTGCCTGGTGTGCTTCTACTTGCACCCTTTGAGGCTCAGCTTGAACTCGCTGAGCGTCTGCCGTCACTCTCTGGGCATCTACCATGCTCTGGATCAAAGTAAACATCTGTGTCACGTCAACGGACATACTTGCGGAAAGTGGAGTTGGTGGAGGAGGAAGGTTCTCCGTCACAGTTGGGGCAATCCCTTGAACAGGTGGGAGAGGAATCCCATTAGCTGCTGTAATCCCCCTGATTTTCAAGAATTTTAATTTTTGGAATTTTTACATTTTTCTGGAATTTTTGGAATTTTTTGAGATTTTTCCCTAATTAAATTAAGATGTTTTAATTATTAAAAGATTTTTAATTGTTATTAAATAATATTAAAATATTATGAAAATAATATTTTATGGTGTAAAATAGAAAACCAGACCTAGGGTAATTTTTCGGAAATTTATTGGACCCCGGATGAATTTTAAAAGCCCTAAATACTAATTGAATTATTAAACCAAATATAAACCGGGTTTTTATTAAATAAACCAAACCAAATAAAACTGAACCAAACCGGTTTATTTTTTTAAACTAATTCCTATTGGGTCGGATCCGGGTTCAATTCAGACCCGACCCAATAACCCATTACCCGACCCGTGCCCTATCCTAGCGGATCGGGTCGGATCCGCCTGACCCGACCCGTCCACCCGACCCGGCTGCTACAGTCTCTCCCTCTCCCCGACCCCTCGTTTCCTATTCCGGCCAACCCGCCGCCGGTGATCGCCTTCCCTTCCTCTCCCCTCTCTGTAACCGCCGTAACCGGCGACCCCTCCGCTCCGGCTCCCCCTTGCCGGCCACCGATCCCTCTCCCCGCTCCTCCCTATTTAAGCCGAGCCCTAGCCGGCCACCGAACCCTACTCCCCTCCCCCTCCTGGCCGTCGACCACCACCCTGCCAACATCCGCCCACCGTCACAGTCCCTCCAGACGACCCTTCTCGATCCACCGGCCGCCCTGCAATCCGACCCAGCAGCTCCCCTCGGCTCCGCCCGCCTCGCCGCCAGCTTCCTCCGCCGCCGTTACGCCACCGGCCGCCCACCTCAACACAGCAGCTGCCCCCGCCCGCTCGTGATCCGGCCGACCCAAGCCGCTGCCCCGCCTGAGCCGCCTCCCTCCGGCGATACTCCACCAGTGAACTCCGACGAGCCCAGCCATCTACGGCGGACACGGGAGCAGTAAACCCTAACCCTAATTTCTGAAATCGCGTGTCGGACACGAGTCTGACACGAGGAAACTTGGGTTTTTCAGACTACTTCAGGTATTCATAACTTCTTGCTCGTAGCTCGGAATTCGATTCCGTAAATTGTATCGCGTAGCCTGTTTGACCCTCTCGGTGCCCGGACAAACCGCTCGTGGCATCGCGTCCTGTGGTGATCGCACACTGCGATCCAAAAACAGAAAAAACTTAGCCCTGTTTCACCCCGGTATCGAGTACGCCCCGCCAAACGGGACGACTTGGTCACGTGCGGTCTTTACCGATACGTGTGGGTCGTTGATACGGACGTGCGGGCTTTCGCAGAAGCTGATTCGGATGTGCGTGCACACCGGAATCAGTGCGTATCCGCGGACAACGCCCCGTATCCGACTTTTCTGTATTCAGCTGTAACTTAGTGTATACATGTCAGATCGAGACGAAACTTGTGCCATCGGACTCGTAGCAATACGCTGGTCCTATGGGTCAAGTTTGGTTCAATTCTGAGAACGTTGACAAAATCGTGTGTCGTGGGCCCCACAGGCTCCACCTGACGGGCGATTTTGAGAATGGCTCATCGGAATCCAATTCTGGAAGTTCCGTTGGGTTCGTATCAACGTTCCTGACTTGTTGACACTAAGTTGGACTGATTTTGAGACCTTTGACCCTGACGCGTTTTTCGGTACAAAGTGGCCCATAATTGGACCCCGCCTTGACCCGAAAATAACGTTTTTGCCCTTGTCTCCAAATTGGACTCAAGGACAGGCGTTCCTAGCTGATTGAAGTGTTCTGGACCTGATGGTGATGTCAATTTCAGCAACCGGAGTACTGCTTGGAAATCCAGCTGAAGCTCGAGATACAACTGAAACAGGAAACCCAGGCAAGTGTACCTTGCCATAAAATGCAGTTTATTGATTCATTTAGATTCTCTTGCTTTAATTTCTGTGGCTGTTGTACTTTCCCTATCAAATACTTTATCCCCAGGACACCTGACACAAAGCATGATACAGAATCTTCCTGATTATTCAAGGGGATTTTGTTTAGGATATAGATTTCATAACTTGAGCTTTATGTTTTATCCTGACTAGTTGCATTAGTTTAATCTTGCGTAACATGAACATTGAGATCTGTGATGTGAGATTCATTGGGTGGGGAGAGTATTACCATATCAAGACTGAATATATATTATATACTGTTATCTGGAAGTGTCCTAGTCTCTGACACAGAGCTTTGGCACCTGTACTGGCCCTTCGAGAAAACACTGCTATGGTTTCTTGTCACTGATCCTGTAGTAGTCTCAGCCTGAGTATGAATAATAACTCTCACTTGCATGATCACTTAGCTAGTTTAATTATTTACCCAGATTTGTTTGATAGCAACATCGGCATGCCACTGTCTTAGACTTAGTAATTTCTTGTGCTTCTCTTGTGTTTAACATCTTGGTTGATATACATGTTCATCACTGTATTTTGGCTCGTATTCTTCTGTACCTTGTTACGTCCCTCTGAGGACCTGGTTTTGTTCTCCAGTTATAGCAGACGAGATCTACCCTGAGGTGTACGGAACAGGGGCACTACTCGGAGCAGTACCTGAACCTGAGGACGAGGTGATCGCTGAGGACTTCTCCTGAACAATTGCTTCGCCCTGCTCAGTATTATGGCAAATGGACTTATTTCCTGTTTAATTGAACTATTTATTTCCTGTCTTTGAGAACTTGTGTAAACAGACTTAATATCGGATTGTTCTCCGATTTTATTTACTTTGACTGTTATTGTTTAATATTTTTTTTGCTGTTATTGCTATCTTATATTTGTGGATGAGATTAGTATAACCCTGACTGATGTAATACAGCTTAAGTATGTCCGATGGATCCATTAAATTGGGTTTGTCCATCGGTGCACGCTGCTGGCCATTGCCACGTGTCCAGTCCCTCGGTATTTTGGGACTGGGGCGTGACAGCTGCAGATACTCCCACATGAACAGGAGATGTCGGAGAAACTTCATATGTCTGTTCGTCAGGTCGAGAGATGGCAGACCTCTCTGAAGTTAATGCTTCCCCTCTCATAGATCTTGTCTTCGGCGGTATCCTGAAGACAGACTGAAAAGAATCAATTAAGGGGATAGATACGATATCATCAAGGAAGGACAGTAAAGTTCTAAAGGAAGCAATATTCAGAAGAAATAAGGATAACAAGATAGATAGATTGGAGATTTTTCTAGTTGTGATTGAGTATTCGCTCTCATCCTAATATCCTATGTCCTATGTCCTATGTCCTATATCCTATCGCAGGCACGCAGTAGTACAACTAAGACGTCACACTACCACGACATCGCTCTAATTGCAAAGTCTGACCTGCATGGGCCACCACTAAAAATGTGTCACGATCCGCACCCGGATTTTGGGGCACGAGTACGTAGGTACGTCCAGCCTACGCCGCAGCATCGGCGGTAGAACGCTGTCTAGGTCATAATACAATCTAAATAATCTCACACGAGCATCCAACTCCATAAGGAGTCACAGATATCATATTATAATATGAACAATATACTTAATCACATAACTACAGCACGATAAGATATCAAAGAAATAAATAAATCAAAATGTAACTCAAGTCTAAAATAGAAATAATCTAACTCAACAGTAATATCCAAGTTTCAAAGTATGCCGAAAATAAATCCGGTACCATAAACTGCTAAAAGAAACTAACTAAATAACTAGTGATCCCGACTAGACCTCCCGGGAATCACACCTGTGCTACCAAGTCCAAGTCTGCAGCTACTCTCCCTGTGGTCCATAATATGTCGAACACCAGTCTTCTAAGGCACAGTCTGGAAAAATATTTCCAGTCAGGATAGAGCAAAGTACATCTCAAATAATAGTTCCAGTTAATTGATAAGGACTATAAAATAATAAATAGATGATGCTATATACTGAGAGAAGGCAATAAATAAATGCAATGACAATATAAGGAGAACAGGCAATATAGATAATATGGTACAGTCAGTGCATATATGAAATGAAGAGAACGTGGTACAATATCATATACGGGTGATGTAGTATATGAACCAAAATAGAGAACTGTAACTATCTAAGTGTTTAAAATCATAGTTTCGAAATGTGATCGGCTTGGGAACTTGTACGATGACTACATGGCCTGGCTAATCATACGTGAGGTGCATGATTAACACTATCAATGTCTACACTTGTACGATAGGTATTTTGATCACATCTCTCACTAGCAATTTTTTCGCCCCCAACTAGTACTGTGGATCCAATCATGATACGTCACGATACACGATCAATGTCCAATATATCATGTACAATATCTAATATCAATGTCGTGTACAATGTCAATATGATAACCAATGTAACATCTCATGACTAAAGATCCAATCTATATACTAGTCCGTATAGCACAGTGTCAAGAGTCAGATGTAACATTTCTAAATACTTGAATTATAGAAATTATCAAATAACAAAAATTATCAGAGAATGTACTCGCCTGTGGTCCTTAGCTGGTATGAATCAGAGTCTAAGTCACAGTCCAAATAGCCTATGTATTACAATTTTACCATGTCAAAAGATAATTTATTTTAATTTATTTAATTCTAGAATAATTACTCTAAAATCCTATTTTAATCTTATTATTCTGATTGTTAGGTTAATTCCTAAATTTTGTCCAAAGAAACTTAATTTTATCAACTCGAGACTCATGGCACGCAAATCGAGGCGATCTGTTGATCGAAAAGTCAACCGACACAAACTCGACTTTCATGCATGATTTCCTGTAGATTTCAGCGTCAAAAATATGCTAGAATTTATGGCTCGTCCGAATTCAAATTCGTTTGAGAATTATGGCACATACAAATTTTGTATCGTGCACCGATGATTAAATTCTAACCTAGAAGTTCTACAGAATTAATAGTATATAAATATTTTGAGTTTGTCCCGGAATCGCGAAAATATCAAGACGCATCTATTTTTTGGACATGCTGTGCTCAACGAATTTTTCAGAATTTAATAATTAAAATTTTGTGAAAAAATTTATATATTCAGAAATCTAACCTCAATATCGTTCTAACGCAAGAAACTGGACATCGTTTGGAGTCCGGAGCTATGCGCAATGGCTTCTGGAAGATGAAGGAACCCTAGATGGCAATTCTCCAAAATTCGGCTCAAAGAAAACCCTAAAAATTAATAACCTAACTATTATATATATAGGGGAGAGAGGGAAGCCGCGGCTCGTGAGCTTGCCACGTGGCAGCCATCCGCGGCTGCCCGCTCAGATCGAACGGTCAGGCTTCGCCCCGGCTCGGCTCACCTCAGTCCGACTCGGACTAGGACGCGGCTCGGCTCGGCTTCACCCACACCCACCCCGCGGTCGCTGACAGGCGGGCCCCGCCTAGTTGGCTGGGGGAGGCTGACGGGTGGGCCCCAGTTGGCTGACTGGGCAGAAATAATTACTTTTTGGGTTTTTATTTTCAGAAAATAGTTTTTAATTCAGTTTTCCCTAATTAACTCAAAATAAAATGCTAAAAATAATCAAAAAATTCTCAGAAAATTCTAGAAAATATATTTTATTATTTAGAGCATAAAATAAAAGTTTGGGATATTTTTAATTAAGTTTGAACCTAAAATAAATTCTTGAAAGTTCTAGAAAATTAGTGTTACTAGTTTTTAATTAACTAAAAATTATGGAAAAATCCTACTAGCCCTAAATTAACCTAAAAATAACATTTAAGCTAGAATTTCAGGATACGGATGTTATCCATGTGGCCTCTGCCATAAATACAAGGACCACCTGACATTTAGTTATTGGCGCAGTCTTTTAAGAGACATGCATGTGCACCTGACATTTCGGCAAACATGACTTCTCGTGGTGACCGAGGAATTAAACGTCTTCTTGATGACATCTTTAATATCTGATAGTGGCCATATGGATGTCTTTTCTTCCGTACAAAATTTCGGCAAGGCTAGCTCTTTTCTGGACGAGCAGAATTCAGTGAGGTTGGCCTTTCTGGTTGAGTAGATTTTTTTAGAGGTTGGCTCTTTCTGGATTAAGCATATTTCTTCGGAGGAGAGCTCTTTCTGGATTAGGCATAATTTCAGCAAAGGATCCCTTTCTGGCTGGGTAGAAGTTTCAGCGAGGGGGGCCTTTCTGGCTGAGTAGAAGTTTCGGTAAGGTGCCTTTTTTTAGCATTTGGACTTTTATACGAGTTCCATTTTTATGGATATATAAGATCCTTTTCAAATTTTTCGAAACTTTCATTCAAACAGTTGAAAATACAGGGGTATGATGTTGGACATATCTTGAAATACATGGACCATAGTACACAAAGGAATTTCATTAAATTCCTTCACAGAAGTTGGTTATTACGAACTTAGAAAATAAGTTATCAAAGTGTGGGCAGCCTTGTTTGCTCCTCTAGGACTGTAGGTGCCAAGTTTTACCTACAATAGTACAATGTAATAGGAGATGATCGAGAGTTAATGATTGAAGCTCTATATTCATCTTTGGATTTTTTTTTTTTAATTTTTTTTTTTTTTTTTTTGCAATGGCAATGGAGTTGTTAAGCACCCTCAAGACGAATAACAGAACTCTCGGGCATAAGTGATGCAAATTCCATATCTTCTTCCAATCTCCAAAGTCAGGATATGAACTTGAGTTATGTCTTTGTTGATGGGTATCATAGATCATTCTATAAACGGATCAAGAGGACAGAATTCCATTTCCAGTGTGGTTTCAATTGAGTTTATCATGCTGGAAGTACAGGTTTAGTGGTATTCGAACAATGGCTGTAGCTTCTTGTGGAGGAAAGAGTTGATGGATAAGATCATATCTACTATAGGAAGAAGCATCAATAATTAAGATCACTGACACAATTGGCTATCTAGTTAGCACCTGGGATTCCAAAGACTTTATATTGTGGAGCAGAAGGAACCCAAGGGTCTTGCCATATATTGATATTGGTCTCGTTTTCTACTACTGACCAATAGATTGTTGAGGTCCAGTCTAAATTTGGTAAATTTTGGAATCCAAATATGATCAAAGATTTGATTTGATATAATTTGAAAATCTACATTAAATATAGATTTGATTAGATTTCAAATTTGTATCAAATATTTAATCTGCCATATTTTGACGTCCATAATTGGTATTGGGCTATTTTAGGTATAATAGGATTATTATTTTAGGTTTTCTATTTAGGAAATCATATTATGATCTAAAATAGGTTTCTCATCCTATAAATAGGGAGGCGGGTGGAGGCACAAAGAAATAAGCACAAGTTGGAGATTCGAGGTGCTTGTCCACAGAAAATCTAAGAGAAAGCCTGTGCTTTCCTCTTAGGACTTCGCCATCCAAGACAGAAGGAAGAAGGAGAACTAATCGAGGAGTCATTAACTTCGGTTAGGGAGATTGCTACGGGTTGGTGAATGATCTCAATTGTAATCTTTTACTTTTCTTCTTGAGTGTGATGAGGGGGTTGAACCTATTAGAGCAAAAGGTTTCAACATTAGTTTTTGCAATCTTGTAATTTCATCTGAGTTATAAAGGTTGGAATTTGTCCAGGTGACGTAGTCACCACCATATACTTGTCTTCATCTGTGCTTGGTGTTCGTAGATTGGTTGGTCATCTCAGGTGGGTTGGCAAAATGCTTCCGCGATGCGCCTAACACGTAGTATCAGAGCGCACGTGTTCTCAATACGTGGTATCAGAGCTAGGTTCTTCTCGAGAGGGAAGGTGCAACTATGTCTACGGAGCAGATGAGCACTCGTATGATCACCCTCACAGGGGAAAACTGGGCGATTTGGAAGCCAATGTTGGAGGATCTCCTCTGGTGCAAGGACTTGCATGGTCCGTTGGAGGGCGACAATGCAAAGCCGACGGACAAAGATGCTGAAGACTGGAAACGACTGGATCAGAAGGCTGTTGGATTCATCCGCCATTGGCTGGATGACTCGGTGTTTCACCACGTGTCCATGGAGAATTCTGCAAAAGCATTATGGGAGAAGCTGCATTCGTTGTACGAATGAAAGACGACTGGCAATAAGGCATTTCTGATTCGCCAACTAGTCAACTCAAAATACACGGAGGGTGCACCGGTGGCACAACATCTGAACGAGGTTCTGGGCATCATCAATCAACTGTCTGCGATGAAGATGGTGATTGAGGATGAGCTTCAGGCCCTTCTGCTTTTGATTTCTCTACCGGAAAGCTGGAAGACGTTGGTGGTGTCAGTGAGCAACTCCGCTTCTGATGGAGTTGTCACGATGGAGGCAGTCAAAAACAGCTTGTTGAACGAGAAGATCCGACGTAAGCAAGTGGAATCGTCGCAGGAGTCTGCTCTGGTGGCTTCCTACGGGAAGGGAAGACCCAAGTCACAGGCGAAGACATGAGAGAGTTCTCGGGATCTTGCGATTGTGGACCTCAAGGAGGGCTGCTATCACTGTGGCAAAAGGGGTCATAGCAAGAGAAACTGCATGAAGCTCAAAGCTGAGAAGGCCAAAGGCAAGGATGATCAGGAGGATCTCACGGCTATGGGAGATCTCATTATCGCAGCAACCGACACAGAGGAACCTTGTGGCATGTGTCATGATAACGACTGGAACATGGACACGGGAGCGTCTTATCACGTCACTCAATATAGGAGGATCTTCACGTCATACCGCGATGGCAGGTTTGGACGTGTGAAGATGGGCAACAAGGGGATGGCTGCAGTTGTAGGCATCGGTGATGTGCACTTGACAACGGAGCTTGGTGAGAAGCTCGTTCTCAAGAATGTGCGACATGTACCAAGTTTGCGCTACAACTGGGTTTCGGTAGGGAGGCTGGCGGATGATGGTTGTCGCAGTTTGTTTGGGGACAAAGATTGGATGCTTACGAAGGGTTCCCAGCAGCTGGCTCGAGGAGATTTATGTTGTGGTATGTACAGGCTCAAGCCGCTGAGGTGTACAGGCAAGCCACAAATACTGGATGGAGGCTCGAGGAGTATTCGACATGAGGTGGATCGTCGAAAACTTGTCTTGGAGGGGCTTCAAGATAATTTGAGGGATACAGAGGATTTAGTTCGTCGAGACAAAGCGACGAATGGTGATGAGTCAAAGATTGAGGGTCAGTCTGTCGGTCCCATGACAGTTGGTCGGTCTCCAGTGGGGGTTGTTCTACGGATCCGATTTTGGCAACTGGTGGTTTGCCAAAACTTTATGGAACGACATTGGTTTCAGCAGTTCGAGGCCATGGAGGAGATCAAGGTTTACAGCAAACTCAATCTGAGGCAGGAGCATCATCATTCACACAGTTCAGGGGAAGCTGTGGGTCATCGACGGCATGCACAGTACGTGATATTCTGCTGGAGGATGCATGTGTATGGGGGAGCTTTAGGTTCGGACACGAAGGTGGGCAGATTCAGGAGTTTGAATCTCGGGAGAATCGTACCGTCCGCTTGGTTGGGCCATCCAAGGGTGAAGAAGCTCGTCGGATCGTTAACACGTTCCGGTAGAAGATGGAAGTTGGGGACATGCAACAAAGACTCACGGTAAGGCTGGTCGTCAGGGACTTCGGTCTTGGCCGTGTCATCGATATCGGCAGGATCCCAGTAGTGCAGGAGGTGCTACGCATGGCAGCTAGCGTCGACGTGACGGTCGAGGAGCTGGAGATGACGAAAGATGCAAAGCAACTCGGGGGATCGAAGATCAATGGCATGGGAGAGCAGGATTTTCTGTCATGAAATGACAAGCATTGAGTCCAGTTGAGGAGCCTTGGGGTCAACACCCTCTCATCAGACTGGAGGGAGAGATTGTTGGGGTCCAGTCTAGATTTGGTAAATTTTGGAGCCCAAATATGGTCAAAGATTTGATTTGATATAATATAATATAATATGAAAATCTACATTAAATGTAGATTTGATTAGATTTTAAATTTGTATCAAATATTTAATCTGTCATTAATTGGTATTGGGCTATTTTAGGTGTAATAGAATTATTATTATTTTAGGGTTTCCTATTTAGAAAATCCTATTATGACCTAAAATAGATTTCTCATCCTATAAATAGGGAGGAGAGTGGAGGCACAAAAAAATAAGCACAAGTTGGAGATTCGGGGTGCTCGTCTACAGAAAATCTAAGAGAAAGCTCGTGCTTTGCTCTTAGAACTTCGCCATCCAAGACATAAGGAAGAAGGAGATCTAATCGAGGAGTCGTCAACTTCGGTTAGGGAGATGGCTACGGGTTGGTGAGTGATCTCAATTGTAATCTTCTGTTTTTCTTCTTGAGTATGGTGAGGGAGTTGAACCTATTAGGGCAAAGGGTTTCAACATTGGTTTGTGCAATCTTGTAATTTCATCTGAGTTATAAATGTTGAGATTTGTCCAGGTGACGTATTCACCGCCATATACTTGTCTTCATCTGTGCTTGGTGTTCATAGATTGGTTGGTCATCTCAGGTGGATTGGCAAAACGCTTCCGCGATGTGCCTAACCCGTGGTATCAGAGCACACGTGTTCTCAACCTAGATGTTGTTGTTCAGGTATTATATGCACTTGAGGATACTCGACCAGATATAGGAGTTTTAGGAGGAAACTCGAGTAATCCAGAAACTTTTCTTGCAGAGGTATTTAGATTTCAGAAGTTGTACCCAAGTAGAATTAGGATTATTCAAAAACCTCCAAGCTAGTTTGGTAATAAGGGATTTATGGATGATTTCAACATCTCTAATACCTAATCCCCCTTGGGTTTTAGGCTAAGTGAGGGTCGTCCAAGGATAGAAATGATGCTTTTTGGAGTTATTAGTCCCCCCCCCCCCCATCCAACCAGAAATTTATTTGATGTTGAGCAAGAAGATTGGTGACTTTTTTTAGGAACAAGATAGATTGAAAGCTAGAAAACTGGTATTGATGAAAGAGTAGACTTAATGAGTGTTGTTCTCCCTGCATGTGACATACATTTACGTTTCTAACCTGATAGTTTAGATTCACTAGCAGCAAGTAGCCGTGTGTAGGTAGATATATGTTTCTTTGGAAGGAGGAGGAAATGCCCAAGATACTTCATTCACTTTCATTATCTTAACATTGAGGATGTCCATAATAAGTTGACACATAAAACGATCAAGACTACGTGAGAAGAAGATAGAAGAATTGCAAAAATTTATTTGTTCTTCTGGCGAGGATTCAAAGGATAAGAGAATATCTTTGATTTGTATCATATTATGGATAGTAAAAACGGCCAAAAAGAATTAAATCATCTGCGAATTAGAGATGAGAATAAGAGGAACTGTTACGGTTCAGTTTGATGCCATAATATAGCCACCTCTCTCTATATTGGTAATATGTCTAGATAGGATTTCTCTACACATTATGAAGAGATATGGGGATAAGGGACAAATCTTTTGAATACCACGATAGGGAAAGAAAGTACGAGATAAAGAGCCATTAACTAAGATTGCAAATGAAATAGTTTGTATGCATTGCATGATGAGAGTATAAGATTTGCTAATGATACCAACCCACGTAGAACTTGGCTGAAAAGGACCAACTTAATTTTTCATAAGCTTTAGACATGTCCAATGTAAGAGCAAAATATTTGTTCTTAGTGTTGAACTTGGCAATGGAATGAAAGAGCTCTTGGGCAATGATCACAATATCACTAATTTGTCTACCTGGTACAAACGTATTTTGGGAATGACTAATGAGTTTATGTAGTAGAGGTCTGATTCTATTCGTAAGGAGTTTGGATATTATCGTGTAACTGATGTTACAAAGAGATATAGGATGGTAATCAATTGCCTTAATGCGGTTGGGAATCTTAGGTATCAAAGCAATAAAGGTATGATTTAATAAAGAAGGCATAGAACCTGATTCAAAGAAACTTTGGATAAAGGTGATCACCTCATTTCCCTCTGTATCCCAGCATTGTTGATAGAAAAGAGCAGGTAATCCATCCGACCCTGGTGATTTGCAGGGGCCATAGTAGTGATAACATCTTTGATTTCGAGTAATGAGGGTATACTACAGATAAGTCAATTTTCTTCATCATCAATCATGTGTAGATCAACAATAATAATGTCAGGGACTGGAGCAGTATTCGTTGCTTGGAATATAGTAGAAAAATGCTCCACCAACCCATTGTTGATTCCATCATAATCATAAGTAAGCCCACCATTTTCTAGAGATAGGCTTGTGATAGTGTTCTTCCTTTTTTTTCTATTGAGTGCCATCATATGGAAAAACTTTTTATTCTTATCACCTTTCGTTGCCCATTGCAAAGAAGACCTTTGTTTCCAATATAATTCTTATTGAAATAAAGTTTGTTAATGGTCATGTGCAGAATTTTTTCTTCAGTGATATGATCATTAGTTGCAGGGAGGTATTGGAGTTGAAACAACTTATTTTCATTGGATTTTATCTCCTCTGGGATGTTTCATATCTTCTTGGTGCTCCAGGTTTTTAACAAACGAAGAATGGCTTTGAATTTAGACTGTAAATTTGATGAGGGTTGAAGTTTCTGCCAAATAGTGGCCATAAAATCTCTAAACTCTGGTTCCCGGGTCCAAGCTGCTTCAAATTTATAGGGATAATATCTTCGTTTTGTGGAAATGAATAACTTGAGGAGAATGGAGTTTTGGTCAATATTGAGGCTTGGAATGTAAAGAATTCCTGCTTTCGAAAATAAGGTTCTCCATAATGTGTCTACTATTTCTCTGTCTAGTCTTTCTGCAATATTCAGATTTGTTGACCGACAGTTGCTCCATGTAAAAGCAGGGTCCGAATAACCCAGATCCATAGCTGAGGAGTGATTTGCCCATTTTATGAAATGCTTGTGATCGATGGTTAAAGTTGAAATTGTTGCCTCATTTTTTACTAGCTTCCAATATAGAGTTATAGTCTCCAATAGAATCCCAGGGTTCATTGATAGCTGCGGCGTTGGCTGGATGTACCCACGACTTATGCCCAATTTTTGGGTATGGGTCTTGACACGTTTTAGTGGTGGCCCATGCAGGTCTAGAAGAGTAAGATTAGGTCCGTAAATGCAGAACAAATGTTGGGAGGTCCGTAAATGCAGAACAAATGTCAGGCCGGAGTGGAGGAATTTTGATGAACATACAATTGAATACAATGCTTGGATGTGGATAATACATCAATTTGAACTTAAAAGTTCCATGAAACAATTAAACCTCTAGACCTTCCATTCAAAGGTAGACACCGAATCCAATTGGCAATGAAATTGAAGTAGCAACAAGGGACGGGCATCTGGTTTCAGATAAAAAGATAATTATAGGTCTCGTTGCCTGGAGAAATGATTTCAAGGCTCGAATTGTCGGGTCATTTGTCAACCCCCGACAATTCCAAGAGAGTATCATGTGGATTATGGCTATTATAGGCCAGTCGCCGCCTTGGATTCATATTGATATTTGGTAATCTTCTTTTTTGGTTGTGATATATATTCTCATTTGCCTCCCTCCAGGCTTTTAGATAGAGTACGCTTCAGTAAGAGAGAGGGTATGGTAAGTGAAATTGTTTCAGACGTAGAATTACCTTACAATCTATGCCAAGGTTTGTGGATAAGACATTTTGCAGATAAGAGTGGATTGGAGGTGTTAGATGGGTTTTATATAGAAGCTAGAAGAGAAGAGAATGTATCCGTGACTAGTGGTGGTGGGAGGTCGTTGGAAGAGTTTAAGATGAGTTTGGTATGATGAGTTTGAAGCCCGTGGAGAATTTGGATAATTGTGGGGATTATGGAGTAATTAACGAGGTTGAGGGTAGTAATAGGATATTCAGAAAGAGGTGTATGTGGTTGGGTTACAGCGACTAGTGGAAATACTTGAGTAATAAATGTTTGAGTATTCTGGATGTTGTGGCTTGGATCAGTAGGATGGACATAAGGAAATAGTTCAGTAGTGTGATATGATTTAGAACAAGAACCCAAACTTATAGATGGCTAGGTAGTAGGTCCATTTTTGTCATATCCCGGCTACGCATAACCGAACATCCTCGTTGGGTGTAATGTTGCGCGAGCCTATGTTGCGTCCGCGCAAGGCAAGCACCAAAATGGCCGATGAAAATGCTAAGTTACAGAGTCGCGCAGATAGTCCCCAAGTAGAAAAGTTGAAATAATATAAGATATATAAGAAATTGAGTCTCTTTATTGATACAGAATAGAGGTTACAACAGCACGAAGCCAGGATTATAATCGCTCAAGCTCTCACTCTCAATACAACAAATCATGCCTGCAAGCTTACAACTTGAAATGATACAATAAATGATGTTCCAATATATTATATCTCATATATGTGAGCTTCAAGTCCGGTTCGTCGTGTACATCCAAGGCGCCAGATTGAGCTCCAACGTCTCAACGTGCCCAAGCGAACTCCGCACCAAACGAGTTACTCCCGTACCCTACAGACAATCTTGTAGGATATCAGTACATCGAATGCACTGGTGGGGAGGCCTCTCGCCCACTCAACAAAACCAATCATGTCAATATATTTGTGCACCAACTTATTATGTTATCTTTCTAATCTTGCCTTAGAATCAGTTTCATAGCATATAACAAATATAAAGTACTCATGTCACAAATATAACATAAGTGTCACGCAATAAGAAATGGGTTCATCTTACCAATGGTTACCATCCGTCCTTCCCTCTTCAAAAGATACATCAATGATTCAAATACATATAATGAAACTAAGAAAAATAACTATGTGACCACCAAGTGTCTTGAACGTGTTTCTGCCACAGACATGTTATACTCAAACCATACAGTGTGTCGTGCATTCATCTTTGTGCAACTAACGACCTGCACATGGATTGCTGTAAACATGCTGACTTAATCTATATGAAAAGTCACTAGCACCAAAAGCCATCTTGAAATATGGATGAGACATTTGTCTTTCCATCTCGGAAGTGAGCTTTACTGGATATCCCAAACTCATTCGAAGATATGGCTATCTTTTCAGTTCGGTTGCTATCCTTATTGGACGTCATTATCTAGCACTGCTCTGAACTAGCTGCTCTACATATTTCCCCTAGGACGAATCGATTCCAGTGCCCAGGTGATCGCATTCAAATAATCAAACCTTGTGTGCACAATTTTTCCATGACCATGCAAGTCTCTTCTCCTTCTCAACTTTTTATACTATACTAGCCCTTTCGCTCGGTCTTCTTTCCATACGGCTCAAGCCCTTCCGCTCGGTCTTCTTTCCATCTCTATGCAGCATCCCAGTTTGGGGACTTCCTTGGCAACCTAATGGTCCTGAATACTTTTTGTGTTTCTGGTTCTGCCTTGGAACGACTACTTGATACTCTTCCGGCTAAACTGAGTGTTCCATAGTCCGTGAAGTGCTCTAATCAGTGGCATAGTTTATGTGACAAGCAATGCAACCATGCGAGAATTTATACTATGATAGCATAAGAAATTCTACTTTACAATGAATGAAAAATATATAAGAATACAATCTCTAGCAGCAAGTTCTTTTTTTCCATGTTCTACACAATTTCATAAGCTATGTTGGTTCATCTCATTTTATTTACATGCATCAAGTGAATTTTCTAGCGACTATCATGTATCGTCTATTTATTAGGTGTGAAGGCCAATCAAAGATAGGTTCATTGGAGCCACACACATGAACGAGAATTTGCCTCGACCGAGTGGGACTTTGAGCGAACCGTTCAATAAGCTATCTCCGAACGTCGTTTCACCAATGCTTCATCTTGCTGAGCTGAGCGAAGCGGGTTATTACATAATACACCACTCATAACAGTTTTATCCTCAAAATTTCATGAGCACACTCATCCAATTATATATACATCACTATCACTGTCACGACCCGCACCCAAAATTTGGACATGAGCTGTGGGTACGTCCAGCCTACGCCACAACATCGACGGTAGAACGATGTCTAGGTCTCAAATATACTAAACATAACTCACAGCCTCTCAATGATATCAACTCCATAAGGAGGACAATGAATAATGCATTGCTCAACAGTTCACAATATGTACTCAATCACAATAACTATAAGAAATAAATGGCACAATGAGATAAAAAAGATAAGGAGTAATGACATAGTCAAACACAACGACTCAAAACAGAGATAAAACTAAAGTCTAGCTGTCCAACGTAAATAGTCTCAACAAAGTCTCAATATAAGTCTCAACATAATCTCAACATAAGTCTCAACATAAGTCTCAAAGATGCATAAAATATAACTATCTAAATAGCTGCATGTAGTGTTTCCTCTAAGGGAAGGGACTCATCTAATATCTCTGGTATGTAGTCTCCCTCTACACCTGGTCCATAGTGTGTAGGACAGAAGTCCTCAAGATCCTCTGGAAAAATATTATCTAGTCAGGATTGGAGCGAAGTACAGGCACAAACAACAGTTCTATTTATATTGACAAAAACTATAATACAGTGTAAAGAAATACAAGATAAATATAAATACTGGAAATAAAAAATACTGGAGATAATAAAATAATAGAGAATATGTAGTCAGCAATAGTACAACTAGCAATGAACAGAAATATAAGTGAATGGTAGAACAATGAACTGGAAATACAGAAATAGAATATCTATCTAAGTGTGTGAAACATCAGTCTGTCATGTGATCGGCTTGGGACAAGATCAGGCTTGTTATATATGATTGGCTATGATTCATGTGAGGTCAGGCTAACCATCTGGTTAGCTATGATGCGAGCAATAGTCAGGCTAATCATATATAACAGGCTATGAGGCATGTAAATGGTCAGGCTACACCCAACATGATATGTGGGGCGAGCTATAATGCATATAAAGTGGGGTATGATCATATAATCTACTAATATTTCTCCATCCCCCAGCTAGCACGATGGATTCCAATAACGACTCCTCGTGACAGGTATCGATGATGCTAACCCGTGTATCCATAGTGTTAGAATCAAGTACGCTATACAACTAGAATCATAGAGATGATCAATATAATGAAAACTGTCAGAGAATGTACTCGTCTGTGGTCCTGAGCTGGCAATACCAATATCTTGTTCCTGAAGTCTCGCATGTACGTAATATAAAAATAATATAGCATCAGTTGTTACACTAGCACACACACAAACATAATTACACTGAACTCAGAACTACGCTAGGGGTGATACTGGTCAACTAGCAGGGTCAAGTGTGTACGTCTAAATGCACAGGTGTCATATCCTCGAATACTATGCATAACAAGACAGTCAACTAACACTAACACATGTCTAAAACTCTAAATCTCGTGTAACACTAACACATGCCTAGCTAGTAGGTTAGGGTACACAAGGCAGACAGTTCACTAACACTTAGGGTCATGCAACTATATAAATACGGGATACCCACAACTAACACCTATGGCCATACAACATATATAATACTAGCAATCAATTTTCCATGAAGTATATATATATATATATATTAAACCTAAATACCATACACACATGCACATACACACATACTAGTTATTAGGGTTCACCAACACAATATCATGCAATCATATCTAACAAAATCCCTTGAAGTGATATGCTAACCCTAATTATTATTCACACATGCACACACACACAAACATGAAAGAAAGGCAAGTTTCGAACCTTGGCGTTGGCATGCACGTGACCGAAGAGGGTGACGCTGACCGGAGATGGTGCTCGGGCTCCGGCGGGGTGAGATGGGAGGTGATGGTGGTGTCGGGTGATTGGCGAGCAGGTCGGGGGAGGACCGCTCGGCTCCGGCGAGGGTGGCCGCGTGGTCGTGGGAAGGTCGAGGGTGATCGATGGGTTGTTGTAGAGGTGGTCCAACGAAGAGTGCAGTCGGTGGTGTAGGTCGTAGATGGCGACGACGAGGTGGTGGCGGATAGAGATGATAATGGTGAAGATGGTGGCCGCGGTGGGTGTAGTCGGTTGTCAGGGTGGCCAGGACGATGCTGGAGACGGTGGTGATGATGTTAATGGTGGTGGTGGTGATGATGTTAATGGTGGCGGTGCCCGGTGAGGAAGGTGAAGAAGTCGTAGGGATGGCCGGAGTGTAGATGGGGTTACAGTCAGCGGTTGGGAGGCTGCTGTGAGTCGGAGACGTGCGCGGGATCGACGGCTCGGTAGGAGGTCATCGGAGAAGATCATCTTTTGATGTGGGAGAGGCACGGTGGCTGATGTCCCATCAGAGGAAGTCGTAGGTGGCCGCAGGATGGAGGCCGGAGGAAGGTGGTGAAGGGAGGGTTAAGGTTAGGTTTCGGTTTGATGTTGAAAAGGGATGGTGATGATGATGTAAAAAAAATAATGGGGAGGTGATTGTTTTTGTATGAGGGAGAAGAGGGGGTACTAGCCTAGGGATTAGAGCCGGCCATGTGCTCCTTGGGATGGGGGTGTTGCTACATGAAGGAAATTGGAGGGTGGAGATGGTGTTGGTTTGAATGGAGGGTGGAGATGGCTTAAGGGGAGAGGTTTGAGTATTGCACACTCCAAAATAAAGAAAAAATACATGCATGACCGGTCAATGAGGGAAAAGGGATATTTCTTCATGTGTTGGGTCCGATGGGAGATGGACACCTCACTGCACTTTTGCATAAAAGTCCCCAACAATTAAAAAATTGCACAAAAAGTGAAAATTTAGGATTGAATGAGGGAAAATACCATGTTTGGTGTGATGTAGTGGCTAAAAAGGGTGTGTGGTGTTTAGTATGAACCTTGAGGGTGAGAGTGGGGGTTTGATTTGGTGTTGGGTCTAGTTTTGGGTTAAGTTGGGTCCTTACACCAATTTAATTAAAATTAATGTAAATGGTGTTCTTAAATTAATTAGAAGTACAAAGGGTTAAAATTAGGTGGAACACAAGTGTCATGGACGTAGAAGACTCAGAATAGAATAATATCATAATTTGGGTTGCACAAAATGGATCGAGGTTGTGTCTCCAATTTTGATTGAAACGAACAAAGATGCAAAGTTTGATTTATTGGGATTTAAAAATAATATTTGCGACGAATATTGTACGACTAAAATGAAGCACAAGAGAGGGTATTTATGGGTTACACAAAGGTCAGAATGGAAGACTAGCACGTCTAGGACAAATGTGTAAAATTTGTTGGAAGGCAAAAGCTAGTGTAGCACTCCAAATATCGAAGCAACGATAAGGTACAACAATTGGATAAAATTACAGTAATAAATTATAACCTCAATAATTAATCCTGAATGATACAAATTAAAATCCATAATCCTATAATTTGGCCAGGGGTTCATCTAGTGGGTTTCTAGGTCCAATCCACAAACCCATACATTAAAGAACACTATATATATATATATATATATATATATATATATATATATATATATATATATATATATATAATATCTTGTAATATATAAAATAAAATATACACAATACTTATAAATAATAAAAAGACAAAAATACCCCTATTTTAGAATGTGGTAGTGACAATCACTCACACAACCGAATATCTCGCTCAATGATACATCTCCTTAAAATTCAACCGAACATGTCATGTCTAAATTCAAAGATTGCCTCAATATCACTTGTTGCACTTTCGATTTGTTCCCTCCATCCACGCCACGTGCTTGCCTTAGCCAATTTTATCGAACAAATATACCATCCAATTCAATTCAACTATAATCATTTTACCTCTATCCATGTCACGCAAATGCTAGATATGCTATAACTCTTCGCACAAGGGATAACTTAGAACTAGAGCGAACTTACCCAAACGCTATACTTTAATCCTTCTGAATCAAGAACATATCTCAACTGATCACTCAACATCTCCCTATCGAAACCAACTATTTATGCCTCGATCTATCTAAGCAATCCTCAAAAAATCAAGCTAAATCCCGACCGATCTTCTATTGCTCGACTTCATAAAATATCTAAACCCAATTATATATCTATACGCCAAATCTTGCCAAAGAACTTCACTTTCTTTCGAAGTTACTCTATCTTCCGAAAACTTTCCAAGTCTAAGAAACACCCAACCAAATTTGAATCACTTATTACGCAATATTTCGATCGTACTATTCCAAATACAATCTCAATCATGATATCATCGTCCAAATCCAACTGAGTATAAATTCGTCTTCGTTCAATTCCCATGAACAATCTTAATTATCTTCTAGCTTGCAACTCATTAATACCTGAATCCATCTCGGTCATTATCACTTCTTCTAATGACATGAAATTCGAACCATCAAAATCTAATTCGTTTTATCGAGTAACTATCTATCCCTCCAATCGATCCTCAAGATGACACGATCCGTCTTCCCAAGTATTCATGTCTTATGAAACCATAATGTTACCTCAAGAAGGGTCGATCAAAATCCAAGTCAATTCAAATCCAATTTGAATCAAAGTACTGCACTATCTATTGTACTAACATTAAGTACGTCATTCAAGCATACCATTCTATTTTATAATTCAGTTCATCATCCCAACTTTCTTAATCAATTCTATAAGTTCGACAACAAAATTTAATCTGATCAGTCCTCGATATCATCTCGTTCTTTCAATCACAACCACCTATCCAATCTAGAAACCAATGTCCAAATTTTATCATCCATTTTTCCCGCGTCAAACATTGAGGATCTCTAAAACACATACATCCAAGTCCAAGTCCTAACTTCTAAAACTTGCTGCCCCAGCTCTTAGTCTACCTAGGCAACTTTATAACGTCAATCACACCAACTCTAACTCTCGATATTAGGTCGTCTGCCTAACCACTATGTCATTTCACCATGTCAAAGTCACGTCTCAAATCACCATCCTTAATATGCAACCAAAATTTATCTACACTCACCCAAATCCTAGGGTCAAACCATCGTCCATTCGTAAGGGGTATTCTTCCCAAGCTTGTCTCACTCAGATTTTTAAACATCGAGCATAGATCATCTTACTCGCATCAACAATATCCCGTTCAAGGTTCCAAGTCTGTTCAGCAAAGCCAGTACCTAGGGTAAATCGTTTCCACGAAATACGCGATATATCTCGATTGACAAACATCAATCCAATAAACTCACGTAGTCAAAGTCCTTAAACCTATTCGATAGCATCCATCAATCTAGCTTTGCAGTTTCGATCACCAAATCAAAAATCAAAGTTCTATGTCACAATTTCCTAGTCATAAACTCTAAGTCGCCTATCCCAAGTTATACATCATGATAAATCCACCGAATATGACTTATTTCAAATTCTACATCGAATCATCCTCGATAGACTCATCCAATTCTCTCATATCATCAAGCATATCTTAACATCAACTATAAGTCAGTAAGTCAGTGCCATATCGAAATCATTGAACACTTTACTATTACGTTCTTATTCTATCCAAGTCATAGATCGATTTAGCTCTTCCCTAAGTCATCAATCTGTTACATTGAGTCATTGATCAATCACTAAGAATTTTAATATACATCATGCTGAGTTTATCTAATAACTGTTTATGCCATGATTAACATTCACCTAGCCAAGTCGTCTGAAACATTAATGTTATCGTTCGATCAATCCATATTCAACATCTCGCATTTCCTCAAAACGAACAAGTTCAAAGATTCAATCGATAACTTGCCTATCATTCATCCGACTTGAAAATCCTTAATCCAGTATCTATTTATCCTCGATAAGTTTCAATGTCCTCAAGTATATTCGCAATTATAAAATCATCCCTTTGTAAATCGTTGATTTTGTTTCAGCCCATGCCATCTTCCAAATTTGATATAAGATCAAGTCATCCGAACTTAAGGTCAATTCACTATTGTCTATCACAAGTCATTGATCACATAATCCTTAGAGTCATTCTCGCATATTCAAATCAAACTTTTTGATCGCCATCTTCCAAACATCAATACCATGTCAACTTATCCAATTTTGGACTACAACATCCATACTCAACTAAATTCTATTGAGCGATATCCTTCTCAATCCTCTGAGTCATTTATATTTCTTCTAATCAATACTTCTATGCGCACTATCTTTCCATTATGCTAACTTCGATTGCATCCTCGAGTCTTAAATCTCAACACTAAATTTTGTTTCGTTTGATTCAATCATCAATTACGTATATGATCCACAATGATTGCATATCAAGCCATTAATTCCATTACTCTGAATCCCTATCTGATATATCCTTGATATTCATTCGACTTATTCTTCATCGTCCGAGCCAATCTCGTACGAGACCTTCAAAATCACGACTAACTAGGAAATACTCATTCTAAATCTTTGCAATATTTCACTCGTTGCTGATAAACTCGTTGTTACCCCAAAATCCTAGATCCATCAAACGTCTTCAAGTTATCCCATACACCACTCAGGATTCAAACAATTCAAAAATTCCTCAAACTCGAATTTGTATCATCCACTTAAACATCCAACCGATTCATTCCTCAAAATCCAAGAACGATCCTTATGTTCGCTTCAGTAATCCCAGTCTCACAGCAACATCTATATCGATAATTATCCTACATTAATGAAAAGAGTCCAAACTCTCCTCGTACGAATATATCATGATCCTGCACTCAACTCGCTAACACCAACACAAGTCCAATTATGTAATCCCAACACAACTTATCCAACAAAGTTATTTGTATAGCTATCCTTAGTTAACCAAAATACCTGATGAGATTCATAAAATGTCAAGACTTATTGTATGGAACATCATGTGGAACATCGAGAGAGAGAGAGAGAGAGAGAGAGAGAGAGAGAGATAACGAACGCAACTCAAAGTGAAAGAGGATCAAACATGAGTCCAAATATCACGCCCTGGCTCCGCAGAATCGAACATCCTCGCTGGGCGTGATGACACGCGAGCCTAAGTTGCACATACGCAAGACAAGCACAGAAACGACAAATGAAAATGCTAAGTTACAGTCGCACAGATAGTCCCCAAGCAGAAAAGTTAAAACAACACAAGATATATAAGAAATTGAGTCTCTTTGTTGATATAGAATAGAGGTTACAATGGCACGAAGCCGGGATTACAATCGCTCAAGCGCTCTCTCTCTCTCTCAGTACAATGAATCATGTCCGAAGGTTTATAACTTGATATTGGTACAATAGATGATGTTCCAACATATTATGTACTGTATATATGAGCTTCAAGGTCCGGCCCACCGTGCACATCCAAGATGCCAAAATAAGCTCCAAAGCCTCGATGCGCCCAAGCGAACTCTGCACTGAACGAGTTACTGTCGTATCCTACAGATAATTTGGTAGGGTATCAGTATATCGAATACACTGGTAGAGAGGCCTCTCGTCCACTCAACAAAACCAATCACGTTCAATATGTTTTGTGCACCAACTTATTATGTTGTCTTTCTAATCTTGCCTTAGAATCAGTTTCATGGCATATAGCAAATATAAAGCACTCGTGTCACAAACATAACATAAGTGTCACGTAATGAGAAATTGGTTCATCTTACCAATGCTAACCATTCGTTCTTTCATGTTCAAGAGATACATCAATGATTCAAACATATAATGAAACGAAGGAAAAAAACTATGTGAACACCAAGTGTTTTGAGCATGTCTCTGCCATAGACATGTTATACTCAAACCATACAGTGCACTGCGCATTCATATTTGTGCAACTAACAACCCGCACGTGGATTGCCGCTAGCATGCTGAATTAATCTATATGAAAGGTCACTGGCACCACAAGCCATCTTGGACTATAAATGAGGCGAATGTCTTTCCAGTTCGGTAGCGAGCCTTACTGGACATCCTGAACTCATTCGATGAGACGGTTGTCTTTTCAATTCGGTATCTAGCCTTACTGGACGTCCCAAACTCGTCTAGCACTACTCTGAACTAGCACTGTTCCGCGGATTTTCCCAGGTCGAATAGATCCCAGTGCCCCAGCGATCACATCCGATGAATCATACCTTGTACGGACAAGTTGTCCATGACTATGCAAATCTTTTCTCCTTCTCAACTTTCCATTGTACTCGATCCCTTCTGCTCGTTCTTCTTTCCATCTCTATGCAGCATCCCAGTTCGGGGGCTGCCTTGGCCACCTAACGGTTCCGAATAGTTTCTACTTTTCTTGTTCTGCCTCGGAACGACTACTTGATAGTCTTCCAGCTAAATTGAATGTTCCACAATCCATGAAGTGCTCTAATTAGTGACATAGTTTATGTGACAAGCAATGCAAACGTGCGAGAGTTTATACTATGGCAGCATAAGAAATTCTACTTTACACATATGAGAATATTATCTCTAGAAGCAAGTTTTTTCTTTTCATGTTCTATACGATGTGATATAATATGGGATTATTCCCTTCGCTACGTTGGTTCATCTCATTTTATTAGTATGCATCAAGTGATTTGCCTAGCGACTAGCATGTATCGTCCATTTATTAGGTGTGAAGGTCAAGCAAAGACAGGTTCATCGGAGCCACCCACCTGAACGAGGGTTCACCTTGACCGTGTGGGAATCCGAGCGAACCGCTGAATAAGCCATCTCCGAACGTCGTCGTACCAATATTTCATCTTGCTGAACTGAGCGGAGTGGGTCGTTACCATTTTGATGTGGTGTTGAATCAGAATAGGGTAGGGATGTGCTGATGGTGGCAGTTTAGTCAGTTATCTTTGTAGAGGGCGTAGGGTAGTTTGTGGTGTGAATGTTGAATGTTGAGGAAGCAGATTTTTGCTTGTTAGGAACAGAAGACAATGGTTGATTGGGATTTGTCTCGTCAGTAGTTAAAGCAACTTCAACAACCATAGGAGTAATGGCACTTTGAGTAGGATCAGCAGGGACCTTCAGTTTAGACTAGCCTATCTGCATTTTCAGTTGATAACTAGTATCCACCATTGTAGACTTTCCCAGATGATCATTAGGCGAATCCATTGGTATTCTTTGGTGCAGTCTCTGTTCGAACCTTTCTGCATAATTAGCACGAATAGATAGATCCAGCTTCTTGTCCAATGGAGCAAGTATATGGGTTTTTTCTTTAGAAGACCAATCTTCTTTAATCATGTCTGCGTAGCTTTGGCGGGATTTACATTTTTGAATTATGCAACCAAGAACACCACAAAATTGGCAGAAATTAGTCAATCTTTCATATTTCAATAAATGCTAATAGAGGATCATTAAGGTTCTCCACGGAGCCTTATACAGGAAGCACCATGGACTCAAGAAGAGAGTAAGCAAGACTTGCAAAAACCAAGAAAATAAGTCGTCGCTGCTGCAAGAAATCCAAACAAACCTCTGCAACCGTTCCGAACTGTCTTTATATATTTGGGATCTTGTTCTTCGCAACTCTTGAACATGGACTTAATGGCCTGGCGAACGAAGACAAAAAAAAGGAGAAAATTTATCTGTTACATTCATTTGGTGGAAAGAGCGACGCTGTCCATTGCCATTCCCATGGTATGCAGACCATTGTCGACATATATAACCGAACCAGTAACTGCCGAGGCCAACGGTGACACCAGGAACGCTGCAGCGTTTCCAACCTCATCTGCAAAATCACTCACAGTTCACTAATAGTAGGAGGAGAAACAATAAAACATGTGTAGCAATGTCTCAACCTTACCTGCAAGTAGTTCTTTCTGCAATGGTGCATTGGCGTGGGAGTATTCAATCATTTTTTCGATGAAGCCAATTGTTTTCGCCGCTCGACTTCCCAAAGGCCCTGAAGTTATGTGAAGTTTGGACAAAATATTGTAAGCTTGTAAAAGATATAATAAATATTTGGATAAATAGTATAGTATACGTGCCTGCAGATATTGTATTGACTCTAATTTTCGCTTTCCTTCCCGCTTCATAAGCTAGCACCTGGTACAAGCAAACAATAAAATAATTCAATAACATATTGGAAGTGTTTGTAATCAGTAAGTTAATGACACTAACTTGATCAGTTTACACAAGTTGAAGGAATTACACTATCAACAATAATTATATACGAATCTAAGGACTTACTCTGGTGTCACTCTCAAGAGCTGCTTTTGCTGAACTCATGCTATCAACAATAATTATATACGAATCTAAGGACTTACTCTGGTGTCACTCTCAAGAGCTGCTTTTGCTGAACTCATGCCTCCACCATATCTACAAAGGAGGAACGTAACAAGCTTACTCGCCTTAGACTTAGAGGTCGATATTTGAGCAAGTAGTTCATGTAAGTTGTCGACATGAAATATTGTGTGGGATGTGATTTTATTGAACACGGACGCTTAAGCTTGTATACCAGCTTCAATCATAAAGAGACTAAAGCTCATATACAAATATTATTAATATTTGTGTGGGATGCAAATTAGTAAAATGCAGCTGTCTCAATAAGAGCTTATTATAACATAATTTCTGACTGTTGTCATGACTCGAGAGCGCAAGGTCATCAGACTTGATGCATGCTCATTTTTCATATGCAGCAATGAATTAGGCTTCTTTCCGGTACCAAAAAAAACAAAATGATAAAATCTGAGTGTGCTAATCTAGGAAGTACACGCACTCCAGAAATCGATGTCGCGTCCATATTATGGACGAAATCAGACACAACACAGACACTCCAAAACATGCTAGGACATGCCAAAATCGGTGTAGTATGTGTTATGGTGTTCGAACCATGTAGTGTCGTATTTGTTTCCCTGCAACATAAATTCCAATATACTTTGAATCAAGCTGGCTTGGGCCTGACTTGGCATTTCCTTTTGCTTTCCACAAATCAGATGGAGCTTTTGAAAGTTGTGAGTGGAAAAAATACAGGACAGACATGCACAGCGGATACATTGACGTTGAAATCCCACCAAGAAAGATATAGAACCACGAAACCTGCGGCGAGAACCAAGACAATACACTTATAATATGTTGTGACTTCGCCACCCGGACAAATCCAAAATCTATATTAACAAGAACATTAATACAAAGTAAATTATTGGTTCTTTTGCTCAAAGAGCAGATCCCTTACAACCGTCAAGAAGGAGAAAAATACAACGAGATCGTTGAAATCCCCAAAACCCTAATTAGAACTCAGTACGGTTGCCCACCGTGATGATCTCCCTTGCGAAGGCGGCAGTACTTCAAACAGAACCTCCTTCTATTTGAAATAGTAAGAACCTACGAGCCAGCACAAATCTCCTTGTAGAAATTGGTGGATATTCTCCTTGAATCTCCTCAATGACCAATGCCGGATAACAACCCCTTAGCCCCTATAAATAGGGCTAAAACCCATAACTTATGCTCTAAGTTAGCCAATATTCAATCATGATCATCCAAAGTAGATCTAACGGCTCCAATCCACGATGAAAGCTCGTAATGCACAAAAACATACGACGACGACATACTGCCAGTATACCGACAATATACTTGATGATCACAAAATTGTGCAAAAAAGTCGTTGCTGCTTTTTTATTTGTGGTATACCGTTGCTTCTGTTATGGCTCCAATTTGAGGCCGGGTCACACAACAACTGATCCTTTGTCTTCGCAACACTCCAGATTTTCCCAACCTCGATATCACGACTGAATTACCAACAAACTCTCCCTCCAGTATGATGAGAGGAATTGGCTCATGGCTCAATCAAACTCCATATTTTTTGCCACGGGACAATTCCCTCTCCCTATCATCACCGACCTAGAAATCCTCGGGCTACTCTGCACCACCTGCCCTCTCTAACTGCTTAGCCACTATGTTGACGTTAGTTTCCATGTGTAGCACCTTCCGAATAATTGGGATCTTTTAACCACCATGTTGACGTTAGCTTCCATTTGTAGCACCTTTCGAATAATTGGGATCTCCCAAAGATTAATAACTCGACCAACACGAAAGTGCCTGACTACCGGCCTCAGTGTGAGTCTTAAATGCACGATCTCGAATGTTTGTCTCCGTTTTCTGTCTTCTACCAAAATGTGCTCTTGCTCTGATAAGCTTTTCCTCCTTCGGTTGGCCCAACGAAGCGAATCGTGCGGTTCCCACGAGATTTAAGTTCTTGAACCTACCCACCATCATATTCGACACGAAGTCTCTCTCTTCCACCCGCATCCTCGACCAGTGAAACATCATGCGAAGTGCAAGCTATCGAAGTCCTACATCTCTCCTTAACTGTGCAAATGAAAGTATGCTCACCGTATCTTGAGTTCACCGCACCCTTTGATCTCCTTCCTGACTTTGAACTGATGAAATCGATGTTGTTTCGTTGAGATTTGGCACCTCTCTTGACACTAAAACTGGATCTGGAGAACGACCTCCACCTGAAGACCGACCTACTGTCGCAGGACTGTCAGGCTGACCCTTAAGCTTCGACACACTCCCATTTATCGCTTTCCCCCAACAAACCCTTCCTCCGAACTCAGATTTTCTTGAAGACCCTTCCCAACAAATTCATGTTGATCCACAATTCCTTGCAAAATACCCCTCGAGCCATCATCCGATGTTTGTGACTCACCCGTACACCTGAACGGCTTGAACATGTACATGTCACAACACATCCCCTTGAGTAAGTAATAGGAACCCTTCGTAAGCATTTTGTCCGTCCCTGAACATATTACGACAGTTAAGTCATCATCTCCCATCTTTTCGACTGGCACTAAATTGAAGTGCAAACTCAATACATGACGAACTCCCTTCAGAATAAGATTCTTGCTAAACTTTGTTTTCAAGTGTACGCCATGAATGCCCATAACTACCATTGTCCCTTTGTTGCCCCATCTTCAAATGTCCGAACCTGCCGCTCTGGTACATTGTAAAAAACCTCCTTCATGGAGTGGCGTGGTAAGACCCTCCCAGGTCCAACATGCAATCATGGTCATGACACGTGCTACAAGGTTTCACCACTTGAATCGTTGCGATAATAAGATCTCCCACGTCCGAGAGATCCTCTTGACCATCCACCTTGTCTTGGGCCCTCTCATCTATAAGCTTCTTGCAGTCCCGCATGTAATGAGATCTCCCTCTTTCCACAGTGATGGCATTTGTCCTTGTGATCCATCCTCAAGAACTCCCTCATGTTCTCGATTGTGACTTCAACCTTTTATTCATGTCGAAAGCAAGTAGGACGGACTCCAACAACAATTCATGTTGCTTATGCTGGATCTCCTTATTCAATAAGTTGCTTTTAACCAATTCCATCGTGACTACTCTATCTGGCACGAAGTTGCTTATTGATACGACAAAAGTCTCCAGCTTTGTGGCAAAGACCATAAGCAATAAGGCCCGAAACTAGTCTTCAATCACCATCTTTATCGCCGACAATTAATTGATGATGTCTTGAACCTTGTTTAGATATTGCGCCTCCGAGACGCCCCCTTTAGGCATTGACTAGTTAAAGAATAAGGAACGCCTTGTTCCCGGCTATCTTTCGTTCGTATACCGAATGCATCTTCTCCCACTATGCCTTTGCATAACTCTCCATCGAGACGGTTTATCCAACATTGGCGGATGAATCTGACATTCTTCTGATCGGTCCTCTTTCAGTCATCGGCAGACTTGTATGTTGGCTTGGCCCCAACGAACCATATAAATTATTGCATCATAGTAGATCCTCTATCATTGGTTTCCAATTCGCTTAGTTCCCCTTGTAAGAGTAATCATACACAAGTTAATCTTCTCCGTAGCCATAGTTTGTACTTTCGACATCTCGAATCGAGAGCTTTGATACCATTTTGAAGCGAAAAAATACATTACAGAGATGTGAGTAGCCGATAATTTGACGTTGGCAAATGAAATCCTACTAAGAAAAATATATAACTACGAAACCTACTACAAGAACCAAGACTGGTCACACTCACATTATATAGCTTCTCCGGTCGAACAAATCCCAAATCTCTATTAACAATAAAATTAATATATAGTAAATATCGGTTGCTTTGCTCAAAGAACAAATCCCTTATAAACGTGAAGGAGAAGAAATACAACGAGATTATTGAAATCCCCAACCCTAACTAGAACTTTGTACCTAATATTGGTTGTCCATTGTGGCG
This sequence comes from Iris macrosiphon, assembly GCA_036927795.1. Classification (NCBI taxonomy): domain Eukaryota; kingdom Viridiplantae; phylum Streptophyta; class Magnoliopsida; order Asparagales; family Iridaceae; genus Iris; species Iris macrosiphon. Next base: position 182,571,959 of record JAYESA010000005.1, on the reverse strand, counting down.
ATCTCTGACGAAGGCGACGGTACTTTGAACAGAACCTTTTCTATTTGAAAAAGTAAGAACCTACGAGCGAGCACAGATGACCTCGTAGAAATTGGCCGATACTCTCTTTGAATCTCCTCAATGAGCAATATCTAAGAACAACCCCCTTAACCTCTATAAATAGGGCTTAAAACCCTAAATTAGGCCCCAAGTTGGCCAACATGAAATCTTGATCGTCCAAAGTAGATCCAACGACTCAAATCTATGCTGAAAACTTGTACTGCACAAAACCATACATCAACGACATACCGCCAGTATATCGACGATATGCTTGATGATCACGAAATTGTGCTAAAAAAGTACTGCCTCTTTTTTGCAGTTTGTAGGATACTGCCAGTATACCGTTGCTCCTGTTCTGGCTCCAATTCGAACCCCGGTCACGCAACGACCCATATATCGTCTTCTTGACGCTCTAATATTCCCCAACCTCGAAATCACGACTGGATTCCCATCAAGTAGCTTGCCCCTGTTTTCAAATGTTGCCTCCTAAGTGAACTAGATTATCATAAAAATAAACAAAAGCAGCTCTTAACAAAGAACTTTTGTTACTGTTTTTCAAAAAAGTAAGCAGAAGCAGGCGAAATAAGCAATAATGGACGCAGCCTTAAGGTAGTCCGGGTAATTTAAGCATCTAACAGGCAAGTTCAAGCTCAAGGTGTCTGGAATTTCAAGCAAATCCTAAATGTGATTAGCTGGGCACAGATAAGCTATTTAGATTTTAGATATCTAGGAGACCATGGAAGAACAATAATTTAAGCACAAGAACCCAACGTAGTGAAGAGTTGTTTACCCAGGAATGGTCCTTTCAGAAGCAATATATGTTAAGGAGATTGAAGCACCCCCTGCAGTCCATTCCATTGTAAAATTCAGATTTTACATATAATCAATAACAGAAACAAGCAGATAAGGAAGAGGCACAAGCATGTTAAAATATAACAATATTACACGATAAAGCCTGCATCCCACAAATTTTGGGTCGGCATCATGAATCCTTTCCTCACATTCTGTTGTGTTAAGGGCCAATTTTTCACTAGCAATGTCATGTACATATTAGGACTAGATGGCTGATATTTGAGAAGGTACTGTACCAAGAATTTACTTAGTTTGCATAGACATGGATACAGGATCAAAAACAGACACAATACGGTTTCAGAATACAATATTTTCTAGAAATTTAGATATGGGTATGGTATGGATACATTTGTATGTACACATGAAAAAATAAAAAATGACAACAAGAGAGCCTTTATCCTAAATTTTTGGGGTCGGCTGATACACATGAAAAAATATCTATATATACAGGTGTTAACAATATTTATTTAGGTAGTAACTAGGTTCAAAAAAGTTCTATAAAAGATTTGATACGTATATCTAAAATGATATGTTATGGCATGATCAAGACCATGCAAAACCACTTTCAACCATGTCTCTTTGGAGCCTAGACATGGTTGAACCATATCCGACATGAATGTGGGAAAGTGTTGTGTCAGATATGTGTCAGACACGAATATAGACATGGATACATTCCTCTGGAGGAGTATCCATGCAACATAGGAGCATACATTAAAGATGGTGATACAAAGGAAGGGGGAAAATGAGAGGGATGTTGGAGTCGAGGGGAGTGCACTTGTGTATGTCTTGGCTTCAGGTAGAGCATTATACTTGAATATTCTACTGCACTTTAAACAAATAGGGTAAGAAACATAACAAATCCATGTAACAAAAAGCATACCTGGATTCATTATTGGAAGGAAGTTCTGGAGTAAAGAAACAAAGGAATAACTTGATGCAGAAATTGCAGCTAGGTAACCTCTTCTGGAAGTCTCTAGAAGAGGTTTCGTGACCTAGTTAAAGCAACAATTAGAATAATATAAGTATCAAGAGTAAGAAAAGGAAGAGGCAAATGGAATACCTCTGGACCATTGGCAAGAGAATGCACAAGAATATCAATGCTTCCGAAGTCATTCTTGACAGTTTCAGCTACTTCCTGGCAAAAGTGAAAAATAAAGCTTAAAGAACCTAATATGCCTAACTGGAAGTTATGAATTTGATTTAGAAACACACTTAAGGTCCGCTTCAGATGGAGATACAGGACACTGGAAAAATGTTCAACATTGTAAACTAAACCTAGAGAAAAATATTGTAGCAAAGGAAAAATGTTATGAGTTGGTAAAAAATTTAGTACCTTCACAGTCCAATTTGAAGCACCTGCATATCGCTTGTTATTTTTAACCTAAAGAAAATTAATCCATACAACAATTTATTAGTAAATCAGACAATCTTGCCAAGAAGATGAATATTTAGAAGTCTTCATATTACATCTTCAGGGACATCCTCTATGCTATCATAGACCGCATCTAGTGGATACACTTTTGTAATCTCCATTAGAGAACCATTTGGCAACCTGAAACGCATAAAATCACGGTAATGGTGAAATGCAAGTTGAACCGATTATAGGAAAAAAAAATGTGTGATAGACACATGTAGAAAGTGTGCACACATGCGTGACTTGTCGAATTTTCCACGTCGTAAGCTGGTCTCAAAAATGTTCAATGCCTGAAGAATAAAATCTCACTTTAAGGAACCTATCTTGATGTTAAATAAATTCAATTGCTAAAAGAGTTGAGAAAGTGCACATACAGGGACCCATGTACCAACAAGAATTTCAGCACCTGAAGCAGCAAGAGCCTTTGCAATTGCCCAACCATAGCCATTGTCATCAGCGACACCAGCTATGAATGCCCTTTTCCCTTAAGAATGGTTATTATGTATATCAGTTCTTAAATTGGAGCAAATGCAGCCACAAGGCCAAAATATTGGAGGATACTCATAATCCCATACTCAAAGAGTTTCAGTAAGCTGTATATAAAAATGAGGTACCTAAACATATATAGAGGCCTAAATGGCATAAAGGAAGAAGACCACATGGAAAGGGCATAACCAAAACTTAATATTACACAGACAAAAATCCTAACAATTTCATATAAATTAACTTGTTTGAGATTTCAGCATACCAGGATTAGGTATACAACAACAAGAAAGCCTTTACCATTTTGTTCTGCCAAATGAATCTTCATCTTCCATCCAACTTTAGGACATCTCCTCTCTCACATTAGCAAAGCCATATCCTTTTCATAGCCTCTATCCAAGTTCTTTTAGCTCTACCCCTTGTTCGAACAGCTCCTTTCATTAATTGTCTCTGAATCCTAACTGGTGCATATATTGGTCTTTGTTGCACAGGTCAAAACCATCTCAAACTGATTTTGTCCTACCGTATTGCCACCTCCAACTTTCTGCAAATATATTCATTACTTATTTTATCTTTTACTGTTAACAGTCATCCATCTCAAAACTCAGTTTAGCTAGGCTCAATTTTTGACATGTTTCTTAAGTGCCCAAACTTCGAACTCCAAAACATGGCTGGTCTTATTGTTGTATTGCAGAAATTTCAGGTAATTTTCAAGGGTATCCTACGAGCACAAAGCGCTCCTTAAACGCTCCTTCATTTCAACCACCTTGCTTTAATTCTGTAAGAGAATACCCTTATATCTTGATGAATAATCAGCCCTCTAATGCACCTCTGTTGCACGAATACGAATACGACATGATTCAGATACAGCAACACGGGTTCAGCACAGATTTTGGTGTGTCCTAGTGTATTTTTTAGTGCCCATTTTGTGCTGGATCCATGTCTAACACAATGCGATACGGACACCACATGGATTTTGGAAGTGTCCGTGCTTCGTAGTCGACCCTAAATATTGAAAACAATCACTTTTATGTATCTCTTTGTCGTCAACATAGATTCATTTATTCTTCTAGATATTAAAAGCTTAATTTCATATACTTTGTTTTGTCCTATATCTAATCTAAAATCTTATAGATTCTAAAACTTCTCGTCGTGCTTCTATTTTATAAACTTTAATACTTTACTTTCATCAACCAACAATATCATTCAGAAATAACATATAACATGGAACTCCACCCTGAATGTGCCTAGTAAATTTATCCACAATTCGTCCAAAGAGGTACGGACTTGGTGTTGATCCTTGACAAAGTCCCGTGGCAATGAAAAGTGGAGATGTTATCATAGTACTTTCAACTCCATCCTACATATCCTAAGTAATCTTAATATAACTACCGGAAACATGTTTCTACTCCAAAATGCACTACATAATCTCTCCAGGAACCCTAGAAGCCTTCCATAAGCACTGAAAATCATATGTAGAAAAATTAATTGTTCTTACTAAGTAGATAGTGTCACTAGTAAACCTCTCAAGCATAAAACCGAATTGATTCTCGAAAATACATGTTTCCTGTCAGTTTATAATTTGCCAATTTCTCACACTAGCTTTGAAGGAGCTGTACAGGTTACATTAAAATCTCAGCAAAGGCCAAAAAGATGCGGCATTATACTTACCTACACATTCTTTATGGTTGTAACATGTTTTTGTACAATGATGTGGCATTATGTAGGCCAAAAAGAGTACAACTTAAAATAAACAACAAATGAGGTCACAGAATGTAACTGATTAGCATTTTAATAGAAATCCTAATATCACATCATTATAAGACAATATTCAGAAAGTATTAAAATGTGCTACAAAGGAATATATATCTAGGAGGGTTTACAAGTGACCAAAGAAGGATACCAACCTTAGTTCACTCACAACATCAAGTGTTTCTAACAGATTAATTAATTAATTTCTCTAATAACGCCGATACATCAAAAAGTTCCTAAAAAGTAGAAATGGAGAAATGTGTCCATGACATGGAACCCGTAATACAAGGGTAAAATAGGTGTTGCTTTAGATTTTAAGATTTTAACATTGGCATGTCTGATGTTGAGAACGGGCTTGGAATCAGCGGAATAAACACCGTTCCAAAACCGGAAGAAACCGTCGAAGAACCAAATAAAACGCAAAACCTGCACACAATGCCAATATCCACAAGAACGGGCACAACGCAAACACAAACTATATTTATGTGGAAAATCATGACCGGAAAAACAACGGACGAACGACGTCTAACCCGAAAAAAGCTTCACTAATGAATAAAGGAAATACACCGACTCCATTCAACTTCTCCTACCGATCCAAACGGAACACCACAATCACTTCAAAGATGAAAATATTACAAAGAGCGTTTAACAATATTACCGGAGAACAAGTACGTCATGAAAATTCGCTTGTCAAACCGACGACACGAATCCCTCTGAATGATCTCCCCCGGATCAACAACGTTCTCCTCAAAAATCCCCTCTTAAAGATTGCAAAATTGAGAAATCTCTCCCTTGGTAAATATGAATTTTGTAATTAGGTTAGGAAAATCCCTATTCATGTCAACCTAATCACGAGATAATCATGGACTTTTAAATAAAGCCAACAATCCGGATTAAAACACAAAAATTGTCGAGTTCAGACCCGACAGCATACCTTTGGTATGCCGGCAGTATGCTTATGTGAGACAAATTTTCGTCCAAAAGTTACTGGACACTTTTTGCACTTTTAAGTATATCGACGATATGCCTTCGTATACCTTTGGAATGCCTTTGCCATTGCTCTCCTATGGAAATTGACTCCAAATTGAGTCCCCTTATCGTTGACGACTTTACAAGCTTCTCGGCATACAGATGACGTTCGTCGCACTCCGGAGTTTTCTCTAAATAGGAAGGGAACCCACCCATCACCAATAATTCTCCCCGTTTTCAACTAGGTCGAAAAGCTTGCTATCCTGACGATCCTCGTGCAGAAATCGAATTTTTCTATTGGAAAAACCTTCGTGAGCATATATGTTCCATTGTCATTAGTATACCTTCTCAAGTTCAGCATCCTCGCCTCTTAACACATTTTGTATCCAATGATACCGAGTTACAATGTACTTGGACCTGCTATAAAAGGTAGGATTCTTCCTAAGGTAAATTGCGTCCTGGCTATCACAAAGTAGCATGTACTACTCATGTTTTAACCCCAACTCGTACAGAAACTTCTTCATCCATAATAGCCCCGTACAAGCCTATGTCGCACAATAAATTTTATCTTCGTCGTAAACAAGACAACACACTTCTGAAATCGTAACTGCCAAGATACTATTTTCCTACAAACATCATCACATAACTCAAGAGTTCTAAATTTCAGCCTAGGCTGCCGCTTAGGTACTAGGCGATCGTCGGCCGCACCGAAAATTCCTTAGACATCGCTCCTAGGCGCCTGTTCGGCCGTACAGTTTTTTATTTTTTTAATGCTTAGTTGTATTGTGGATATGTTGTTTGGATTTGAAGATTTGATTTGGATTTTTAGAACATTTAAATTTAAATTTTAAGTTTCAAATTTTAAATTTCAAATTATAAATTTTAATTTTCAAAAAAAGTTATAAATTGTATTGGATTTATAAGTTAGAACATATTTGAATTTCAAATTTGTATTATAGATTTCACATTTTAAATTTCAAATTTCAAAAAAAAAAAACTAGGCAGCTTTCGTTCGTACTGATTTCGTCTAACGAAATTAGGACACTGAAATAACTCGAAGTAGACCTCCTGATATCTATATCCCCAGTTATATCAGCATCATTATATCCAATCAGCTTCGACTCGTCACTCCCAAATTAAAGTCTCCAATTAGAAATACCCTGGAGATAACGTAGAATCTACTTAACTGCACTCAATTATATTCTCCTTGGATTTGAAAGATAAATGCTAACCGATCCTATTGCATAAGCAATATTCGTTCCTCATACACACTATAGTGTAGACAAGTCTCCCCATAACTGAAGTATAAGAAACCCTATCCATATCTTTTTTTTCCTCCTCGGTCGATAAACAATGCCCTGTAATAAGCCTGAGGTGGGCTGCAAGTAGGGTGCTCACTTTCTGCAACTCATCTATCCTGAAACGCTAAAGTACCCTATGCATGTACTTTTCTAGAGAACCAAAACAACGTAGACCCTCTCTCTCGACTGATCTATATCCCAAAAATGGTCTTGGTTGTGTCTCAATCCTTCATAGAGAAGGTACGCCCAGTTAGTGTTTTAACTTCGCTATCCTGGTGGCATTTTGTCCAACCAATAACATGTCATCCATATAGAGCAACAATATGACGAAAATCGTCCTCCGCAAAATAGTTTATGAACACACAATGATCCGACATCATCCTAGGATAATCATGCTCCCCTATAAACGATTCAAACAACCTGTACTACTGTCGTGGAGCTTGCTTTAACCGATAAAGACTCTTCTTCACCCAGCAGACTAAGTGTGACTTGTCCTTCTTACCGGAATCCTTGGGCTACTCCATGTACAATTTCTCTTACATATTACCTTAAAGGAATGTCATCTTCGTATCCATCTGCTCGACCTCTAAGTCAAAACTAGATGCCAAACCTAGTGCCACTCCAATAGATAACAATTTGACGACTAGCAAAAAGATCTTATCAAAATCAATGCCTTTTCGCTGACTATAACCTTGACTACCAGCCTCGCCTTGTATCACAGGTGAGTAGCATATTCTCCTTGTTTTACTCTGTACACCCAACAATTCTTCAAGGCCTTCTTACCCTTTGAAAACCGCACCAGCTCTAACTGTGATAGGTCTAAAGAGAACTTATCTCTTTCTGCATAGCATACATTCACTTTTGACTATTGTGGTTTTCCATTACCTCTGTGAAGCTTTCATCTCTCTCTCGTCAGTCAATAGCACGTAATCATCAGCCGAGTACCTCACAGATGGTTGACACTCTCCGGTACTCCTCAACGGAGCCTCTATTGCTGGCTGTTCACCAACATCCTCATTCCCTTCAGTAACTACCTTGTTTGTATGCTCATCCTTCTAAAGGTTACCTTGATCATCATCGACAGGTTGGTGATCAAGGTTGGGAGCAACTCCATTTATTGGCTCCCCCATATCTGGTATATCCGTAGTATCCTCTGGAAATAAATCAAATCTGAATAACTTTAACTCATGCAAATCCTCGGCCTCATAAGGCATATTAGATTCCTCAGTGTTGGTCAAGGTATGATCCTCAACGACGTCTCAACTTTTATAAAGCTTCTTCCCTATTGGGTCAGAGAATTTATACTCTAACTTATCCTGACCATAGCAGACAAGGACAAATTGTCCTCGTTTTTGGCTCGAGTTTAGACCTTCCGTCCTTCGGTACATGCACGAAGGCCTTACACCCAAACATGTGTAGGTGATTATATGACGGTTCCTTGTCGTACCATACTTTATCAAGCACATCACCCTGCAAATGAGTGCTAAAAGATATATTAATAACATAAACAACAGTATTTATAGCCTTATCCCAATAGTTGCTCGACAACTTTGCTTCAGATAGCAAATACTGCACTCTATTCACTAGTGTCTTATTCATCAGCTCTGCTACGCCATTGAGCTGAGACGTCATCGACGAAGACTTCTGGTGTCATATCCCTTACTTTCTGCAATACACATTAAAGGAACCTATGTATTCACGACACTTCAATTTTTTACCCATCTACCTTTCAAGACGTGAAACTCCTTTGAAGTAGGAAACACTAGTCCTTGGTCTTTAAGGCATAGACCCAAACATTCATGGAACAATCATCAATGAAGATTACAAAATAAAAGCACCACTAATAGATTTTACTTTCATAGGACCACAGATGTTTGAGTGGATCAACTCGAGCAAGGCCTACTTTCTCGAAGATGGGAGAGTCTAGAAGGACACCTTGTGCTGCTTTCCTACCATGCAGTGTATGTATTTATGTAACTTTGCAAACTTCAAACCTGGAAGCACCTTTCGATTTGAAAAGTAGTCCATTCCCTTCTCCCTGATATGGTTAAGCTGCTTGTGCCACAACTCGGTAGACGCATTACTGACTGCATTAACCTCATATGCCCTATGTTCGCTCCCTTCAATTTAATAAAGTCAATACTTCTTGCTTCCTATGGCAACACCACCATCGAACCTCTCGAAAGCTTCCACTTATCATTCCTGAAGAGACCGAAGAATACCTCGTCATCCAACCTTCCAATCGATAACTGGTTAAAATAAATATCTGGGACATGAAGAACATCACGGAGCACCAAGATAGCTCCAAAGTTTGTCTTTATGTAACACATCTCCTAGAACAATAGCCTTTAAAACATTCGTGTTGTCCATTTTACCCTCCACAATCTCTTGTTGTGTAAGTGGCAAATAGTGCCATGTGAGATACGTATGTCGAATCCTCCAAATCTACCAGCCAACTATTGTCATCGCAAGTGAGGTTCATGAAAACCTCATTACCTGCAATAATGACACCACGTCCCTAAACTGAAGTCGCTATAGTATTCTCATTATCCTTCCATTTATTACCTTTATTATCTCTTCCCAGCAAAACAATTCATTTTGATGTGCCCCTTCTTGCCACAATGGTAACATTCGGAGCCCTCGTACCGACCCTTGGAATTCCCTAAGCTCATCCTTGCCATTGTCTGAACCTTTACTCTTGCTCCTTCCTCAGCTTTCTAAAACAAATGCCTTTAAGTGTGGTGCAAATGATGTGCCCTGAGATTTCCTCAATAACTCCTTATTCAGCACCTTACTCTTGGCAAACTCCAGACTAACCACACCTTCGGGAGCAAAGTGATTATACACCCGTACGATTTTCCACAAGTTTGACAAAGTACCTAGCAACCACAGTCCATGTATTTCGTCGCCGAATTTGACTCTTTTAGCGAATAGTTGATCGACTACACCTTAAAACTCACTAATATGATATGTAATTGATGTCGTTCTTGTACCTCAAATCCATTATTTGTCGGATCAGAAACAACTTGTTGACATGGCATATAACGACTCAAGTTTCTCCCACAAAGTCTTGCGTGCTCAATATTAGCAATGTTGTTATACAAATTCTCATCTACGAAGTGTCTGATATACCCACCGACTTGTATTTGCTCGAACATCCAGTCCTCGGATTTATTACTGGGCTTCTCGGAAACAAATACTGGTAGATACAGCTTATTGACAAATAGAAGATCATTCATTTTGCTTTGCCAATAGTGATAATTGGTACCGTTTAGATTTAGTCCTGCATACTTGTCACGTCCCAGTCCCAAAATATCGAGGGACTGGACACGTGGCAATGGCCAGCAGCACGCACCGATGGACAAACCCAATTTAATGGATCCATCGGGGCATACTTAAGCTGTATAACAACAGTCAGGGTTTACTAATCTCATCCACAGAATAAAGATAGCAACATCAGCAAAAGAAATAAACAACATCCAGTTACAAGTAATTAAAAATCGGGGAACAACCCGATATTAAGTCTGTTTACACAAGTTCAATTAAACAGGAAAATAAAGAGTTTATTGGCCAAATAAAACTGAGCATGGAGAAGCAGTTGTTCAGGAGAAGTCCTCAGCGATCACCTCGTCCTCAGGTTCCGGTACTGCTCCGAGTAGTGCTCCTGTTCCGTACACCTCAGGGTAAATCTCGTCTTCTAAATCTGGGGACATAATCCATTCCAGGTCCTCAGGGGACATAGCAAGGTACAGAAAACACAAGCCAAAATAATGCAGTACAGAAATAAAGGAACAATAGGGTAAGTAATTAAACCAGCTAAATGATAATGCAAGTGAGAGTTATTAGTCATACTCAGGCTGAGACTACTACAGGATCAGTGTCAAGAAACCATAGCAGTATTTTCTCGAAGGGCCAGTACGGTACCAAAGCTCTGTGTCAGAGTCTAAGGCACTTCCATTAAGTTATTATATATATATATATATATATATATATATATATATTCAGCCTTTTGTATGGTAATTCTCTCCCCACCCAATGTAATCTCACGTCACAGTTCCATAATGTCTCATGTTCATGTCACGCAAGATTAAACTAATGCAATAAGTCAGAATAAAATCTAAGCATGTAAAGAAGTCATAATCCTGTATCCTATACAGAACCACCTTGAATAGTCAGGAAGATTCTGTATTATGATTTGTGTCAGGTGTCCTAGGTATAATGTACTTGACAGGGCAAATACGAGAAATATAAATGTCACGATATCCATCTCTAGGTGACGTTACACAACCCCGCGTACGGTGTTGGCACCCGACTATTAATCGGAATCTAAGTACGTCATACGACCCTAGGTTTGAGCATGTACAACAGTCACAGGAAAATAAATGAATCATTAAACTGCATTTATGGCAAGGTACACTTGCCTAGATTTTCGGCTCCAATTGTAGCTCTGGCTTCAGTTGGGATTTCAGGCAGTATTCTGGTTGATGAAATAGACATCACCATCAGATCCAGAAAATATTAATCAGCTAGAAACGCCTGTCCTTGAGTCCAATTTGGAGACAAGGGCAAAAATGACATTTTCGGGTCAAGGCATGGTCCAGATGTGGGCCGCTTTGCACCGAAAAATGCGTCAGGATCAAAGGTCTCCAAAACAGTCCAACTTAGTGTCAACAGGTCAGGAACGATGATACGAACCCAACGGAACTTCCAGAATTGGATTCCGATGAGTCGTTCTCAAAATCGCCCGTCGAGTGGAGCCTGTGGGGCCCACGACACGCGATTTTGTCAAAGTTCTCAGAATCGAACTAAACTTGGCTCACAGGACCAGCGTATTGCTACGAGTCCGATGGCGCAAGTTTCGTCTCGATCCGACGTGTATACACTAAGTTACAGCGAGAACCAGAAAGTACGGATACGGGACGTTGTCCGCGGATACGCATTGATTCCGGTGTGCACGCACATCCGAATCAGCTTCTGCGAAATCCCGCACGTCCGTATCAACGACGCGCACGTATCTGTGAAGACCGCACGCAACCAAGTCGTCCCGTTTGGTGGGACGTACTCAGTTCCGGGGTGAAACAAGACGTTGGTTTTCCTGTTTTTGGGTCGCGGTTCACGATCACCACAGGACGCGATGCCCCGAGCGGGTTGCACGGGCACCGAGGGGGTCATGCAGGCTACGTGATGCAACTGACGGAATCGAAAACAGAGCTACGAGTAGGAAGTTACAAGTACCTGAACAGGGCTCGAAAAACAGCGTATCCTTCGTGTCCGACTCGTGTCCGACACGTGTCCGGTGTCCGAGTCCTGTGTCCACCCTTAGGGTTAGGGTTTCGAGAGCTCTGACGGAACTAAGGCGGCACTGCGATGGGGGAGGCCGGCCGGAGGAGGCTGGGGCGGCGCCAGCGACACTGGGCGGAGGCGGCGGCACGCGGCAGGCGGCACTGGCCGGAGGCGGGCAGCGGGGAGTAGCTGTCGGGGTGGGGCCGCTGGGAAGGAGGCGGGTTCGAGGGGACGGCGAGTGCTGGTGGGGCGAGCTCGGGGACAGCCGGCGTCGGGCGGAGGTCAGGCGGCTGGGAACAGCGAGGTCTCCGGCGAGGTCTAGGGGAAGCGGGGAAGGAGGCGGAGGGCTTATAAAGGGGAGGAGGGAGGCGGATGGTCGTTCGGTGAGGGAAGCCGGAGCGGAGGGGTCGTCGGTTGCGGGGAGAAGAAGAGGAAGAGACGGCCGGCAGTGGACGGCGGCGGCGGGTGCGGCCGGCGGAGCGGAAGCGGTAGGGTCGGGTTCGAGCGGTTGGGGGAGAGATAGAGTTGCGGGTCGGGTTGGTGGCGGGTCGGGTCGGGTCTAGCGGATCCGACCCGATCCACTAAACAGGATGCGAGTTCGGGTCGGGCTAATGGGTCGGGTCTGGGTTAGACCCGGATCCGATCCGCTAAGAATTTGTTTAATTAAATAAACCCGGTTTGGTTCAACTTGGTTTGGTTTGGTTTAATTCAAATAAACCCGGTTTATTTTGGTTTAATAAATTAATTAGTTTTTTTAGGGCTTTAAAAATACTTCCGGGGTCCAATAAATTCCCGAAAAATTACCCTATGTCTAGTTTTTTATTTTACACCATAAAATATTATTTTCATAATATCTTAATATTATTTATTATCATTTAAAAATTATTTAATAATTAAAATACCTGAATTTAATTACAGAAAATCCCAAAAAATTCCAGAAAATTGTGAAAAATCCAAATTTAAAAATTCTTGAAAATCAAGGGGTTTACAATCTACCCCCCTTAAGAGGATTGCGTCCTCGCAATCAAATAATAACCGGTCAACAGAGATGACACGGTTGCAAAATTTATTCGAATCAAAAAATCAAGGTTGAGGGTTTAAACGCATAGGGAAAGTCATTTCCCTAAGCAATAGAATTTCCCAATTATAGAAAATCTAGAAAATTTACAGTTGTTAGAAAAACAGGTTAATTCTTTTAAAAACATATCAAGTTAACATTTATAAAACATTCTAATTTAAAAGTTCAAAATTACTAGGTTAACACTAGGTTATCAATTATTAGCAAGTTTAATGATCAGGTTAAGTCTAGGGTCACTAACCAGCAGGCACGAACTATAGCAATACTAGAAACGGAAAAACTATAAAGACTTACTCGCATTAGCAATTCCATGGTTCTGCGCGTCTCCCACAGTCATTGCGAAAGCTTGGCCGCGTCCTTGAGGTGGTGCCCTCTGCTGTTGCTGGGCTTGCTGGTAGGGTGCTGCTTGAAGTGCCAATGGTGGCCTTGGTTGATGTCCTCCTGGTGCTGGTAGAGCTTGTTGGTTTGCCCTTGGTGCTCATTCTCTGCGTTCAGGGCAATCCCTCACTGCATGTTGTCTAGATCCGCAACCTAAGCACAGTCCGAATTTACGTCTACACTCATTCTCAACATGGCCTATCTTGCCGCAGTAGTAACAAGTAGGAAGTGTCAGGGATTTGGATGCAGCTCCCTGTGGTGCTTGATGCAGATGAGGTTTCTTGGCAGCTTCTCCATTCGTTGCTCTGGCTGGTGCGGAGGTGGAAGGCCTCTTCAGGTTGGATTCTCGTCTGATGACACGCTCCATACGTCGAGCTGCTGCAAGGACGTCCGTGTACGAAGTAGGTGCGACGGATCCGATCATTCTTTGTAACTCAAACTTTAGCCCATCAAAGAACTTCTCAGCCTTTTCTTCTTCTGTTGGGATCAAGGTAGGAGCGAAGCGACTCAGACGAATGAACTCGGCGTTGTACTCTTCCACCGTCATAGTATCCTGAATGAGGCGATTGAACTTGTCCCGAAGTTCTGATCGAGCGATAGCCGGAATGTACATCTCTTGAAAGAGTCTGGAGAACTCTTCCCAAGTAACTCAGTCTGGTCCGAGTCGTCTCTCTTCAGATAGCCACCAGTGGTGAGCATTGCCCGTCAATTGCATTCTGACGGCAGTCATCCAACGTTCCCTCGGTAGCTCAGCTGCTTCTAATTGATGTTGTATGTTGGTGAGCCACTCATGAACTTCTGTGGGCTCCTCCTTGCCTGAGAAGGTACGGGGCTTCAGTTGGCGAAAATCAGTGATAGAGCCCGTCGGTTGCCGTCTAGCTGGTAGGTTGGCCTGCTCCAGTGCATTTACTAGACTGTTCCTCAAGTAATCAGCCTCGCGACGCTGAGCCTCGTGTTGGACTTGTTGCTGAGCTTGCATCATTGCGTAAAACATCTGGAACATCTGTTGTCCGTCCATTGCTTGCCCAGGTGGAAAGACAGGCATCTGTGGAGTGAACTGTGGAGGCGGCGGAATGTCATCATGCCGAAATCTAGAAGCTTGCTGATATGCTTGGCTGCTTCGGTGAGTAGAGGGATCTCCACTCAATAGCGTCACTTCATCTTCTCCGTAGGTGGCTTCAGCACATATTGGTGTTCTTGCTGGAGTTCCGTCGTTTTCTCGTGAATCCATTACTCTGCATCAAACATAAACTATAAGAGGCGCACAGGAGTCAAGGCAAGATGGAAGTCAAAATTAGTTCGAATACGATATAGATATCAAAAACGATTCAAGCAAGTGGATGAGATCCTAAAAACTTATTATATTCTTATTGCAGGCCTGTTCGGTTCCTAAGTTGAAACCGAACAATTTAGTCGTCGACCTGCATGGGCCACCACAAAAACCATGTCACGCCCCAGTCCCAAAATATCGAGGGACTGGACACGTGGCAATGGCCAACAGCACGCACCGATGGACAAACCCAATTTAATGGATCCACCGGGACATACTTAAGCTGTATAACAACAGTCAGGGTTTACTAATCTCATCCACAGAATAAAGATAGCAACATCAGCAAAAGAAATAAACAACATCCAGTTACAAGTAATTAAAAATCAGAGAACAACCCGATATTAAGTCTGTTTACACAAGTTCAATTAAACAGGAAAATAAAGAGTTTATTGGCCAAATAAAACTGAGCATGGAGAAGCAGTTGTTCAGGAGAAGTCCTCAGCGATCACCTCGTCCTCAGGTTCCGGTACTGCTCCGAGTAGTGCTCCTGTTCCGTACACCTCAGGGTAAATCTCGTCTTCTAAATCTGGGGACATAATCCATTCCAGGTCCTCAGGGGACATAGCAAGGTACAGAAAACACAAGCCAAAATAATGCAGTGCAGAAATAAAGGAACAATAGGGTAAGTAATTAAACCAGCTAAGTGATAATGGAAGTGAGAGTTATTAGTCATACTCAGGCTGAGACTACTACAGGATCAGTGTCAAGAAACCATAGCAGTATTTTCTCGAAGGGCCAGTACGGTACCAAAGCTCTGTGTCAGAGTCTAAGGCACTTCCATTAAGTTATTATATATATATATATATATATATATATATATTCAGCCTTTTGTATGGTAATTCTCTCCCCACCCAATGTAATCTCACGTCACAGTTCCATAATGTCTCATGTTCATGTCACGCAAGATTAAACTAATGCAATAAGTCAGAATAAAATCTAAGCATGTAAAGAAGTCATAATCCTGTATCCTATACAGAACCACCTTGAATAGTCAGGAAGATTCTGTATCATGATTTGTGTCAGGTGTCCTGGGTATAATGTACTTGACAGGGCAAATACGAGAAATATAAATGTCACGATATCCATCTCTAGGTGACGTTACACAACCCCGCGTACGGTGTTGGCACCCGACTATTAATCGGAATCTAAGTACGTCATACGGCCCTAGGTTTGAGCATGTACAACAGTCACAGGAAAATAAATGAATCATTAAACTGCATTTATGGCAAGGTACACTTGCCTGGATTTTCGGCTCCAATTGTAGCTCTGGCTTCAGCTGGGATTTCAGGCAGTACTCCGGTTGCTGAAATAGACATCACCATCAGATCCAGAAAATATTAATCAGCTAGAAACGCCTGTCCTTGAGTCCAATTTGGAGATAAGGGCAAAAATGATATTTTCGGGTCAAGGCGGGGTCCAGATGTGGGCCGCTTTGCACCGAAAAACGCGTCAGGGTCAAAGGTCTCCAAAACAGTCCAACTTAGTGTCAACAGGTCAGGAACGATGATACGAACCCAACGGAACTTCCAGAATTGGATTCCGATGAGTCGTTCTCAAAATCGCCCGTCGAGTGGAGCCTGTGGGGCCCACGACACGCGATTTTGTCAAAGTTCTCATAATCGAACTAAACTTGGCTCACAGGACCAGCGTATTGCTACGAGTCCGATGGCGCAAGTTTCGTCTCGATCCGACGTATATACACTAAGGTACAGCTAGAACCAGAAAGTACGGATACGAGACGTTGTCCGCGGATACGCATTGATTCCGGTGTGCACGCACATCCGAATCAGCTTCTGCGAAATCTCGCACGTCCGTATCAACGACGCGCACGTATCTGTGAAGACCGCACGTGACCAAGTCGTCCCGTTTGGTGGGGCGTACTCAGTTCCGGGGTGAAACAGGGCGTTGGTTTTTCTGTTTTTGGGTCGCGGTTCACGATCACCACAGGACGCGATGCCCCGAGCGGGTTGCACGGGCACCGAGGGGGTCATGCAGGCTACGCGATGCAACTGACGGAATCGAAAACAGAGCTACGAGTAGGAAGTTACAAGTACCTGAACAGGGCTCGAAAAACAGCGTATCCTTCGTGTCCGACTCGTGTCCGACACGTGTCCGGTGTCCGAGTCCTGTGTCCACCCTTAGGGTTAGGGTTTCGAGAGCTCTGACGGAACTAAGGCGGCGCTGCGGTGGGGGAGGCCGGCCGGAGGAGGCTGGGGCGGCGCCGGCGACACTGGACGGAGGCGGCGGCAAGCGGCAGGCGGCGCTGGCCGGAGGCGGACAGCGGGGAGTAGCTGTCGGGGTGGGGCCGCTGGGAAGGAGGCGGGTTCGAGGGGACGGCGAGTGCTGGTGGGGCGAGCTCGGGGACAGCCGGCGTCGGGCGGAGGTCAGGCGGCTGGGAACAGCGAGGTCTCCGGCGAGGTCTAGGGCTCTGGCGAGGTCTAGGGGAAGCGGGGAAGGAGGCGGAGGGCTTATAAAGGGGAGGAGGGAGGCGGATGGTCGTCCGGTGAGGGGGAGCCGGAGCGGAGGGGTCGTCGGTTGCGGGGAGAAGAAGAGGAAGAGACGGCCGGCAGTGGACGGCGGCGGCAGGTGCGGCCGGCGGAGCGGAAGCGGTAGGGTCGGGTTCGAGCGGTTGGGGGAGAGAGAGTTGCGGATCGGGTTGGTGGCGGGCCGGGTCGGGTCTAGCTGATCCGACCCGATCCACTAAACAGGATGCGGGTTCGGGTCGGGCTAATGGGTCGGGTCTGGGTTAGACCCGGATCCGACCCGCTAAGAATTGGTTTAATTAAATAAACCCGGTTTGGTTCAACTTGGTTTGGTTTGGTTTAATTCAAATAAACCCGGTTTATTTTGGTTTAATAAATTAATTAGTTTTTTTAGGGCTTTAAAAATACTTACGGGGTCCAATAAATTCCCGGAAAATTACCCTATGTCTAGTTTTTCATTTTACACCATAAAATATTATTTTCATAATATTTTAATATTATTTATTATCATTTAAAAATTATTTAATAATTAAAACACCTGAATTTAATTACAGAAAATTTCAGAAAATTGTGAAAAATCCAAATTTAAAAATTCTTGAAAATCAGGGGGTTTACAATACTGACTTTGTGTCCATCTCTTCTATCCGATTTGATTGTCAAACTCCTGAAGCCTACAATCACAAGCTTTGGTATCACTATGTTGGGAATGGACGTGGAATCGGCGAAATCAATATTGTTTCAAAACGGAAGATATTATGAGGACCGAAGTAAAACACAAAACATGCACATTATGCCAATATCTACAAGAATGCGCACAACGCAAACACAAAGGATATTTACGTGAAAAATCCTGACAGAAAAACCATAGGACAATCAAAGTCCAACTAGGAAAAGCTTCATTTGTGAATAAAGGAAGTACATCGACTTCCTTTCAAATTCTCCTACCGATCCAAACGGAACACCACAATTACTTTATAGATGAAAAAGATTACAAAGAGAGTTGAACAATTTTACTAGAGAACAAGAACCTGTCCAGGTTAAAACATGACGATTGCCAAGTTCAGGCCCGATGGCACGCCTGCGGTATGTTATATTTGAGACTAATTTTCATCCAAAAGTCACAGGATACTTTTTGCACCTTTAAGTATACCGATGGTATGTCAGCGGCATACCTTCGCTGTGCTTTTGCCATTGCACCCTTTGGAAATTGACTCCAAAATTGAGTCTCGCTGTCGCCAACGACTTCATGACCAGACTTCTCTGACACATGGATGACGCTCGTCGAACTTCAGAGTGTTCTCCACATAGGAAGGGAACCCCACCCATCACCAACATCTGATATATTTGATATGAGCTTATAATCCAGCTGGGATACTACAAATTGTCCATCTAGACCCTTACTTCTTTTTCCTCATCAATGACTATTTACATAATCACCTTATACTTTCATCCAGCAATTGAAGAAATGTGAGAGTGAAAGATGAGTCATTATTCAACCATTGAAAGTGATAAATGGAAATTGATAGATACAAACTAATGAATATGTGGTTCCCAACGGCATCCCCCAACTTGCTTACAACTTTGTTGCCCTATAGTGCAGTTCATGTGACTCATTGTGGAAGATGCGTACATATAGATGTACAAGTCTCTAGCAGATATTTCTTTAGAATTATTAAATATTACAAAAAAATCACTTTTCTGGTCTACCGGACTTCCACAAAATGATAAAGTCATGATATGACTAAACATCAGATCATAGAAGCATCTGTATAACTTACATCACATATGGAAGTATAAATGATCACCAACCATGAAGTTTTAAGATGCTCTATTACAGCTACATTTGCACATCCAAGAAAGAATATATACACACAATAAGGAAAATGGTCTTTCACGGCAAACTAAAATGTAAAGAGGCTACATAGATCATAATTTGTCGGAATTCTTGCAAACTTGACATACTGATAGCATAAAGTTGAAAGCCCAGCAAAAGTGAAAAGTAAACTAAGAATAGTTGTGCAATATATTACATGTGAGAAAGAAGCAAATATTAAAAGAAAAAGAAAGCTCTACTTAACAAGAAAATCACAATTAAACAAAAAGGAAAGCCATACCTGTCAGGTCAATAGCTAACCCTGATAAAGCACCTTTCTCGACTTCACCAGACATGGCCCTAGTGACAACTTTACTGGAATTCGAAGGAGAAAAATAGTATCTACGAAGAATAGGTTGAACAGATGACATTCGAGACAATCTACTGAATTGTCTTTGTGTGGCTACTTTTAGATCCAACCCAAGAATTGCTTCCCTTGATGTCAATATTCCTTGAGAAGACCACACGCATGGTCTCAATGCCACGACTTGTAGACCAGAAGTTGCAAATACTCCCATTGTTAAGCATATAATATTCAGATAGGACCTAACAAATAATCATACTATAAGCAAAAACTCTATCTATCCTAATAATTGAACTGTCGCACAACTCATTACTAGAGATAATGAAACCAAAAGAAAGGATTTAACTGAAAAATTTTATACCAAAAGGTTAAGTTTCCACAGAAACATGTGGAGAAAATTTGCAGGTATTAGTCATCCCCAAAAAACAGCTTAACCAATATTTTCATAAATAATAGGAAGATTCTCGATACATCAAGGAAGATCACACACACCATAAACATAAGACGTTTCCAGTATAACTTGTATGCCTAGAGAAAGAGAGAAACATTGAAAAATTACATAAAACATCTAAAAACCATACTAGAAATCCATACTATAAACTGCAAA
Organism: Iris macrosiphon; assembly: GCA_036927795.1. Taxonomy (NCBI): domain Eukaryota; kingdom Viridiplantae; phylum Streptophyta; class Magnoliopsida; order Asparagales; family Iridaceae; genus Iris; species Iris macrosiphon. The sequence goes on along the minus strand of JAYESA010000005.1, from coordinate 182,551,813 downwards.
GCCAACATACAGTAGTAATACCGAAAAAATACTTATGAAATAAAACCATAGTACCATTTATCTTGAATAAGAAGATACTCTAGCGGTCTTGGTCTTTCATAAATTTAATCTCAAAAAGGAAGTAAAGAAACTAACTTGTTCAAAAGTACGAAGAGAGAAGGCTAGCACGTTGATAATTAAGCTAATTTGCAACTACATACCCTGAACTTCTCCCTATTCGCAAACTACTACCATAATGTATTAAAATTAGCAAGTTGAGTTGTTACATTGAGCTATTATAATTAACAACTAAACACCCTGAACTTTTCCAGATTTGCAACTTGCTACCTTATTACTGTAAGGTAGGGTATCATTAAAAAAATGAAAATTGTAAGGGTATCATTGTTAAAAAAAAATGAACATAGTAAGTGTATCATTGTTAACGGCATACACAAGTTGTAATTTGGGAAAAAGTTCAGTTATTATGGTAACAACTTACAAATTTGGAATCGTCAAGGGAATATAGTTGCAAAATAGCCTAATACTTATTAATGTTGAAAACTAAAAAACATAAAATAAAATTAATGAAAAGGATACAGTATGTCTATATAATTCTTGAAAATACATAAACCTATTAAGAGACTACATTTTAGAGTATATTGGGACGGCCACTATAAAAAGATCAATTACAGCCGAATATTAAACCAGATAACAGGCTATCAAAACCAATAACAAATGTTTCATTTTTAACACACACTCTCAAACTCACGTTTGACTGACCAATGAGGGTTAAGTAGCTGAAAGGTGACAATCAAATATGTGATCGACTTTATAAGGTGTGGAACCAAGCAGGACAATAGTGGTACCCAGATAGGGCTTCAATACTTACATGTGCTCGAGATTGACAGAAGGCAGCAAACAACTGTCCTGGGAGATTGCAAAACCTCACTTGTGCTTGATAGTAGTCGAGAATGGTAGAAAACGTCCAACTATGTTGTTGGGAGGTTGAAAAACATCGTCTATGCTCGAGAATAATATAAGGCGGCCAACAGTGATGCTGGGAGGTTCCAGAATCTGGTCAGGTCCCAGACTTAGAGGCGATCACTGTGATTCACTCTAGGATTAGCCTAAACAAATGGAAGAGTGTGGAGAATTTATTTGTGACGAGGATCACAAGATCTGGTTGGAGATCTTGTGAAGAATTTACGTAGAACATAGGGGTTGTTTGGTTGCATGAAAGTGTAAGAAAATACGAAAGTGACTTTTTATTTGGTGAAAGTGAAATGTGTATGCTTTTGAATTTCATGTTATTTTTGTCTGCTTGAACTACTTTCTATGTTTGGATAAATGATATTTTGTAACTTGGAAGTGGACAAATTCACACTTATGGTGTTTGGATATTAATATGAAGAAGGAAGAAAAATTAAAAAGTGAATTATAATAACAACAAAAACTAATTAAGTTTTTCAAATAAACTAATAATTATTTATCAATACTAATTAATTAACTTTGTTAATTTAAATATTAATAATTAATATTACTAATCTTTAACCTTGTAATTTTAAAAAACACGCCTATTGCACATATGGACCAAATTACTGCTATTAATTAATCTTTAATTAATCAACTTAAATAACTATCACCACTAATTAATTATCAATGTTTATAAGAAGATCACCACTAAATAGCCACTTTAAATAACATTTAATTGATCCCCTTAAATAACTATCCTCCTTAGAAAAGCCTATTTCTCTCTCCCTGACACATTTCTCTCTCTGGCTCCCATTTCTATTATCTCAAAGAGGAACAAAACCATAGTCATTATCTTAATTTTTGAGGTCCTCCCCTTCTCCTCCTTCCCCGTCGGGAGCTTCGAGCATGGCCTCTTTCCGATCCCCAAGGTCCTCTTCTCCAACGGGGCACTAACTCTAATTCGATTCGGGTGCGGTTCCTCCTCCACTGGAGTTCTAACTTCGGCATCGTCTACGGCGAAGCCGTAGCGTACTCCCTCTAAATCCCTCTTACCACGTTGTGCTCGTCGTTGAGGTCTAGCCTCCGTCCTCCCACCAATGACGGATCGTCAAATCTCCGAGGTCGATGTCCTCAAGTGGAAGGCCTCCTTCGACTCCTCCATAGACAACTGCGTCATCCTCGGCACAGCACAACACCACTTCCGTCCACATCCTTAAAAAAATAGGAAGTGAGATTCTCATAAAGTTCCCAAAATAAGCAGACAGAAACTCACACACTCAAATCGTCCCACATCCTGTCGACAGTTCAATTTGGAGCTAAACACTGAAACTATTCATTTGGAGCCAAAATCCTATCGGGTGCTCTAGTCTTGCCCTATTTGCAATTTTTTGATTCGGTCCAAGAAAATTCTCTTCGGACATAGACCTTTCTCTTCGTCTCAGGTCGATGGATCCAACCCCATATTGCGAGTGTTGCCCATGTAGTTGAAATGGTATAAAACAACCGATCAAGACGATACAAATAGTGATCACAGCGTAAACACAGGACTGGATTGCACTGGATCATGCAAGAAAGAGGTTGGGGTTGACATGAATTATATTGGGTTGGTATGCGATAGTGGCAGTTCGAATCGCTGCACATGGACTCGATGTCGGAGAAGGAGATTGGAACGGTACTAGCTTCGATCTAGTATGTAGTCGGAGCAATTTGGACGACGCAAAGAGCTTTCGGTTCGTCAGAGCCTAAGCGAAAAGGGGATGAATGGTTGGTGTGATGAGGACAACATTCAAGTAGTTCTCCATAAGGAGAATCAAGTGTTGTTTGGTGCTACAATGATTGTAATAGGTGTGCCATAGATGGATCGAAGGATGGTCGTGATGAGGGTGGTGCTAGTGGTGAGGGAGGCATATTTCACTGAGAGGAATGATGATGAATATGATGACGGTGAGGGTTTTAGGATCTCGGAGTTTGGTAATGGCGGCTAGGTTTAGTAAGAGAGAAAAAGGATGAGGAGATGACTTAGGACGAGAACCTATGCAACTAAACCTTGTTAAAGAGACTACATATTGAACAATATTGGGATATTTATTGAGCACGCAATGACCACTATAAATAAATTGATTACAACCGAATATTAAAAACCAACGAGACTTTGTGAAGCAGCTGAAAGGTGACGATCAAATTTTGGTCGGCATCATAAAGTGCGTAACCAAAAACGGTAGCTAACAATCGTACCCAGATATGTTTGCAAAACTTTTTCTGTTCTCGAGATTGACAAAAGATGGCCAACAAAGATGCTGGGAGGTGGCGCTTGTGCTCAAGAGTGGTCGAGAATAATAAAACACGGCCAATAATGTTGTTGGGACGTTGCAAAACCTCACTATGCTCGAGAATGATAAAACATAGCCAACATTGATGTTGGGAGGTTGCAGAATCTTGTTAGGTCCCAAACTAGAGGCGATCATCACAATTCACACAAGGATCAAACTGATCACACAGAGGAGTGTAGAGAATTTATTTGCAACGAGGCTGGAAAATTTTTGTTGCATATTTTGTGAAGAATTATGTCGGACATATTGCAAGTGTTGTCCATGTAGTTGAAATTGTAGAAGACGACTGGTTAGGACGATGCAGATATTGACTATAGAGCTAAGGCAAGACTGGGTTATTGTAGATCATGGAAGAAAGAGACAAGGGTCCACGTGGACTGTGTTAGGTTGGTATGCGACAGTGGTGGTCGAGTGAACAATTGCATGAGGAGTCGAGGTCAGAGAAGGAGACTAGAATGGTGGTAGATGATCTGTTATGGCAGTCCGGAGATGCTGGCTTCAAACTAGGATGTCCTCAGAGCAATTTGGACGACGCCAGGAGGGGTCGGTTCGTCGAAGGCTGAGCGGAAAGGCGATGAATGGTCGGCACGATGAGGAAAAGGTTCGAGGTCTTGGCGAGGATCAGTTGTTGTTTGGTGTTACAATGGCTGCAATAGCAGTGGCGTAGATGAATCGGAAGATGGTCATGATGAGGGTGGTATTAGTGGTGGAAGCGGTAGATTTCATTCATGGGAAAGATGATGGTTGTGAGGATTTTAGGTCCTCATATTTTGATATGGTGGCTAGGTTTACTGAGAGAGAGTAAGGGGAGGAGAGAACTTAGGAAGTGAACCTATCGTATTGAACCACGTTAAGAGACTATTTTGGAGAATATTGATATGTCTATTGGGCACACAATGGCCACTATAAATAGATTAACTACAACCAAAGATGAAAATTAGATAAGAGGATATCATAACTAATAAAAAAATCAAATATTTTATTCTTAACATCATCTCCTCCTCAAACTCACGTTGGATTGACCAATGAGTTTGTTAAGCAGCTGAAAGGTGATGATCAAATTTGTAGTCGGTGAAATAAGGTGCAGTACCAAACAGTGGCCAACAATTGTTTCCAGATAGGGCTTCAAAATCTTACATGTGCTCGAGATCGACAGAAGGCGGCCAGCAACGATGCTGGAAGGTTGCAGAACCTCACTTGTGCTTGATAGTGATTGAAATGGTAGAACACAAGCAGCACTATTACTAAGGTTGCAAAACCTCACCTATGCTAAAGAATCTTGTCAGCGGTGATGCGGAGAGGTTGGAGAAACTTGTCAGGTCATAGACTAGAGGCGATCATCGTGATTCACACCAGGATTGGACTCGATCACACGAAGGAGTGTAGAGAATTTATTTGCGACAAGGATCACAGGATATGGTTACAGATCTTTCGAATAATTATGCTGAACATATTGCGAGTGTCATCCACGTTTGAAATGGTAGGAGACTGTTGATCAGGTCGATGCAGATGGTGATCACAGAGCAAAGGCAGGAGTGGGTTGCTCTAGATCATGGAAGAAAGAGGCAAGGGTCGACGTGGACTGTGTTGGGTTGGTATGCAATACTGGTGGTGGCGCAAACAATTGCATGTGGAGTCGAGGTTGGAGAAGGAGACTGGAACAAGGGCAACCAGTCGATGATAGTGGTCCGGAGATGATGGCTTCGAATTGGGATGTCGTCGGAGCAATTTGGACGATGTCCTGAGCAGTCGGTTCGTCAGAGCTTGACAGGAAGGGGATGAATGGTCAGAGCAACGAGCACAAGGTTCGAGGAGGTCTCAATGAGTTGGATTGGTTGTTGATTGGTGCTACAATGGCTAGCAGTGTCGTAGACGGATCGGAGGGAATGCCGACGAATACGAAGACGATGGTGAGGGTTTTAGCATCTTAGATTTGTTGTAGCTCGTAGAAGTCTAGAAATTCTTAACCAATACTGGTTTTAAGGCTGCAAATATAACTTGCTAAACAATGAGACAGCGGAAAGAATCCGTTAAAAAGTAGTAGCAACTGCTAATATATTAAGAGCAGAGAGATACTTACAAAGTTAGCAAATCAACCCCAAAGTTAGCAAATCAGCTTGTTGGGGGTCACGACGGACGATCATCGTTGCTCAAAGTGAGATTCGACCACTTTCCCTCGATCCGCTTGAAGGAACCAGCAAGTTCCGATCGCATAGAGATCACAATCAAACTTCAAGAACGCTCTGAACTATCATCGTCCCTTTTTCTTGAACACGCACAAAAGCGTTGTTGCAGACTCCTCGGACAAGTGATCAGCTATGATGCAAAAAAGAGATCTCGCTAGATGGACTCTTTTCTTCTCTAAAGACTTCTCCCTTTTTGCCAAGAGCTAATGCTCTCAATATAAAGAAGAGAAACCACTAATGGTTGTTACAACCATCCTTATAAAGGGCATAAAGAGTGCCATTAAGACAGGAGTAACTCCAAGACGTAGGCAGGTCAGTTACACAGCTGAACAGCGGCACGAAGCCAAACCGCGTCAAACCTGCACACCCGTGCCCAACTGCGCAAAACCACAAGAATATGTTAATCTTGCGCCAATTTCGCAAATGGGTCAACTGCGCACATGCACCACCCACACCACCAAAACGTTGGCCAACCCGCTATGCAATTGTGAAGCTAATGGCGTAGCTGCAGCGACGATGCCAGTGCACCCAGAAAGGTGCCAACTCTGTGTCCAATATGTATGTGCAATGTGGAAAATGTATCATCAAAGTGCCACTTTGCGCCCTTCGCTCACACCCGAGTCCAAGCTAGGCCTCTTTGGGGTCTGCTCCGAAGGGATCCTACAAGGAAATAGTGATAAAAAAAGGTTGTTAATGGAATTTGAACCTTACCAACTAGAAAAATCTCCTACCATACTAACCACTTGAACTAACACACCTTTTGTGTACAAGACAATAAATGATAACTCAAAAATACACACGCTTACGGTTTGCCTTAACATGGAATGATGGGACTGGGTTATTAATGATAACTCAGTGAGTTCTAGTTCTGAAATTGCATCTTATGGTCCAATCACATCCTCTGAGGCTACTGCTTCTTTAGATGGATTAAGAGTACTATCTTCATGGTTATTTACAATACATTTTGGTAAATCAATAATAATCATGTTGTTGTCTCTGGCAAACTTATCCGTAAAGAACTCAGCATAGTGAGATTCAATGATCCGATTGGATTCTAGATTAAGGTATCTTCGAGTCTCTCACTCTTCACAGCATAACCCAGGAAGATCGACTTAATCGTCCTTGAGCCCAACTTTTGAATCTTGATGTTCAAAATCTATATGCCAAACACCCTCACATTCTTCAAGTTGAACCTGACCTTGAGCCAGAGTTCATGAAGAGTAATCTTTGATTGTCTGAATGACACAGGTTGAGAACAAAGTTAGTTGTCAAAGCATCCTCAGATGCAGTTAGGAAGTCCTAATGTTAACAACATAAAATTTATCTCTGTGAGTGTACAGTTTTTTTATTTCTGCAACTCCATTTGATTGAGGGAAATACAGAGCAGTAGTCGCGTTCAGAATTCAAAGTTCTCTACAAAACAATGTGAATTCGTAAGAACGATATTCTCTGTCCCGATCACTCCCGAGTCTCTTGAGTTGTTGACCATTTTTATATTCAAGTTTTGTCTTGAATTCTTTGAACAACTTCTTGAACACTTCATCTTTGTACTTTAGAAAGTAGACAATACGAACGCATACTTCGATTAGTCATCAATGAAGGTGAAAATTTACTTCATCCCTGGCTTCGTGGAGAACTATTTGAAGTCACAGACATTTGAGTGTAAGAACTCCAGAAGTTCTGTACTTTAGTTCACCCTTTTGAACGACTTTGTTACAATTTTTGTTTGAGCACAATCTTTACATTTCTCTAACCTCCTCACTCTCACATTTGGAGACAAAGACCTAAGCTAGACATCTTGTTTACTCTTTTATAGTGAATATGTCATAGCATATGGTACCTTAACTCAAGTGAGTAACCAAAAGCACTTATTTCAATAATACATTCATATGGTGCTACAAGATGAAGTTTAAACATCCCTTCGGTACAAAAAACTTTGTCGAAGTAAGATTCCTTGTAGACATCACCATCTGACCGACATTGATATTCATCCTCAATCCAATATTGCACAAAAGGCTTCTAGAGATCATGTTCTTTGATACAACAGGCACATGCTTTACATTCTGTACTGTAAGTGACTTCTTTGTAGTTAGCTTCAGTACCACCATCCTGACTCACTTTAGCTTGTGATTTGTTTGTCATAGTCACCTTGCCGAAAGAAGGTTCATAAAATGTAAACAAGTCTTTACATAACACATATGATAGTCTAGTTGGTATGAACAAGAGAAGCCTATACCTGAGAAATCATAGTAATCGGGTTAAGCTCACATTCCTTGTATTCCTTCTGCTTTGGTTTGAACTTACAGTCCCTTTTGTAGTGGTCCTTCTTATTGCAATTGAAGCAGACCACATCATCTTTGGGCTTTGACTTGAAAGACTTTGGCTTCACACTTAGGTTCTTGAAATATTTTCTTTTGCTGAAAACATACTTCTTTATATCTTTATGATCTCCAGACTTGGTCATGTTTGCCTAGTAAACTGCTTGGACAGAGAGTCCACTTTGATCTTGTTCTTTGCTTCGTCCTCAATGCGAATAAAGTGCATAAGATCTTCTAACTTCACTTTTGCCTTCTTCTGGCAATCCCAGTTGGTATGGAGTTTGGAGAGTATTACTCCCACTATAAAATTATCAACTAGAGGCACATAGTCTTCCTCTAGCTTCTATTGAAGCTTCATAAGCTCCTTCACCTAGGGCAAGACATATTTTTCGTCTTCAAATTCCATTAATGTGAGGCCCGTTTTCAATTTTCATATTTCTAGAATTACGATATTTAAAAATTTCTCGTAAAGCGTGTCATATTTCGTATTTCATAAATTGTTATTGATGTCTCGACTTTCGTTGACCAGTTTTGAGTTGATGTTATAGTTTTGACTGGCCATGCTAGGGTTTCAGATTGGTTTCATTAGTTTTCTTAGTTTTTGTGCCGCGGTATCGAAAGAGTAGGATACTCGAGCGACATCCTAATTTCGAATCGGATTAATGACTCATGCAACCTAATTGATTTCTTGGATTTCTTGTGCAAACATGGATAATGGATAGACCACCCTAGACTTGTTTACGTCCTAGTTAATGACCATATACCTAGGCTAGGACCCGTGTGTAGATTTGATATCTTGAAAATCAAGATTTCCTAAATTTTTCTCTTTCATACAGTATACTGACAATATATTGTTTTCCTACATTTCTGAGAAATTACCTTGCAGACAGTATACTGTTTTTTTTTAATCTTGTCCAGAAAGCTTGTTTCTGATCATTCGACCTTGATCGAACAGTCAGAATTTGTTCCTTGGGGTTATATAAGAGAGAGAACTCTCTTTTGACTATCATTATTGCAAATATCTTTCTCTCTCCTCTCTTTCCCTTAACTCTCTCTCTCCATCTCTCTCAAACCCCTCTCACACCCTCTCATTCACTGTCTATTCTCTCGAGCGCACCATGGAAGCTCCATCTAGACCCAATCAGCACTAGGGAGAGACATGTCGAGGAGCGCGAGACTTGTGTCCATCGGGACCGGTCTGGAGGTGGACTCGAGAGTGCAACCCTAGGCATGTACACCTGCTCACTAACTGGAGGTAGTATCTCATACTATTTTTACGTTGATTTCTTGGACAACGGACACACGCCCACACACGGAGCTCCTACGGCTCACTGCATGTAGGTATTTTCGTGTCAGAAATGGGTTTTACGTCGATGTTTGTGGTTCTTTGTAGATTGTATTTGATTTCTTGAATTTTAGTGTCTCATGTCACTAGCAACATGCCAGGACCATTCACTAAGAAGCACGTCCAATTTCGGCACCAAAAATCGAGCCCGACACTTGTATCAGCCACAATTGAAGGAGTTCAAGGGTAAGGGCTGGAGCTTTATTCCCACTCCCAGTAATCTGCCAGCAATATAGCAACGGTAAACCTGGCTCGAAGACCAGGCGGTTGTATATTACTGATTTTGACAATGATAACCCATTTTTAGTTAATTCGATGTAACCATATTTTAATTTCAGAATTTTTGAAAAATAATGCTTTCATATTGTAGAAGATTTAATGTCATGGAAGTTAGAGCTTTATAGAGTCGAATTTGGAGTTGGAATAAAGTATTTATGCCCAAAAGCAATATTTGGGCTGCTGGATTCATGTTGATTTCAAGCCAAACAGTATACTAATAGTTTGCTGCCAGTATGCTGCCCAAACTGAAATGAGCCAAAAATGAGTGGAATTTATGAGTTGTTTGCATTGGATTTTTTTGTAGGCTTTGCTAGTGCTACTTATTGACTTTTAAGCTATTAACCATGTATTATATTTTTACTCCCATCATTTATTAATGGAAGGAATAATTTGCTTTTTCTTGTATTCGAATCCCGAAGCACCCAGCCAGGAACGTTATGTCTCTACCTGCTGACCACTAGAGCCAGGAGGCTTTGATAGCTATTAATCATGTATTTATAAATGGTTTTTCTTATATGTTGTTATCATTTCTTAAGTATTCCTTAGTTATCATTGTGACAAGAGTAATTCTAGATCTTACCTTTATATTGTTTTTATGCTTTGGCATTGTATATATTTCTTGCGCATAGTTCGCTCCTATAGAGCGAGCTCGCTCCCGTCTAGAATATCTATGGATACATATCATGAACTATATCTTGTCATGTACATGATACTCGAACCGTGACGCAAGATCACTTCCAGTCAAGTTCAAGTCTCGTATCATGTACTCATTATCTCATGTTGATATTCTAGTCTTGTGAACTTTTATGCTTGGTAGTTTGCTAAACTACCTGCATTCTTGGACCTGAATAATTCTTGAATAATTCTTAGTGTCAGACTGTAACTTGAGGCGGATACCTCGATTACAATCAAACACGATGACTTATCCAGTCCAGCGTGCGTAGTGATGCAAGGGTAATCGCCGGTGCTAGCTCGTGAATAGCCAGATCAACGCGCACGTCATTCTAGGACGATTCTCCAGTCTCCACAGCTCGAGAATCAATAAATGAACATGATAGGTAATTAACTAGTTTATCTCACCTAGATCATTGGAAGAGGAGGATATTAGCATTTCATGCAACCTCGTTGGCTCGGGTTTCAAGGACATGGCAAACCCGATTGGCTTAGGTCTACGATCCTATCTAGTATGCAATGTTGTCTGCATTCCACACATGACATAATTACTTTTCTTGCACTATCATGGCACCCACCTATGGTGTATATCATGTATTACTTGTTTTTATTTTCCTGCACTTTTTTGGTGCCCTCCTCTAGTATCTATGTATATTTTCGGTTCCAGACTGTCAAGTATATGCAGTGCGCGAAACGCCAGCTTCCTCAACTTGCATCTGTTAGTAATTAAGTTTGTGATAACCCTAGTTGGTTAACTTTATCAAGTTGTAGGTTTATGGTTGGTCGTGTAGTGCTTCTAGTTTATTTTCTTTATTCCTATGTCATGTTTATTATTGTTATTAGTGTAGCATGATAGGAAGCGTAGTCTCCCATAGATCTTGCTTCCTCCCACTGGGCATCTTGTCCTTGTTTGGTGTAAGATGGTTGCTAGTATATGTGCAGTATGTGGATCCTATCCGATTTATTATTACTATTGGTAGCGTAGAAGGATTGGAAAGCAGAGTCTCAGTCTATCATGGACCCAGTTTCCCACCTATTATTCTTGTTTGATGTAGGGGTAGTTTTTCTCTATATATAGTCTATGATTTCTAATCCGACACCTTTCAATTCTGCAGTAGTTTATATGTTTTCATGTATTGTTTTCTTTTGAGCTTCCTTTGTTGTACTTGCATGTTGGGGTTGACCCCACTGGTTTTGCATGGACAGATCTCGTGCCAAAGTCGGAGGATCTACCGCTACTTTCACTTGATAAACCGCGTCCATAAGAAGGCGGCTCGTAGGCAGTGATAGTGGGTTTCCTTTTCATTCACTCGCTTTGTATATATTCTTTTGTGGCATTAGCCAAAGGAAAGTGTTTAGCCTTTGTTTCTGGAAGTATGTTCCCTCCGACTATGTCGGCGTGGTTGTATATTATAGATCACGACCAGCTATATGATCATGTATCTTTTATATATTCTGTGCTAGTGTTTCATTTTGATGTACTAGCTTCACAATTATGTATGTATATAGCATTATGGGACGCCTTATTGCTTTATATGTATGATATACTCTTGGTGATACTTGTTTGCGTGGATTGAGATACAGAATTTGTCTGACCCTAGGAGTCAATGGCATGCTAGCATGGTCCCCCTACATTTCTCTAGACAGTTCATCCGTTATATAGAGTACTGGTGTACTCGTATAGCGTAGTTGGCCTAAGTTCGTTCCCGCTCTCTAGTATTTTGATTCTGGCACGTGACAATTAACATAAAATTGTTGACTATGAATATCTTGGACATGGTTTATCGTTCTTGTACTGCTTTTCAAGAGACTCCCAGACATTTCTACCATTTTCTTCTTGTTGTAGAATTCGGCTAAGTTGTCCTCCAATGGGTTGAGGATTAGCAACTTGTAAAGATTATTCTCTCTCTACTACTGTTGAGCAGTAATCACAGCAGCGATAGCTTTAATATTACCCAACTTCGGAATCACTTTTTCTATTTCAGACAACATATTCCACGTTGAAGAGTTGATAATTCAGACTACTCTTCCTCTTCCAGTTATTATATTGCTCGATGTCAAACTTTCAAGTTTGTGAAAAATTGTGTCAAGAATACTTGTACAAACTTCTATCACGTTGTCATGATAAGAGATCCTTTGCAACTTGAGAGAATTACAAGGAAATTGTTGAGAAATTCTTAACAAATACTTGTTGAAGGCAGCAAGTATAACTCACAAAACAATGAGAGCAGAAAGAATCCAATAAAGAGCAGTAGCAACTGTTAATAGAATTCAGTGCAGTCAAAGACCGCTAGAGATATGCTAACAAAGTTAGCAAATCAGATTATTGGGTGGCTCAAAGTGAGATTCGACTTCTTTCCGTCGATCCGCTTCCAGGAACCAGCAAGTTCTAATTGCAGAAAGATCGTAATCAAACTTCTGGAAAGCTCTGAACTATCACCGTCCCTTTTCTCAAATACGCATAAAAGCGTTGTTATAGACGACTGAGACAAGCGATCGACTCTGAAGCAAACACAGAGCTCGCTAGATGGACTCTTTTCTTTTGTAAAGACTTCTTCCTCTTTACCAAGTATTGATGCTCTCAATATATAGAAGAGAACATATAGAAGAACAGCCACTATTTGTTGTTACAACCGTCCTTATAATGGGCCATAAAGAGCGTCATCAAGACAAGAGCAACTCATGGACGTAGGCTGGACAGTTACATAGCTGAACAGTTGCATAGAGCCAAACCACGTTGAGCCTGCGCACTAGCGCAAAACAAGAAGAGCCGCGTCGATCCTGCGGCAACCAGGCCACTGGGCCCAACTGCGCACATGCGCCAACCTAGCCGCCAACACACTAGCCAACCTCGCCCCAACACGCTAACCAACCCACTACACAACTGCGAAGCTACTGGCATAGTTGCGGCGAGGCTGCCATAGTGCTTCCAGAAATGCGTCAACACTGCACACGATGCATACATTCGAAGTGCGCTATCAAAGCGTCACTTTTTGCCATTCATCCGAGACTGAGACCCCTTTGGGGCTTTGGGGCTTTGGGGTTAGGCCCCAAAGGGATCCTCCAAGGAAATGGTGATAAAAAAACAAAGGTTGTTTATGGGATTTGAACCTTGCCCACTAGAAAACTCTCCTACCATACTAACCACTTGAGCTATCACACTCATGTGTACAAGACAAAAAATGATAGCTCAAATATTAAAATGCACATACTTGAGGTTTGCCTCAACATGGACTGGTGGAACCGGGTCAGTAATGACCAAATTCAATAAACCCCAACAAGATTTTAGTAATGACGGCTAGATTTAGTGAAAGATAAGAAGGGGAAGAGGAAAAAACTTAGGAAGAGAACCTAGACACGGAACCATGTTAAGAGACAACATCTAGGAGAATATTGGGATATCATTGGGAGCCACTATATACAAATTGATTACAAACGAATATTAAAACTAGAAAACAACATACCAAAACAAATAACAAACATAAAAAAATTATTCTTAACAAATCCCACTTCAGTTGATGTTTGAACCGTATAAGTCAAAATATGTTGAATGAATTTATATAGCATGGGGAGAAGAAATATGTTAGTCCCGAGACAGATCAGAAGATATAGGAACAGAGGCCAAAAACACAGATTCAACAAACTTCACATTCTATCCTCTGTTTGATCCAGCAGTTGAAGTCGAGATCAAAGGTTTACACAAAAGTTCCCTCTTTGATTTCCTCGATTACAACGAAGAACAATAATTTATAACTCTCGATTACAACTTCTGTGGATTGCAAAAACCAAAAGATCAAACTCTCATTCTTCCTTGCAAACGCAGCAGAAGAGAAGTAGAAGAAGAAGAAGAAGATAGGAACAACTGCTTGTTGGGGTGATAAAGATCATCGTTGCTCAAAGCGAGATTCGTCCCACACGATCTGCTGCCAGGAACCAGCAAGTTCTGAGAAGAACTTCTGGAACGCTCGCCGTCACCTCTGTCTTTAACTCGCACAAACTTCTGGACTCCAGCGGCAGCAACTTACTCTCTTCGCCTCTCAATCTCGAAGGAAGTCCTCAAATGAGGCACGAAGAGAGTATTTATATAGTAGGGATAAAACCCTAACCCTAATCCTGGCCGCCAACAGATTACGAAAAGATAGAAATGAAATTAATTCAAATCCCACAAAAATTGGATATGAATTAATGACCAAATCTTTCCATAACCGTTCAAATCCGCAATCAGCAAAAAAATGCGCAAACGCGCTCAACAAACACGCAGTAACTCGCTCGGTTACGTACGCAGTTACGTACACAGTTACGCGCGCAGTAACGCGCGCTGTTACGCACGCAGTTACGCGTGCAGAAACTCGCGCATAAACGTGTGCACGTGTGCAACAAAATGCGCACAAGCGCCATGTGACGATGCTGACATGCTAAGTGTAAAGTGCGCTATCAAAGCGCCACTTTGCGCCCTTGAGCTCAAGTCCGAGTCCAAGTTCGAGTTGTTAAGCCCCTTTGGGACTTAAATCCTAAGAAAAAAAAATTCAAGAGAGTGACAAAAAACATAAATGCTTTATTTGAGGAGTTTAGCATTAATTCTACTAGGAAAACATCTCGTATGGCACCCAAAACACCAACATGGTATTATATTGAGATACTCACTGGGAGTGTTTCCAATGTGGGACTATCTATCTAGTCTTGCAAGAAGGAAACCTCTACAAGCCAAAGGAAAAACTCCAACAAAATATCAGATTTTTCTTATTTCCATTGGGATCTCTTGAGAGCTACTTAGGATTCTAAACTTATTTATATGAAATATACTATTCTAAACTTATTTATATGAAATATACTATGTCTTGGAAGGATAGACACTCCAAAAATGTAGTGTCGGATACATATCGAACACTCCACGGACAAGCATCAGGCACTCCAAAATACACTAGGATACACCAAGATATGTGTCGTGTCCATGTCGTCGTGTCCTTACCATATATCATGTCGTATGTCATATCCGTATCCGTGCAAGTTGTTTTTTTCTTTAAAAATGCAAGTTTCACTAATGAAATCACATTTTGAAAACTCAATTTGAGAAGAAGAAAAAGAATAACGATGGTTTGGTAACAAATTTAATAAAATCAACAAAGACAATGCACGTGAGATGAAGATTTAAATTGTAAGAAAAATGCTGAAACTAAGAGAAATGGCCAATAAAAACAAAAGAAAGAATGTTATGGAATTAGTAAACAAAATAGTAGCTGCAACTGGAAATTTAAAGGTATAAAGAAAGGAAATCTAAGATTCTAAATCAAAAAATTCACTGCAGTAACAACAAGAATACTAAACCACAGTTATGTAGGAAAAAGAGAGAGCACCAAAATCTCACCTCTGCGCTAAAGGGTAAAGGATAAGCTCGTCTCGAGTGCAAAGAAAAACGGAATGAACACTCGCTGCCTAGGGCTAGGGTGGGCAAGGGGTTCAGGGTTTTTTAAGATTTTATCTGCTTCTGCTCAATTTTTGGAAAAACGGCAGCAACTTTTAACTTTTCAACTTTTGACTTTTAACAGCAGTCTACTTACTGGGACTGCTTTTTTTTTTGTTATAAAGATTAGTTTTCAACGGCACAAAAGTTACTATAGGAACGTATTTTTGGCATTCCTATGCATATTTTTGACCGTAAATTTTACAGTATTAATATCAAAATTTTGACAGTCCTGGATATTCACAGAACTATTAAAAATTGACAGTTCTGAATATGTACAAAACTACCAAATTTTTGACAGTCACTATTATAACCTTCAAGAAATGAGTTGCTCTATTAATTCTGGTAATGTCCTTGATATTTGTTTTTCCAAATAAGTACTGGGGATAGCTTCCAAATAGCTATTGGGACTGTTTACTTAAAAAAAGAAAAAAAAAACATAAATAACCATGATGAGTAATCTCAAACCCATATAAATAGGATTATTTTCCAAATCTGAACCTTAAATGAAGGCTAGTGACAAGGGCACTACACAATATACTCAGGCCTGTCCATTGATTTTTTTTCAAAAATTACAAGTTTGCCACTCTTCAAACTTACTTAGGGCTAGCCCACACCAACCTATATAAGTAAAAATTATTTTTCTTCTTTCTTTTTCACCGTCACATGAAAAAATCTCTCAAGTCCTAAAATCTAAACCTAACTTTGGAATTTGATATTTGTAGTATCAAGTGGAAGAAAATTCTGATTTGGTGATTGTCCAACGAATATTCTTCCGGTATGTCTTCGACAACATACGATGAATAAATTTTGTGATTGTCACAAAAATATTTAGTTTTATTTGACTATTGTAGGAGCGATGCATGAAATTATCTTCGATGAAGAAGTCGTTGTCACTACCACATTTTCTAGGAAAGGGTATTTTAGTCATTTGGTAATTAATTAAATATTATGCATGTTAAATTTTTATTTATTGTATTATTTATTTATTATTAGCATGTTAGATTTATTATTGGACTTGTGTTAGTGGACCAACTAGTTTAGTTTAGACTCATGGACCAACATTTTATTCTAGTTAGAATTGAGCCCAATAATTAGAAGCCCAATTATTAGGAGGAGGATTAATTATGTTAAACCCATTAGACTAGAAGCTTCCCTCCTTAATTATTTTTTTCATGAGAAGCCCCAAGGGGTATTTTAGACATTACATAGTAGCTTGAGGGAGGGGGAAAGTGAGGCCTATATAAAGAGGATGAAAACTTTCTCTCTTCATTTTTCATTCCAAATCTAGATCTAGAAAATTTCCTCAATCAAATTCCTACCAAATTTCCACCCAATTATTTTCCAAATCACCATTGGAGGCTACTAGAGCATGGATCTACAAGAATGAATCATAGATCTACAAGGAGGAAGCATAGATCTACAAAGAGGAGCAAGGATCTACAAGTTGAAGGCCAATTTCACCAATTTTGGAGGTTTTATTGGGAATCCATCTCCCGATAGGTACAATTCAATTTTTTTCCTTAATTTAGGTTCTAAATCTGAGATTTAACCATGTAAAATTAACACATATGCATAGGCTACCCATAGGATTTGGTTTTGTGTTCGTAGGAGGCCTATTGAGAAAGTTATGGTACTTTTTGTGTCAATTTTGGGGAAATTCCGAGATTGACATTTGTTGTGTGTGTCAATTGGTCCTATAGATCAATTTGACATGTGCTTGTGTGTTTGGGGCTAGTGTCGTATCCACAATTGGGTACGTGTAGCTCGTATCCCATCAATTTGGTGATGTGTTGATTTGGGGGTTTTTTTTCCGACACGGAACTTTGAGCATGTCATATTTTGACACGGACACGTAGATTTATATTTGACTCTTCGTATTGTTCATAAATAATATATATGACTTGTTCGTGTCCTTCGGGGTACGTTTGGATGTGTGGTGGACTCGTGTCGCATGCATATCCTATATCTAGTGGGATACGGGGTGATACGGTCCATGTATGTGCAATTTAATTGTAGATCTAATTCTTTTGTGTTCTTATTTCATGGAAAAATATAATTATATATATGCATATATATAATATTATGTATATATATATATATATATATTTATGTAATGTTGTGTCTTAGATCTATGCATCTATGTATATATACTATATGTGTATATTATTATGTAGCTATTTTTCTACATGTAGATATATATTAATAAGTGGTAGTATATGTATATATAATATAATAGATATATTTATATGTAGTTATATATATAGTTATATTATATATTGTTATGTATTTATATAGGATATGATTTTATATACGTATACATATATGTGTTGTTATATATGTATATATTACTATGCTATTGTCATATGTATTTAATATGTACATATATATGTGGAGGTGTATGTATGTTATATATATGTTATTTGTCATAGTGTTATATATTATAGTTATATGTATTTTTGTATCTATTTATGGGTGTTATTTATATATTTATATAGGTTATATTTATATATGCATTGTATATATAAACATAAGAGAGAGAGGAGAACAGGAGTTTTAGCGATAGCAGCCAGCGACAGTTGCAGAAAATTGTCGCTGAAACAGCAGCAGTATCAGCAACGTATCAGGAGTTTTAGCGACAGTTGCAGAAAACTGTCACTAAAACAGCAATGTATCAATATCAACAGCAGCTTCAGCGACAGTTGCAGAAAACTGTCACTAAAACAGCAATGTATCAATATCAACAGCAGCTTCAGCGACAGTTTGGCAGTTATATATATATATATATATATATATATATATATATATATGGTAATTAATATATATGTATATATGTTCCTAATTTTCTAATTGTGCTTTAGTATACTATATGTATAATATATTTAGTTGTAGCATATAATATTATTGGAATAGTTAGTATATTTTAGTTATCTATTGTTATGAGTATCTTTAGTTATATATATTATAGGTATGTATGTATGTATGTATGTATGTACGTATATATGCATTAGTATTTAGTGTGTAGTTTGTAGTTAGTATTTATTCTATTTAGTACACACTAGAAGTTATATTGGATTGATATATGTATACATATAGTTATTGATGAATAGTTAGTATATATATATATGAAGATTTTGGCATTACCTTGAGAAACCAAGGTAAGTATCAAGAGATACCAATGTATGAGTAGTAGGTATTGGCATAATAATAGGATAGTTATAAACTAATTATGGGTTGGTATTAAGGTGACTAAAATAAGGTATATAGTATTGTATAAATACTAAATACATGGTAGTTTATAGTTATAGTTGGATAGTTAATATATATATACTAGAGTGACATTACCTTGAGATACCAAGGTAAATGCCAAGGTATTAAGGATACCCAAGGTATTGGGTTTGGGTATCAAGATAGAGGTTTAGTATTGCGATACCAAGTTGGTTCGAAACCAAGGTATCCATTTAGCATTGATAATTAGGATTATATATATATAATATTGTTTGATATATACATATGTGTTATATTTATTCCTTATTTGCGTATCCTGAGATACGCTATCTTAGTATCCTAAGATGTAGCTTATATGGCCTAGATTCATAGTGTGTTAGCCCAATATCTTTGAGTTAGACTCATGTAACCTAGAAATGGATAGTTGACCATAGTTTGACTATAGTTGACCATAGTTGACTTAGAGTTGACCTAGTTTGACTTTTGACTTAGAATTGACTTGTTGACCTAAAAGTTGACTAGTTTAACTTCTTTTCTTTCCAGAACCTTATATTAATGCAATATTCCATATATATAGGTATGTGTGACACCAGTTCGGACAGTTTGGCATTCATTGCTCTGGACCACAGGCGAGTACATTTCTTTGATAGTTTTCAATTCATAATATTGTATATATGCATGTTCTAGAATTGTATACATTGATCCCGACACAGTGATTTCACGGACTGGTACTATATGGATTCCGTCATGAGATGTTATTCCCTACCGTGTTCAGCGGATACTTATGTACATTGTATCTCATCTTGTATACTGGGTATTGATGTTACTTCGTATTCACACACTGCTCGTGTTCAGTGTGCTTATTCGTGTACACCCACCACTCGTGTTCGGTGGTTATGATATTCGTGTACACCCACTGCTCGTGACAGTAGTTATATTTTCGTGTTCGTAGCGTATCGTGATTGGATCCATCGGTATTAGTTGGGGATGGGAGAGTAGGAGTTGATTATGTGATCAAAGCCATTGTTACAAATCGTGTACATTCTGATTACATACTTCACTTGTAATCCGTCTTACCTGATCATGTTCATCCAACCCGATCACATAATGAACTCGTATTCTAAGGCACATTAGATAGTTTAGATTGCAGTTTACTTCATCATATTGTGATATTCATATTGTTGATCTATATATTCTCGTACATTACCTGTATATATCTTGTTCATCATTCATATGTTTAGTGATCTTGTATTTCATTTCTATATCTGTTTATATGCTCAATTATGTTATTGGAACGGCTTTCAGAGGTATGTACTTCGCTCTATTCTTGACTGGAAAATATTTTTCAGAGGATCCGAGAGATTGGTGTCCGACATACTTTGGACTTTGACTTATAGATGGTGCAGACTTGGACCTACTAGTTCTGGAGTGACTACCGGGAGTTTTAGCCGAATTCACTAAGTAGCATAATTAGTTCTCTTTGGCATTTTTGGTACCGGATTTGTTTTCGGCTTCTATTTGAGTTATTGATTTTTTTTTTCTATTGTTGATGATTTATATTTTTTTATGTATAGTTAGACTTCCTTCATATCTTCTCGTACTTTAGATTGTGATTGAGTTTTGTGTTAGCTATTATTGGCAAACTTTATATTATTATGAGATTTTAGATAGTATAGTAGACCAAGACAGCGTTCTACCGCCGATGCTGCGGCGTAGGCTAGGCGTTGTTTCAGACTTGCATCCCTATACCGGGTGCGGGTCGTGACAGTTGGGTCATGCAATCCATTAAATATGCACTCCGGTCCTTCCGAAGAACATGTCGGTTGTTCCGAAGCACGTACGGTACATAAAATGACAACCCTATTTCGACAGTCATCGTGTAAGGACTGTATAAAATTCGACAGTCCTATATAACTATAGGACTGTCAATAATTCGATAGTCCTATATAAATATAGGATTGTCATAATTTCGACAGTCCTATAGACTATGTGGACTGTCAAAATAGTGACAGTCCTGAATCTTAAAGACTGTAAAAAAAATTACAGTCTACTCAATACATTAGTTTGTACAAATTATGACAGTCCTAATTTGGACTGCCAATTATTTAAAGTTATTAATTTTAAGATTATTTTATATTGGTTATAGGACCAATCTCGTACAGATGTTGTGGTACATCCTTCTATTGGGGTTGATGTGGAGAAGGTATTCTCAACGGATATTCAATTTGCATCCCAGGAAGAAGCATTAGATTGGTGCAGAGAAGTTGGAAGACGACATAACATAGTCATTGTCATTGCAAGATCCATCAGATCTCGGTCGGGCCGAAAATATTTAGAGCTGGGCTGCGAAAGAGGAGGTGTGTTCAGGCAACATCGTAAAAAAAAGGGTGTTGTTGAAAAAAAATCCCCAAGAAAAACGTTGGGACGAGAAAATATGGTTGTCCATTTAAGGTGTTGATTGTAAAAGTAGAAGATGTGAAGTGGATAGTCGAAGTTAAGAATGGAATACACAATCATCCTATTCTAGAGACACTTACGGGTCATGCCTATGTGGCACGGTTGAACAAGGATGAGAGAAAGTTGGTTGAAGAATTGTTCCTTTCCGGAGTTGCACCCAAACAAATTTATTCTATCGTGCGACAAATAAAGATGAGAACAAGTCAACCATGAGGACGATCTATAATAGTTTGGCGAGAGCGAAATGTAATAGTATGAAAGGAAGAATGGCGATGCAGCAAGTATTGAAGTTGCTTGGGGAGCATCACTACGTGGAGTACCATAGAAGACATCCACAAAATGATGAACTCCTTTCATTGTTTTGGGCTCATCCTGATTGCACACACTTGGCTAGGTCCTTCGTAGACGTGTTGGCCCTTGATTGTACATATAAGATCAACAAGTTCAAGATGCCTCTTTTTCACATTGTTGGGTTTACGTCTACGGAAAAAATATTTTTAGTCGCTTTTTGTTTTATGAAAAGTGAGATAATAGAGGATTACACTTGGGCGTTGAGAAAACTATAATCCCTTTACACAGGATACAAAGAGCCCTTTATTTTTGTTACCGACAGAGAATATGCGCTGATAAATGCTATAGATATTGTATGCCTCATGTGCATAGACTAATATGCACTTGACATATAAATCGAAATATCCAAGGTCAATGCAAGAGGAGATTTGAAAATGTGGACAATAAAATCGACAAGCTTCGCTTCGAAGAATTCTACAGTGATTGGAGTCTTGTATGGTGAGCAAGTACTACAGACAACTACGACACAGCATGGTACATGTTCAAACAAAAGTAGGAGACGAGTAACCCGGCATGCATTTCTTATATCAAAGATACTTGGCTATAACCATATAAAGAAAAATTTGCTTAGCATGGACGAACATGGTAAAGTATTATGGCATAATGTCACGACCCGCACCCGGGGTAAGGGTACTAGTCGGAAACAACGCCCAGCCTACGCCGCAGAATCGGCGGTAGAACGCTGTCTAGAAAGTCTATCTAATATAATGAACCACCAAAAGATAGTGTACTCAATCACAGAACTAAGATAGAATGAACACGAATCAGATAAGAATAGAATAGTCACAATACAACTCATGAGTCTAAAATAATACATCAATGAGTCTGAAGAAAAATACAAAAATATGCTGGAGACAAATCCAGTACAAAAGAATACTACAAAACTATAAAGCTACAACTCCAGGGTCAACTGTCTCAGTTGGGATAAGTCCCTCTTGAGCCAGGGTCTCAGAATCTAAACCCACAACATCCTGGGATCCATAATAGGTAGGGTACTCCTCAGTGTCATCTGGAAAAATATATCCAGTCAGGAAAGGAGCAGAGTACAACCCTAACAGCAGTTCTCAAATAATGATAAAAACTATGTAACAGTAAGTAGCTGTGGATAAACAAGATGCATAAATAGATACAAGAAATATATAGACAATAAGGAAGTACTGGAAAGAAATACAATAATGAACAATATGCTGATAGAACAAGAATACTAATGACTAAGTGTGTGAGTACTAGCTTTAACATGTGATCGGCTTAGGAACTTGCACAAGAGTATAATGGCCTGGCTGATTATACGTGCGGTGTATGATCAACACTCACAAGGAACAAGACATGCACAAGGAGGGTATGATCACATATCTACACTAAAATACTCCCCACCCCGACTGGTATAATAGATCCAACCACGGTACGTTATGGCACTAGATTTCCCAAGAAGATAGCTAGTCTCCCCGAAAATTGGTGTCTGTACATGTACAAGATAACCAATGAAACAATACTTGTACCATATACACCATATACCAAGGAATAACATCTCATGACGAGATCCGGATATACCAATCCGTGTAACCATAGTGTCAAGAGAACATGTATATCTACACTAGATACAACGAACATAGAGGATATCATAAATGAGAAACTATCAGAGAATGTACTCGCCTGAAGTCCAATGAACAGTCTCACAAATGTCTGACTCGGTGCCTCGAAGACCTAGATATGGAATACCACATTAATACAAGGTCCCGGAAAGAGAACAAGTCAAACTAGGCAATTTCTAGGTCAATAAGTCAATTCTAAGTCAAAAGTCAACTATGGTCAACTCTAAAGTCCACTAAAGTCAAACATGGTCAAACCCAAAGTCAACCTCACAAGACATCTATAAAATAATATAGAGATAAACTACAATAATTTAGGAATCAAATTAGATTCAAAAAGAACTCACACAAAGTATACTAATAATATAATTAATGCACACTCTAAATAATGTATATACAAACCAATATTTATACAAATAAAATAATATATTATTATTAGTATTACACCTCACAAAAATACCTATATATATACATATATAAATCAAAATGCATATATATATATATAAAACAATTTAATAACTATATACTTATATATACCTACATATAAACTTACAAAATTAAAATACCAAACACATGCACATATTAATGTATGTATTTTACATGGCTAGAAGCACACATAAAAATATATTTATTAATATCCAAATAATTACATAATACTTATAAATAATATAATTACACATTTAAACACATAAATATATTTTATAAAACATTTATGTATAATTTATGTTATTAACATAAGTACATATATATTTGCATGCAAGAAAGCTACATATATATATTTATACATCACATTAGAACACATAGAAATATATAGATCTATGCTACAATAAATACCATAATAAATACACAAAATAAATATTTAATATCCATATATATATACTAATTATAAATGAAGAATTGAACCACAATTAATTATATCTATGCAAAAATACACACAATTGGAGAGTATCTCACCGTATCCCACTAGATTTAGGATACGCATGCGACACGAGTCCAACACACAACCAAATGCACCCCGAAGGACACAAACAAATCACAAATAATATTTATGAACAAATCAAAGCGTCAAAAGTAGATCTATGTGTCCGTGTCAAAATACGACATGTTCAAAGCCCCGTGTCGGAGGAAAACCCCCAAATGACACGTATCACCAAATAGTTGGGATACGAACCACAAGTATCCCAATATGGACACGACACTAGCCTCAAACACAAATCTCATGTTCAATTGATCTATAGGATCAATTGACACACACAACAAAATATAAATTCGGAATTCCAACAAAATTGACACAAAAAGCACCATAACTTTCTCCATGGGTCTCCTATGAACACAAAACAAAGTCCTATGGGTACTACATACATATAGGTTGATTTTACATGATTAAATCTCAGATTTAGAAGCTATTTAAATGGGAAAATCTGGATTATACCTATTGGGAGATGGATTCCCAATGAAACCTCCAATTGAGATGAACTTGCTTCCAAATTGTAGATCCTTGCTCCTCTTTGTAGATCCTTGCTTTCTTCTTCTAGATCCTTGCTTCCTCCTTCTCTAATGGTGAATTGGGAAGAATTTGGAATGAATTTGGTAGGGAATTGGATTGGGAATGGAGGAAATTTGGTAGTGGGAGAATTCTAGATCTAGATTTGGAATGAGATGAGAGGAGAGAGAAATTTCCCTCCCTCTTTAATAGGCCGGCCATAGCCCCTCCCCCAAGCAATTGTAAAATGTCCAATGTACCCCTTGGGGCCTCTCATGAAGAAATAATTAAGGAAGGAAGCTTCTAGTCTAATCATTTAATTAATTTAATCCATCTCCTTAACTATGGGCTTTCTAAATGGGCCAAGTCTAACTAATTAATTCATGTTGGTCCATGGGTCCAAACTAAACTAGTTGGGTCCACTAAAATAAGTCTAAAATAATTAAATAATAACTAACAATAATTAAATAATACAACAAATAATTATTTACCATGCACAATATTTATTTAAATAGGAAATTACCAAAATACCCTTTCCTAGAAAATGTGGTAGTGACACATAATCACTACGAACCGGGTCGAAGGATCACACTAAAGTTTAAAAAGATATCTACAGTCATCGGTCGGTAAGTTTGTCTCCGTTTGGCAATCGATTCATTTGATGATTATTTCCACGATGAACGAGATTGAAGCATCATTTGAGATGAGCCTCAATATTGCAAAGCATAAATACAAGCATGAACACCTCTTGGATGCTTTAATCCATGCAGTATCTCACAAGGCCTTGGGCTTATTGTTTGAAGATATTGGTAAGTCAAAGTTGGTTGGTTATGATCCCGAGGTTTGCGGTTGTTCATATCGACATTCATTCGGCCTTTCTTGTGCACATGAGATTAACAAATATCGTCGTCAATCTATACCTATTCCAATAGATGTTGTTGATCAACGTTGAAGACAGTTGTCGATAATGTCGACGGTGGAAGTTCATGGTGATTTCTTTTCTTTGTCACAAGTGAAACTCTTTCACGCAAGGTGGTGTGTCGCATCAGAACCGGAGAGAAGATCTATTGAGGTTAAAATCCAAAAAATTGCAGCCCCGGCAATAACTCGATTGCAAGAGCCAGCTGTTGTTCGAACTCCTAAGGGCAGACCACACTCAAGAATGAGTAGAGCAAAAAAAAGGAGGTGGAGTCAACTAAAAGAGATCCATCCTTGTTTGAACATATTGAACGAAATTTAGAGCAAGTTGAGTCAAAGTCGGTTATCGAAAGTGTGATAATTTCGAAGAAAAAGAGTAAGCTTACTATTCGAAGGGGGAAGAAACAGAAAACAAACGATGCAGTCACGGCGAAGGGTTTAGATAACTTCTCTGATTCATATAGTCTATATATTCAAAATTTCTTATCTGAGATACGAGATTTCATTTGGTTTATTGTTGATGTTCCTAAGGATGGACATTGTGGATATCATGCACTCGCAAGACATCTTGGCTATTCAGTTAAATCAGGATGGAGACATGTTAGGAAAGATCTGTACGAGGAGTTGGAGTCTCGTCTACCCTTCTATAGGCAGATACTCGGCGAAGAAATTATTGGAGATTTGTTGGCAAGCATACCTTGTACGGACACAGTTACCGGACCAGACCATTATATGGATGTCCCACCTGCTGCATACGTATTCTCTAATAGGTATAAGATACCTATTATAATTATCTCACAAGGCATTAATAATACTTTCTTTCCAATGTGCGCTCCCCCGGTCGAACACAGACTATTCGATCTATGTTCGATAGGGCTTATCGGACAATACTTTGTCATCCCAAGGTTGATCGGTCATTCTCCTATTCCTCCACCTTCTACGCTTTGGTATAAACACGCACCGGAGGAAGCGATCGCATGGATGATACCCTACACGGATGCAATTGCTGGCTATAAGAAGATGATGAAGACGGAGGATCCCAAAATCTTGCCTAAGGACTACTTTGATATTCTAATCGATTGATACATCTTATACTTCTGTTCCATTTTATATGTTGTGCAATGAGTCATGTATGTTGAACTGTATATTAAACTGTACGTTGTGCAATGAAAGAAATAAAACTAGAACTGTATGTTGAACTGTATGATGATGAAGATGGAGGATCCCAAAATCTTGTATGTTGTGCAATGAGTCATGTATGTTGTGCAATGAGTCATGTATGTTGATTTTGGTATCTTTTCTAACATTTATATAGATGGTTTTAACCCACTCTCTGTATAAAACTAGGACTGTCAAAATCTGGACAATCTCACAAGCAAACAGGACTGTCAAAATTTTGACAGTCATAGTTTTAACCCATTGTGTTATATATAAAACTAGGACTGTCAAAATCTGGACAGTCCCACAAGCTAACAGGACTGTCAAAATTATGACAGTCCTAGTTTTAACCCACTGTTTGTACATTTATATAAAAACTTGGACTGTCAAAATTTTGACAGTCCAATAAGCTATCTGGACTGTCAAAATTATGACAGTCCTAGTTTTAACCCACTGTCTACACATTTATATATAAAACTAGGACTGTCAAAATTTTGACAGTCCAATAAGCTATCAGGACTGTCAAAATTATGACAGTCCTAGTTTACCCACTGTCTGTACATTTATATATAAAACTAGGACTGTCAAAATTTTGACAATCCAATAAGCTATTTGGACTGTCAAAATTCTGACAGTCCTAGTTTAACCCACTATCTCCACATTTATATATAAAACTAGGACTGTCAAAATTTTGATAGTCCCATGAGCTATGAGGACTATCAAAATTTTGACAGTCCTAATTTTAACACACTGTAAATTTATATATAAAACTAGGACTGTTAGGATTTTGACAGTCCTAAATAGCTTATTGGATTGTCAAAATTTTGACAGTCCTAGTTTTTAGCCACTGTCTCTGCACATTTATTGTCACGCTCCAGTCCCAAAATATCGAGGAATTAGACACGTGGCACTGGCCAGCAGTACACACCGATGGACAAACCTAATTTAATGGATCCATCAGGGCATACTTAAGCTGTAACACAAAATAAAATCTACTAAACATGCCATAAACTAATCTCATCCATGGAAGATAAATATAATCAACAGCATAACGAAATAGAAACCAACAACAAGTCTCAATAAAATAAATCTGGGAACAACCCGATATAAGTTTTGATACACTGGTTCAACAGACCAGAAACAAAAGTGTCTAAATAAAGCAGATACTGAGTATGAATAACAGATACTCAGGAAAAGTCCTTAGCCATCACCTCGTCCTCGGGGATCGGTTCATCTCTTGTGTCAGCTCCTGCCCCTGCTTCTGCTCCTGTCCCGTATACCTCGGGATAGAAATCCTCCGCTAAACCTGGGAACATCATCCGAAATCCAGGTCCTCAGGGGATATAGCAAGGTACAAAATAACACAAGCCAAAATAAATGTAGTACAATAGTAAATGAAATAAATAGGGTAACTATGTAACAATCTAAGTGAAATACAAGTGAGAGCATCACTAGTACTCAGGCTGAGACCACTACAAGCTCTGTTTCGGGGAGCCGGTAGCAGTAATATCACGTAATGTGCCTAGCTTTGATGTAGAGTCTACGGCCTCACAATAATAAATACATATATAAAACAGCCTGTAGGCTGTGTTTCTCTCCCCACCCAATGTAATCACATGTCTCATGTCCACAACGTCTCATGTCCTTGTCACACAAGATCATAACTAATGCAACCAGTCATATAATAGCTACAAATATAATGTCTATGTCACAAATCCTGCAACCTACACAAAATTACCTTGAATATTTCAGGAAGATTCTGTCTCATGAATAGTGTCAGGTATCCTGGGTATGACATACTTGATAATGCAAGCACGAGAATGTAAAGGGTCTCGATATCCATCTCTAGGTGACATTACACATCGACATCTCGATCTTTATTACCTACGGTGTTGGCACCCGAATATTAATTGGATGCTAAGTAAAGTCACGCGGTCCTAGGTTAAGCATGTACAACATATAAATAAGTCAAGGAAATAATATGTAATAAGAACTGCAAGGTTGGCAAGGTACACTTGCCTGGGGTTTGGATACCAACAGTTGTTCCTGTATCAGTGGATTCTGCAGATACTCCTCCAAAAGCTGTAATAAACATTACCATCAGGTTCCGAAAATATTAAATAGCTAGAATTGTCTGTCCTTGAGTCCAATTTGGACACAAGGGCAAAACTGACAGTTTCAGGTCAAGGCGGGGTCCACATGTGGGCCGCTTCGCACCGAAAAATGTGTTAGAGACAATGTTCTCCAAATTCGTCAAACTTAGTGTCAACAAGTCTAGAGCGATGATACGAACCCAACGGAACGTCCAGAACTGGATTCCGATGAGTCTATCACAAAATTATCCATCAAGTAGAGTCGCGGGGCCCACGATACACGATTTTGTCAACGTTCTCAGAATCGAACCAAACTTGGGTTAGAGGACTAGCGTATTGCTACGAGTCCGATGGCGCAAGTTTCGTTTCGATCCACGTGTGTACACGAAGTTACAACGAGTTCCAGAACGAGGCCGATACGGGGCGTTGTCGATGGATACGCGTTGATTTCGGTGTGCACGCACATCCAAATCAACTTTTACGAAATCTCACACGTCCGTATTAATGGTGCGTATCTTTCGGTGAAGTCCGCACACGACCAATTCGTCCCGTTTGGTGGGGCGCACTCAGTTCCGGGGAAAAGCAGGGTAAATATTTTTCTGATTTTGGATCGCAATTCGCCATCGCCACAGGACGCGACACACCGAGCGGGTTGCACGGGCATCGAGTGGGTCACGCAGGGTTCGCGTCACAACATACGGAACATAAAATGGGGCAGCAAGGAGAGAGAAACAACTACCTGAACAGGGCTCCGCAGAAACTGAAAATACTCGTGTCCGCGAGGCGGTGCGACACGACACAGCGGCTAGGGTTAGGTTTCCAGCCACTGCTCTGTGATGCTGGGTCGTCGGGGCTTCGCCGGAGAAGGAGGTGGCTCTGGTGGTGGCCGGAGCTGCTTGTCTTCGTCGTGGCGGCGCTGGAGGAGCTCGGCAGAGCTGGCTGGGCTCGTCGGCGGGGAGAAGGTGGTGACTGCGGGTTTGGGGAGGCCGGGGGAAGTCGGGGACGACGCTGGTGGAGGCAGGTCTCGGGCGGAGAGGGTGGGCGGGTGAAGGGGTGATGGTGGATGCTCGGGGTGGAGAGGGGTATTTATAGGAGGCGGTGAGAAGTCGAGCCGTCGGCCGACGGGTTCAGGGAAAGTGAAAGGTCGGGCGTCGCTGGCGGCGGATCAGAATCGCCATAGCCGGTTGGAGGGAAGGCGGCGGCGGTTGCAGGGGAGGCGAACCGAGGGGTCGCCGGCAGGCCACGGCGGCGGAAACGGCCGCCGGGGAGACGAAGCGGCTGGGAGAAATCGGCTTAGGGATAGGGTTTCAAGCGGGTTAACAAGTCGGGTTTCGGGTCAGGTTCAAATCCGATCCGACCCGTAGGGTTTGGGTTGGGTTTGACTAGACTGGGTCGGTCTGGTTCGGGTTGGTTCAGTTTGGAAAATAAACCGGGTTTATTTGGGGTTTATTTTGGTTTAATAAATAGTTTAGTTTTTAGGTCTTTAAAAATGTTTCCGGGGTCCAATAAAATCTAAAAAATTTACCCTATGTCTAAATTTTTATTTTACACCTAAAAATATTATTTTCATAATATTTTAATATTGATTAACATCATTTAAATTTGTTTAATTTCAAATATACCTTGGTTTTAATTATTTAAAAATTACAGAAAAAATCATAAAATTTCTGAAAATTCAATTTTAAAATTCTGAAAATATAGGTGATTACAATTTACCCCCTTTAATAGGATTGTGTCCTCACAATCAAAGAATAAACTACTAAAGGAAAATGAAACTATGGAAACTACAAGAAATGCTTAGGTTATACCTGCATCTTCGAATAGGTGAGGATAATGTTGGCGCATGATATCCTCTCATTCCCAGGTAGATTCGCCAGGAAAGTGATATTTCCAAGCTACACGAACTAGTCTAATCGTCTGACCTCGCAATATCTTCTCACTAATGTCGAGTATGCCAACTGGTTGTTCTTCATATCTCAAGCTAGGGCCCACTGCGATCTCAGAATGATCGACTACGTGACTTGGGTCAGTCACGTACCTTCTCAGCTGTGAGACATGGAATACATCATGCACTCCCTCTAAAGATGGAGGTAATGCAAGACGATATGCCACCTCACCAACGTGCTCCAGAATATCAAATGGCCCAATGTATCTTGGGCTCAACTTGCCTCTGCTCCCAAATTGAATAGTACCTCGTATAGGTAAAATCCTCAAGAATACGTGCTCTCCAAAGGACGTCTGTGTGTGTCAGCCTAATGCTTCTGTCTGTCCTGAGCTGTATGAAGATGATTCTGAATTTGTTTTACCTTCTCAACGGTCTACATCACCAACTCTGGACCCAGTATTTGACGCTCGCCAACGTCACTCCAGCATATCGGTGATCTGCACTTTCTACCGTACAACGCCTCGAATGGTGCCATCTGGATGCTTTCCTGATAACTGTTATTATAAGAGAACTCCACCAAGTACAAATGATCTTTCCAAGATCCTTCGAAGTCTAACATACACGATCGCAGCATATCCTCCAAGATCTGAATCGTGCGCTCTGATTGACCATCTGTCTGTGGATGGTAAGCAGTGCTGAACTTGAGTCGGGTGCCAAGACTCTCTTGCATGCTTCGCCAAAAATGAGATGTAAATCTTGAGTCACGATCTGACACAATACTAACCGGTACTCCATGTAATCTTACGATTTGTCGTATATACATGTCGGCTAGTACTTCCGTGGACTGTCCAACTCTAAATGGCAAAAAATGTGTCGATTTAGTGAGTCGATCCACAATAACCCATACTGCATCTTTCCCACTGGGACTTCTTGGAAATCCTGTAACAAAATCCATAGTGATATGTTCCCACTTCCATTCGGGTATGGGAAGCGGCTGCAACATACCAGCAGTTCTTTGATGCTCGGCTTTTACTTGCTGGCAGACTAAACATTTTGCCACAAACCGTGCAATCTCTCTCTTCATTCCATGCCACCAATAGTACTACCTCAAATCTCGGTACATCTTCGTTCCTCCTGGATGAATAGAGTACATGGAGCTATGTGCTTCAGTCATTAACTCATGTCTCAATTCTCCATTCGGAACACATAGGCAATTTCCGCACTTTAATGTCCCATCCTTATGTATGCGAAGTCCCGTCTGCATGCCTGCTTCTGTCTTCTCTTTAAGTCTTCAAAATCTAGCATCAGTGGGCAATGCCTCTTTAATCCTCTCCACAAGTGATGACTTAACTTCAAGATTCGCCAACAAGCCACTTTGTTTTGGTAAAACAATCTTTATCTGGAGCTCCTGTAGATCCTTCAATAGCTGGGGCTGCATCATCAAAAAATAAGCCGTGGGCTTCCTGCTGAGTGCGTCTGCTACGACATTCACCTTTCCTGGATGGTACTGCAGATCTATATCAAAGTCTACCATCAACTCAAGCCAACGTCTTTGTCTCATATTGAGCTCCTTCTGAGTATATACATACTTCAGACTCTTGTGATCAGTAAATATTTCTACCTTCTCTCCATAAAGATAGTGTCTCCATATCTTTAGTGCAAATATTACTGCAGCTAGCTCAAGATCGTGCGTTGGATAGTTCTTCTCATGGACCTTCAACTATCTTGATGCATAAGCGATAACTTTGCCATGTTGCATCAAAACATATCCTAGTCCACTACCTGACGCATCACTATAAACAACAAAACCTCCTGACCCTGAAGGAAGAGTCAAGACCGGTGTTATTGTTAATCGCCTCTTCAATTCTTCAAAGACCTTCTGACAATCTTCTGTCCATGCAAACTCCTGGTCCTTACGCGTCAACCCCATCATAGGCTTCGCAATCCTTGAGAAATTTTCTACGAACCTCCGGTAATATCCAGCAAGTCCGAGAAAACTTCTCACTTCTGCAACTGATGTTGGTGTAGGCCAAGTTTTTATTGCAGCAACCTTCTCTGGATCAACTGAAAGTCTTTCCCCTGAGATGATATATCCCAAGAAAGACACTTTATCCATACAAAACTCACATTTACTGAGTTTGGCATACAACTTCTCCTGACTCAGCGTCTCTAGCACAATTCTGAGATGCTTCTCATGCTCTTCGTTGCTCTTGGAATATACTAAAATATCATCAATAAACATAACCACAAATTTGTCCAAGTACTGATGAAAAACTCTATTCATCAACCTCATGAACACAGCTGGCGCATTGGTTAAACCAAACGACATTTCTAAGAACTCATAGTGTCCATACTTAGTCCTGAATATTGTCTTCGGTATATCCTCCTTCCTCACTTTAATCTGGTGATACCCGGATCTAAGGTCAATCTTTGAGAATACCTTAGCTCCACTCAATTGATCGAATAAGTCATCAATGCGTGGCAAGGGATACCGGTTCTTAATGGTCACAACGTTCAGTACCCTGTAGTCAATACACAGGCGTACTGTCACATCCTTCTTCGATACAAATAGTATAGGTGCTCCCTAAGGTGAAACACTGGGCCGAATAAAACCCTTCTTCAGAAGATCATCAACTTTCTCCTTCAATTCCACCAACTCTTTAGGTGCTAGCCGGTACACTGATGAAGTGATAGGCTCTGCTCCTGGAGTAAAGTCTATTGTGAAGTCTATTTCCCGATCAGGTGGTAAACCTAGAAGATTATCAGGAAATACATCCACAAACTCTGATATGACTCTTGGGTAACTTGACTCCCCTTCTACAGATAGTACCCTAGGAGTAGGCTGAACACCTTGCTCTATAGCTCCCCGAAGAAACTCAAACTCTGAATGACCAGGCGGTCTAAATATAACCTTTCCAAGCCGGCAATCAAGAGTTGCATGGTACTGACTTAACCAATCCATACCAAGTACAACATCATAATCCGGCATGGAAAAGATCAAAAATTGAGCTTGTATCTCTCTTCCACAGACTACTACCGAACAAGATCTATAGATGTCACTAACTGGGATAATTCCACCTCCCGTAAGAATTCTCTTAGTCTTCGGAAGAGGTACGGTAGCTACTCTATGTGTGGCTACGAAGCTAGCAGCTATGAATGAATGTGATACTCCAAAATCAAATAAAGCTACAGCAGGTAATGAAGCTACTAATATAGTACCTGCTATAACCTCTCCTGCAGTAGCTTCTTCCTCAACAGCCAATGCAAATGCTTGTCCTCGTCCCTGAACTGGACCTCTCTGCTGACGAGCCTGCTGGAATAGTGCTGTCTGTGGTACAAATGGTGGTCTCTGCTGATATCCTCCTGGAGCTGGTGGTCTGACTTCTCCAACTCCCGTCTGTGGTGCTCCCAATGCTGGATAAGCTGGCCTTGGTGCTGGTAAAGCTGGTCGATTTGGGTCATCCTCTCGGCGCTCAGAGAAGTCCTTGGCTGGATGCTGGTTGGATCCCCAAATAAGACATAGTCCTAACTTACGTCTACACTCCCTTTCGATATGACCTACCTTGCCACAATAGTGACAAGTAGAAAGGAATAGGGCTCTTGATGCTGCTCTCTGAGGTAGATTCCTCTGGGATTGCTTTGCAGACTCCCCCTGTGATGCTCTGGATGGTGCTGATGTGAATGGCCGCTTCAGACTTGACTCCCTCCTAGTGACATGCTCCATGCGTCGTGCTGCAACAAGGATGTCGGTGTATGATATAGGTGCAACAGATCCGATCAACCTCTGGAGCTCAAACCTGAGTCCATCGAAGAACTTCTCTGCCTTCTCTTCTTCTGTAGAAATTAGAGAAGGGGCAAAGTGACTCAGTCGAATGAACTCAACATTGTACTATTCCATCGACATATTGCCTTAAATAAGGTGGTTGAACTTGTCTCGGAGTTCCGACCGAGCAACAGCTAGGATATACATCTCCTGAAAGAGTCTGGAGAACTCTTCCCAAGTGACTCGGTCATGTCCGAGCCTCTCCTCTTCTGATAGCCACCAATGGTGCGCATTGTCAGTCAACTGCATCTTGATAGCAGTCATCCATCTCTCCCTCGAAAGTTCAGCTGCTTCCAACTGATGTTGTGTGTTCGTGAGCCACTCGTGAACTTTAGTTGGCCCCTCCTTGCCAGAAAAGGTACGGGGCTTCAGTTGACGGAAATCAGTGATAGATCCCGTCGCTGGTTGCCTAGCTGGTGGGTTCGCCTGCTCCAAGGCGGTTACTAGGCTGGTTCTCAAATACTCTGCCTCATGACGCTGAGCCTCTTGTTGAACCTGTTGTTGGGCTTGCATCATGACAAAAAACATTTGAAACATTTGTCCATGGCTTGTCCTAGTGGAAAAACAGGCATCGGTGGAGTGAATTGTGGCGGAGGTGGGATGTCATCACGCCGGAACCTTGAATTATACTGGCCTGTTTGATCATTTTAAGAAGATTGTCCTCTATTCTTTGGTGTCACTCCATCTTCATAGGTAACCACAGCATCGTGTGGTGTACCTAAGGGATTCTCGTCACCAATTCTCGGATCCATTACTCTGCATTAAAAATAAAGTATAAGAACGCACAGAGGAATCAAAGTAGGATGCAAATCAAGCAATTAATTCAAATTCGATATAGAGATCAAAAATGATTCAATCAATGAATGAGATCCTATAACTTATCCTATCCTTATTACAGGCTTGCTCGGTCCCTAAGTTGAAACTGAACAATTTAGTCGTTGACCTGCATGGGCCACCATAAAAACCATGTCACGCCCTAGTCCCAAAATATCGAGGGACTATAGACACGTGGCACTGGCCAACAGTACACACCGATGGACAAACCCAATTTAATGGATCCATCAGGGCATACTTAAGCTGTAACACAAAATAAAATCTATTAAACATGCCACAAACTAATCTCATCCATGGAAAATAAATATAATCAACAGCATAACAAAATGGAAACCAACAACAAGTCTCAATAAAATAAATCGGGGAACAATCTGATATAAGTCTGATACACTGGTTCAACAGACCAGAAACAAAAGTGTCTAAATAAAGCAGATACTGAGTATGAATAACAGATACTCAGGAAAAGTCCTCAGCCATCACCTCGTCCTCGGGGATCGGTTCAGCTCCTGTGTCAGCTCCTGCTCCTGCTTCTGCTCTTGTCCCGTATACCTCGGGATAGAAATCCTCCGCTAAACCTGGGGACATCATCCGAAATCCAGGTCCTCAGGGGACATAGCAAGGTACAAAATAACACAAGCCAAAATAAATGCAGTACAATAGTAAATGAAATAAATAGGGTAACTATGTAACCATCTAAGTGAAATGCAAGTGAGAGCATCACTAGTACTCAGGCTGAGACCACTACAAGCTCTGTGTCGGGGAGCCGGTAGCAGTAATATCACGTAATGTGCCTAGCTCTGATATGGAGTCTACGGCCTCACAATAATAAATACATATATAAAATAGCCTGTAGCCTGTGTGTCTCTCCCCACCCAATGCAATCACACGTCTCATGTCCACAACGTCTCATGTCCATGTCACGCAAGATCATAACTAATGTAACAAGTCATATAATAGCTATGAATATAATGTCTATGTCACAAATCCTGCAACCTACACAGAATCACCTTGACTATTTCAGGAAGATTCTGTCTCATAAATAGTGTCAGGTGTCCTGGGTATGACGTACTTGAGAATGCAAGCACGAGAATGTAAAGGGTCTCGATATCCATCTCTAGGTGACATTACACAACTCCGCGTACGGTGTTGGCACCAGAATATTAATCAAACGCTAAGTAAAGTCACACGGTCCTAGGTTAAGCATGTATAACATATAAATAAGTCAAGAAAATAATATTTAACAAGAACTGCAAGGTTGGCAAGGTACACTTGCCTGGGGTTTGGATACCAAAAGTTGTTCCTGTATCAGTGGATTCTACAGATACTCCTCCAAAAGCTGTAATAAACATCACCATCAGGTTCAGAAATCAAATAACTAGAATTTTCTGTCCTTGAGTCCAATTTGGACCCAAGGGCAAAAATGACAGTTTCTGGTCAAAGCGGGGTCCACATGTGGGCCGCTTTGCACCGAAAAATGATATCAGAGACAATGTTCTCCAAATTTGTCAAACTTAGTGTCAACAAGTCTAGAACGATGATACGAATCCAACGGAACGTCCAGAACTGGATTCCGATAAGCCGATCACAAAATTGCCCGTCAAGTGGAGCCGTAGGGCCCACGATACGCGATTTTGTCAACGTTCTCAGAATCGAACCAAACTTGGGTCAGATGACCAGCGTATTGCTACGAGTCCGATGGCGCAAGTTCCGTTTTGATCCGATGTGTATACACGAAGTTACAACGAGTTCCAGAACGGGACCGATACGGGGCGTTATCGACCGATACACGTTGATTCCGGTGTGCACGCACATCCAAATCAACTTCTGCAAAATCCTACATGTCCGTATTAACGGTGCGCATCTTTCGGTGAAGTCTGCACATGACCAAGTAGTCCCGTTTGGCGGGGCACACTTAGTTCCGGGGAAAAGTAGGGTGAATATTTTCCTGATTTTGGATCGCAGTTCACGATCGCCACAGGACACGATACACTGAGCGGGTTGCACGGGCATCGAGAGGGTCACGCATGATTTGCGTCACAACAGACAGAACGAAAAATGGGGCAGTGAGGAGAGAGAAACAACTACCTGAATAGGGCTCTGCAGAAACTAAAAATACTCGTGTCTGCAAGGTGGCGCGACACGACACAGCGACTAGGGTTAGGTTTCCGGACACTGCTCTGTGCTGCTGGGTCGGAGCTGCTCGTCTTCGTCGTGGCGGCGTTGGAGGAGCTCGACGGAGCTGGCTGGGCTCATCGGCGGGGAGAAGGTGGTGACTGCGGGTTTGGGGAGGCCGGGGGAAGTCGGGGACGACGTTGGTGGAGGCGGGTCTCGGGCGGAGAGGGTGGCCGGGTGAAGGGGTGATGGTGGATGCTCGGGGCGGAGAGGGGTATTTATAGGAGGCGGTGAGAAGTCGCGCCGTCGGCCGGCGGGTTCAAGGAAAGTGAAAGGTCGGGCGGCGCTGGGCGGCGGATCAGAATCGCCACAGCCGGCTGGAGGGAAGGCGGCGGCGGTTGCAGGGGAGGCGAACCGAGGGGTCGCCGGTGGGCCACGGCGGCGAAAACGGCCGCCGGGGAGACGAAGCGGCTGGGAGAAATCGGGTTAGGGATAGGGTTTCAAACGGGTTAACGGTTCGGGTTTTGGGTCGGGTTCAAACCCGATTCGACCTGGAGGGTTTGGGTTGGGTTTGACTAGACCGGGTCGGTCCGGTTCGGGTTGGTTCAGTTTGGAAAATAAACCGGGTTTATTTGGGGTTTATTTTGGTTTAATAAATAATTAGTTTTTAGGTCTTTAAAAATGTTTCCGGGGTCGAATAGATTCCAAAAAAATTACTCTATGTCTAAATTTTTAGTTTACACCTAAAAAAATTATTTTCATAATCTTTTAATATTGATTAACATCATTTAAATTTGTTTAATTTCAAAGATACCTTGGTTTTAATTATTTAAAAATTACAGAAAATTTCATAAAATTTCTGAAAATTCATTTTTTAATTTCTGAAAATTCAGGTGATTACATTTATACTAAAAGTAGTTGTCTCGAAACACAAATAAATAACCAACAACTGTATGAAAGTTTAACAACTGTATGAAAGTTCTTCTTCAAACATGTCTCCAAACACAAACTGTATGAAAGTTTTACAACTTAAACATGTCTCAAAACAAAACATAACCAGTCAAAGTTTTAAAAATTAAAAGTTTTACATGTCTCGAAACAAAAACTGTAGCAAAGTTTTACATGTCTTGAAATATGGCCTAACTTTATGCCGCCTCTTTGTACGTTGCTCTCTATTTTTCAAGAGAGGAAAATCTTCAGTGTTGTCGATTTGTTGTTGTAAAACCCCTATTTTAAAAATGTATTATAAGTATTTAAATAAATTATTTAATTTAACAACATAATTAATTAGTATATTAGAAAGATATAATTTATTGGATTTAATTACTAGGTAAATATTTAGCTAGATATTCATGGAGCAAAACTATTATTTTACCTTATTTTATTTTATGTAGGAGACCTTGTGGACGGATAAAAGATTATTTGTATGTGCTAATATAATTTTCTAGAATTATATATATATATATATATATATATATATATATATATATATATATATATATATATATATATATATATATATATATATATATATATATATATATATAAGTAAAAGAAAAGAATAAAAAGAAAAGAATGGAAAAAGAATAAAAGAAAAGAAAGAAAGAAAAAACAAAAACAAAAACAAAAACAAAAACAAAACTTCCTTAACCTAAACCCCAACCCAGCAAAACTACCTAAACCCGCTGCTAGCAGTATTCCACCCCCCCCCCCCCCCGCGCGAGTAAACTCGACCCCCTGTTCCTTCTCCTCTATATATATATGTAACATCTTAAAAATCCTAACCCTAAACCCTTACTCTAATCTCCACGACCCAGACCCAGCGCCACCGACGACCTTACCACCGCCGCCGCCGACCGGAGAAGCCGCCCGCCGCCGCGACAAAGTCACCCGTGCGAGATCCCGTGAGATATCTGCGACAGAATCGCTGTAACGTACCTTGTTCCTGCGTTGATTCCCGCTTCATGTTGCGACCGAATTCTGATCCATCTTCACAGTACGTTCATGACCTATCCCTCTTCCAACTCTGTGTATTAGTTTCCTCCGATCTGTGCGTAACCCTAGGCAAAAACCGAGGCCAAGTTGGAGAAAAACTACAACTTTAATTTCAGAAAAACTGCTGCAACCACCCATGTTTAAGGACTCATATCTCCCACCCCAGAGATCCAAACTTAGATTTTTTTTTGCTATGTGAAGACCATATAACCGAGATTAATTCCTGTTAATTACATTATTTTATTTGGTGTTATATGCATAATTAAATTAGATTAAAAACTCATAAAAACTTGCTTTTAAAACATTAAAAATTATGATATGGAGCACGCCCCACCAAACGGGACAGCCTCGTTGCGTACCAGTTGTACCGAAAGGCGTGTATGGTATGTCCAGATATGTGAACTTTCGCGAAAACTGATTTGGACGCGTGTGCGCGTCGGAATCAACCCGTATCCGCGAAAAGTTCCCGTATCGTGACTTTTGTAAAATACCGCACCATTTAGTGTACACTCGTCAGAATGCGACAAAATTTGCGCCATTGAAATCGTGGTATCACGCTAGTCCTGTGACCCAAGTTTCACGCAATTCTGAGACAGTTGACCAAGTCACCTATTTGCGGGCCCTATGGTTGACTTTTTGGGCAAATTTGTGTTCGGCTCACCGGAATCCAAAATTGGACGTACCGTTGAGTTCGTATTGACGTTTAGAATTGGTTTGACCTATAATTTGTCCCTTTTAGAGACCTTTACCCCTGGTACGCTTTTCGGTGCAAAGTGAGCCACATATGGACCCCGCTTTGACCCAAAATTACTGTTTTATCCCTGTGTCCAAATTGGACGAAAGGGTAGTATTTTCTAGCTATCTCGCTTATTCTGGGAACGTTGGTGATATTTATTTCAGCATCCGAAGACGTTCATTCTGAGACCGTAGTTTCTGAGCCTGTGTGCTTGACTCCTGGATGTTACACTTTGCAGCTCTCTTGCCAGCCAAGACACATTCCCAAATTGCTTACAGTACTTTGCATGCTTATTATATTTTTATATATTCATTGCATGTGTGTTTTCTTTCAGTCATATTTATATACTTGTCACGCCCCAGTCCCAAAATATCGAGGGACTAGACACGTGGCAATGGCCAGCAGTACACACCGATGGACAAACCCAATTTAATAGATCCATCGGGGCGTACTTAAGCTGTAATACAACAATAAGGGTCTATTAATATCATCCACAGAATGAATACATCAATATCAACAAAAGGAAATATAAACATCATCAAGTCACAAGTAAATAAATCGGGGAATAACCCGATAATAAGTCTGTTACAATTGTTCATTAAACAAGAATTAAAAGAGTTTAATAGCATCAAGACTGAGTATAGAAGAAGCAGATACTCAGGAGAAATCCTCAGCGATCACCTCGTCCTCAGGTTCTGGTACTGCTCCGAGAAGTGCTCCCGTCCCGTACACCTCAGGATAGATATCCTCTGCTAACCCTGGGGACATAATCCAGATCCAGGTCCTCAGGGGACATAATAAGGTACAAAATAACTCATGCCAAAATAAATGCAGTGCAGTAATAAACGAAACAATAGGGTAAACTATATAACCAGCTAAGTGATATGCAAGTGAGAGTTTTAGTCATACTCGAGCTGAGACTACTATAGGATCTGTGTCGGGGAAACCCATAGCAGTATTCTCTCGAAGGGCCAGTAATGTACCAAAGCTCTGTGTCAGAGTCTAAGGCACCTCCAGTAAAGTAATATATATATATATATATATATATATATATATATATATATAATCAGCCTTTTGTATGGTAAATCTCTCCCTACCCAATGTAATCACACGTCACAGGTTCACGATGTATCATGTCCATGTCACGCAAGATCATAACTAATGCAACAAGTCATATAATAGTTATGAATATAATGTCTATGTCATAAATCCTGCAACCTACACAGAATCACATTGAATATTTCAGGAAGATTCTGTCTCATGAATAGTGTCAGGTGTCCTGAGGTATAACGTACTTGATAATGCAAGCACGAGAATGTATAGGGTCTCGATATCCATGTCTAGGTGACGTTACACAATCCGCGTATGGTGTTGGCACCCGAATATTAATCGGACACTAAGTAAAGTCACATGGTCCTAGGTTAAGCATGTACAACATGAGTATGTTAAGGAAATAATATGTAATAATAACTGCAAGGTTGGCAAGGTACACTTGCCTGGGGTTCGAATACCAACAGCTGTTCCTGTATCAATGGATTCTGCAGGTACTCCTCCAAAAGCTGTAATAAACATCACCATCAGGTTCAGAAAATATCAAATAGCTAGAAATGCCTGTCCTTGAGTCCAATTTGGACACAGGGGCAAAAATAACATTTTCAGGTCAAAGCAGGGTCCACATGTGGCCCACTTCGCACCAAAAAATGTGTCAGAGTCAACGTTCTCCAAATTCATCAACTTAGTGTCAACAAGTCCAGAACGATGATACAAACCCAACGGAACTTCCAGAACTGGATTCCGATGAGCCGTTCACAAAATCGTCCGTCAAGTGGAGTCGCTGGGCCCATGATACGCAATTTTGTTAACGTTCTCAGAATCGAACCAAACTTGGGTCACAGGACCAGCGTATTGTTATGAGTCCGATGACGCAAGTTTTGTCTCGATCCGACGTGTGTACACGAAGTTACAACAATTTCCAGAACATAGCCGATACGGGGCGTTATCGACGGATACGTGTTGATTTCGGTGTGCACGCACATCCAAATCAACTTCCGCGAAATCCCACACGTCCGTATTAATGGTGCGCACCTTTCGGTGAAGTCCGCACATGACCAAGTAATCCCGTTTGGCGGGGCGCACTCAGTTCAGGGGACAAACAGGGTGTTAATTTTTCTGTTTTTGGATCGCAGTTCGCGATCACCACAGGATGCGACACACCGAGCGGGTTGCACGGGTATCGAGAGGGTCACGCAGGGTTCGTGTCACAATAGACAGAACGGGAAATATGGCAGTGAGGAGAGAGAAAAGGCTACCTGAACAGGGCTACACAGAACTAGAATTCCTCGTGTCTCGAGGCGACACGACACAACGCTGAGGCTACGGTTTGGTACTGCGGCGGCTGGGGGCGCCGGGGCTTCGCTGGAGGAGGGGGCTGCTCGGCCGAGGCAACTCAGGCAGAGGCGGAGTTGACCGTGGACGACGCTGGTGGAGGGCACGGCGGCTGCACGGTCTTCTCGCCCGGCTCGTGTTGAGCGGGCCGCTGTTGCTGCTGTTGCTGTTTCCGGCGAGGTCAATCGGAGATCAGGGCGACGTCGTGGAGGCTGGTGGAGGCGGAGGAGACGGAAGGAAGGCCGAGGTCGTCGGGGACGACGGGGAGGCAGGGGCTCCCGGGGCTGAGGCTGCGGTGAAGGGGTGGCCGACTCGTCGGGGAGAGTTGGGGAGACGACAGAGGAAGACGCGACGGAGGCGGTGGCTGGGAGCTAGGGCACAGGCGGTGGTGGTGGCTCTGGCGGAGGCGAAGGGTTTTTTATAGGGCTGGAGAGGGAGCTGAGGCGGTGGCGGTTACGAGCGGAGGAGCTGGGCGTAACGGGCGGGCGGCGGCGGGTGGAGACGAAGCGGCATGGTCGGGGTCGGGGTCGGGTTTAGGGGTACACTGTAGCACCAGGTCGGGTCGGGTCGAAGCGGGTCGGGTCGGTTAACGGGCCTAGATCTGACTCGCTAGGGTTTGGGTTGGGTTTGACTAAACCGGGTCGGTCCGGTTCGAGTTGGTTCAGTTAGGAAATAAATCGGCTTTATTTTAGGGTTTAATTAAAACTTAGTTTTTAGGTCTTTAAAAATATTTTCGGGGTCCAATAAATTCCCGAAAATTTATCCAATGTCTAATTTTTCATTTTACACAAAAAATATTATTTTCATAATATTTTAATATTTATTAAAATCATTTAAAAATACTTAATACCAGAAAATAATTGATTTAATTAGTTAAAAATTACAGAAAATTCTAAAAAATTTATTTTTAAAATCTGAGAATTTTCTGGGGGTTTACAATACTATATATATGTTGACACACACTTAACACATAGTATCATAGGAGGAAAGAACAATCAGTAGGCGTATGGGCTCTAACCACTATAGTAAATCGTAGTAACTAGCACGCACTATGGTAGTCGTGTCCGATGCTCGCTACTCTCGCGGTATGTCGGCTGATGGAGTCACGATGGTCGCTACCCTCGCGGTGTGTCGGCTGATGATGTCCCTGACGTGTGTGTGAGTTATGAGATTAGATCGTGTCACGCCCCAGTCCCAAAATGTCGAGGGACTAGACACGTGGCAATGGCCAGCAGTACACACCGATGAACAACCCAATTTAATGGATCCATCGGGTATACTTAAGCTGTAATATAGGTCTACAACAATAAGTCAAAAACTAATCTCATCCACACACAGAATAATAAGAACAACAGCAAATAAAGAAAGTACATCAAGTCCAGTCTCAACAGAGTATGTCGGGGAATAACCCGATAAGAGTCTAAAACACTGGTTCATCAGACCAGAACAAAAGAGTCCAAAATAAGTATATGAGGAGTACAAATGTCATAAGCTCAAGTAAAGTCTTCAGCCATCACCTCTGCTTCTATGTTAGGTTCTCCTTCAGCAACAGCTCCTGGTACAGCTTCAGCTCCTGTCCCGTAAACCTCGGGATAATGCTCTTCTGCTAAACCTGGGGACATCATCCATTCCAGGTCCTCAGGGGACATAGCAAGATACAAAAAATATAAGCCAAAAATAGATGCAGTGAAATAGAAAATGAAATAAGCAGGGTAACTATATAACCATCTATGTGAATATGCAACTGAGAGCAACACTAGTACTCAGGCTGAGACTGCTACAAGCTCTGTGTCGGGGAGCCGGTAGCAGCAATATCTAGTAGTGGTCTAGCTCTGCTCGAGAGTCTACAACCTCACAATAGTAGTATATATATATAGAACAGCCTGTAGCTTGTGTGTCTCTCCCCACCCAATGTAACCACACGTCTCATGTCCATGTCACGTGAGATCAGAGCTAATGCAACAGTCATAATCTAAGAGTATAATAACTATGTCCATCCTGTATCCTACGCAGAATCACCTTGAATATCTCAGGAAGATTCTGTCAATGTATGGTGTCAAGTGTCCTAGGTTATAGTGTACTTGATAAACAAGCACGAGAATATAAAGGGTCTCGATTATCCATTACTAAATGACTTACACAACTCCGCGTACGGGGTTGGCACCCGACTGTGATCGGACGCTAAGTATGTCATACGGTCCTAGGTTATATCATGTACACTAGTCACAGAAAATAGAGCAAGAGAACAAAATAAACTAATAAACTGCAATTTATGGCAAGGTAC
The DNA here is from genome assembly GCA_036927795.1 of Iris macrosiphon. NCBI lineage: Eukaryota > Viridiplantae > Streptophyta > Magnoliopsida > Asparagales > Iridaceae > Iris > Iris macrosiphon. The sequence goes on along the minus strand of JAYESA010000005.1, from coordinate 182,506,940 downwards.
ACTTGCCTGGGATTGGAATACCAGTAGCGGTCCTTGTAACAGTGGGTTTAGCAATAACTCCTCCAAAAGCTGAAATGAACATTACCAACAGTCTCAGAACATAGAAAATAGTTAGAAACGCCTGTCCTTAAGTCCAGTTTGGACACAAGGGCAAAAACGACATTTCTGGGCCAAAGCGGGTCCATATGTGGGCCACTTTGTACCGAAAACCGAGTCAGGGTCAAAGGTCTCTAATTCAGTCCAACTTAGTGTCAACAAGTCAGGAACGTTGATACGAACCCAACGAAACTTTCAAAATTGGATTCCGATGAGCCGTTCTCAAAATCGCCCGTCAGGTGAAGCCTGTGGGGCCCACGACACTCAATTTTCCAACGTTCTCAGAATCAAACCAAACTTGACCCACAGGACCAGCGTATTGCTACGAGTCCGATGGCATAAGTTTCGTCTCGATCCGATGTGTATACACTAAGTTACAGCGAATTACAGAAAAGTCGGATACGGGGTGTTGTCCCCGGATACGCACTGATTTCGGTGTGCACGCACATCCGAATCAGCTTCTGCGAAAGCCCGCACATCCGTATCTACGATGCTCACGTATCGGTGAAGACCGCACGTGACCAAGTCGTCCCGTTTGGCGGGACGTACTCAGTTCCGGGGTAAAACAGGGATATGTTTTTCCTGTTTTTGGATCGCGGTTCACGATCACCACAGGTCGCGATGCCCCGAGCGGATTGCACGGACACCGAGGGGGTCATACATGCTACACGATAAAAATTACGGAATATGAAACAGAGCTACGAGTAGGTAGTTATGGATACCTGACCAGGGCCTGAAAACCAAATGTGAATCGTGTCCGACACACCTAGGGTTAGGGTTTACTGTGTCCTGCCTGAGGACCCTATGTCCGAGTCCTTACTGTGTCCGCAGGAGGAGGGTGGAAGCAGCACTGGCAGGTCGTCGGAGAGCTCGGGGAGGTCCAGGGCGGCCGGGCGGCGAGGTCCGGAGGCGGAGACGTGCTCTGGTCGCCCGGAGGTCGAGCGGGTGGGTTCTGGGCAGCCGGATCTGTCGCTGCGGGGAGGGAAGACGAAAGGGAGAGGTCTGGCCGGAGGGTATCGGCTAGGGAGCGGGCGGAGGCGGTGCCGGATCTGCTGGAGGTGGGCGGTCGGGATGGTGAGGGTTAGCCGGAGTCGGGGTTCTCGCCGGAGGAGAGGGGTTTCAAGGGGATTTTCGGCCGGCTGCTACGACTTTTATAGCGGGATTGGGGAGAAGTAGAGCCGGAGGTTGCCGGAAGGGGAAGAGAAGGAGCCGGCGGGTGCGGGGGAGCTGAACCGTGGGGTCGGCCGGCAGCCACGGCGGCGGAAACGGCCGCCGGCCAGGCGAAGGGTCGTGTCGATCGGGATTCAGATTTGGGGGTTAGGGTTTCTGAATGGGTCGGGTCGGGCCGGTTGCTGGCGGGTCGGGTCTGACCCGAATCCGACCCGCTAGCCTGAGCGGTCCGGGTTGGTCAGACCGGCCGGTCCGGTCCGGTTTAATCACTGGGTTGGTTTGGTTTATTAATTAGTAAATTTTTAACAATAGTTTTAATGCTTTAAAAATTCATCCGGGATCCAATAAATTCCCGGAATAATACCCCAGGCTCGGTTTTTAATTTTACACTAGAAAATATAATTTTCATCATATTTTAATATTATTTAATTTCATTTAAAAATTCATTTTAACTTAAACTGCTTTAATTTATAGTTTTAAAATTCACACAAAAAATGCTAATTAATTTCAGAAAATTTAAATTTAAAAATTCTTAAAATTTCAGGTGATTACAATCTACCCTCCTTAAGAAAATTGTGTCCTCGTAATTTAAAGATTAAACTACTAGTAGAACAGAACTACAGAATTTACAAAAAATACTTAAAATATACCTGCATCCTCAAATAAGTGGGGGTATTTCTGGCGCATGATATCTTCTCTCTCCCAAGTAGATTCACCAGGAGAGTGTTGCTTCCAAGCCACACGAACCAGTTTAATTGTCTACCCTCGCAGTGTCTTCTCGCTGGTGCCAAGTATACTTTCTGGTTGTTCTTCATATCTCAGGCTTGGACCTACGGCGATCTCAGAATGATCCACTATATGACTTGGGTCTGTCACATACCTTCTCAACTGTGAGACATGGAATACATCATGCACTCCCTCTAAAGATGGAGGTAATGCAAGACGATAAGCCACCTCACCAATGCGCTCCAGAATATCAAAGGGCCCAATGTACCTTGGACTCAACTTGCCTCTGCTCCCAAAGCGAATGGTTCCTCGAGTAGGCGAAATCCTCAGGAATACATGTTCTCCTTCCTTGAATTCCAGGGGACGTTGGTGTGTATCAGCCCAATGCTTCTGTCTGTCCTGAGCTGCCCGAAGATGATTCTGGATTTGTTTCACCTTCTCCACTGTTTGCATCACCAATTTTGGTCCCAAAATTTGACGCTCTCCAATGTCACTCCAGCATATCGGTGATCTGCACTTCCTACCGTATAACGCCTCGAAAGGCGCCATCTTGATGCTTGCTTGATAACTGTTGTTGTAGGAGAACTCCACTAAATGCAAATGATCTTCCCAAGACCCTCCAAAATCTAACATACAGGATCGCAGCATATCCTCCAAGATCTGGATTGTACGTTCTGATTGACCATCTGTCTGGGGATGATAGGCAGTGCTGAATTTTAGTCTGGTGCCAAGACTCTCTTGTATACTTCGCCAGAAATGAGAGGTGAATCTCGAATCTCGATCTGATACAATACTAACCGGCACTCCCTACAATCTTACAATTTGTCGCATATACATGTCGGCTAATACCTCTGTGGACTGACCAACTCTAAATGGCAAGAAGTGTGCCGATTTAGTGAGTCGGTCCACGATAACCCATACAGCATCCTTTCCGCTGGGGCTCCTTGGGAATCCTGTGACGAAGTCCATGGTGATATGTTCCCACTTCCATTCTGGTATGGGAAGCGGCTGCAACATTCCTGCAGTCCTCTGATGCTCGGCTTTCACTTGTTGGCAGACTAAACATTTAGCTACAAATCTGGCAATCTCTCTCTTCATTCCATGCCACCAATAGTACTGCCTTAGATCTCGATACATCTTTGTTCCTCCTGGATGAACAGAGTATATGGAGCTATGTGCTTCAGTCATTAACTCCTGTCTCAGTTCTCCATTTGGAACATATAGACGTTCTCCACACCTTAATGTTCCATCCTCATGTATGCGAAGTCCCGTCTGCATGCCTGCTTCTGTCTTCTCTTTTAGTCTTCGAAACCTTGCATCAGTAGGCAGAGCTTCCATAATCCTTTCCACGAGCGATGACTTTACTTCCAGATTAGCCAGCAAGCCACTCCGTATTGGTAGAATAACCTCTATCTGGAGCTCCTGTAGATCTCTCAATAGCTCAGGCTGTATTGTCAAGAAATAAGCTGTAGGCTTCCTGCTAAGTGCGTCTGCTACTGCGTTCGCCTTCCCTGGGTGGTATTGCAGATCTATATCAAAGTCCACCATCAACTCCAGCCAGCGTCTTTGCCTCATGTTAAGCTCCTTCTGGGTATATACATACTTTAGACTTTTATGATCAGTAAATATTTCCACCTTCTCACCATAAAGATAATGCCTCCAAATCTTCAGTGCAAATATTACAGCAGCTAGCTCCAGATCATACGTTGGGTAATTCTTCTCATGGACCTTCAACTGTCTTGATGCATAAGCAATAATTTTGCCGTGTTGCATCAAAACACATCCCAGGCTATTACCTGACGCATCACTATAAACAACAAAACCGCCTGACCCTGAGGGAAGAGTCAAGACTGGTGCTGTTGTTAGACGCCTCTTCAATTCTTCAAAGGCCATCTGACATTCTTCTGTCCATGCAAAGTCCTGATCTTTTCGTGTCAACTTCGTCATTGGCTCTGCAATTCTTGAGAAATTTTCTACGAACCTTCTGTAATATCCAGCAAGTCCTAGAAAACTCCTCACCTCAGCAACTGATGTCGGTGTAGGCCAAGTCTCAATAGCAGCAACCTTCTCTGGATCAACTGACAGTCCTTCTCCTGAGATAATATATCCTAAGAATGGCACCTTATCCATGCAAAACTCATATTTACTGAGCTTAGCATAAAGCTTCTCCTGCCTCAACGTCTCTAGCACGATTCTGAGATGCTCCTCGTGCTCTTCGTGGCTTTTGGAATATACCAGAATGTCATCAATAAATACCACCACGAATTTATCCAAGTATTGATGGAAGACTCGGTTCATCAAGCTCATGAACACAGCAGGCGCGTTGGTTAAACCAAACGGCATAACTAAGAACTCATAGTGTCCATACTTGGTTCTAAAGGCTGTCTTCGGTATATCTTCCTTCCTCACCCTAATTTGGTGATAACCGGATCTCAGGTCAATCTTTGAAAATACCCTAGCTCCACTCAATTGATCAAATAAGTCATCAATGCGTGGCAAGGGATACCGGTTCTTAATGGTCACAGCGTTTAACGCCCTGTAATCAATGCACAGGCGAACTGTTCCATCCTTCTTTGGTACAAAAAGTATAGGTGCTCCCCAAGGTGATACACTGGGCCGGATGAAACCTTTCCCCAGAAGTTCATCAACTTGCTTCTTTAACTCAACTAACTCCTTAGGTGCTAGTCTATAAACCGATGAAGTGATAGGTTCTGCTCCTGGAGTTAAGTCTATGGTGAATTCTATTTCCCGATCAGGTGGTAGACCTGGAAGATCATCGGGGAATACATCCACAAACTCTGATATAACTCTTGGGTAACTTGACTCCCCTTCTACAGTTAATACCCTAAGAGTTGGCTGAACACCTTGTTCTACAGCTCCTCGAAGAAATTCAAACTCTGAGTGTCCATGTGGTCTGAATATAACTTTTCCAAGCCGACAATCTAGAGTAGCATGATACTGACTTAACCAGTCCATACCAAGTACAACATCATAGTCAAGCATAGAAAAGATCAGAAATTGGGCTCGCATCTCCCTCCCGCAGACTACTACTGAACATGATCTACAGATATCACTAACAGGTATAATTCCACCTCCCGTAAGAATTCTTTTAGTCTTCGGAAGGGGTGCAGTAGCTACTCTATGGGTGGCTACGAAGCTAGCAGCTATAAATGAGTGTATTGCCCCAGAATCAAATAAAGCTACAGCAGGTAATGAAGCTACTAAAATGGTACCTGCTATAACTTCTCCAGCAATAGCTTCTTCCTGAACAGCCAATGCAAAAGCCTGACCTCGTCCCTGAGCTGGACCCCTCTGCTGACGAGCCTGTTGGAATAGTGCTGCTTGAGGTGGCAATGGAGGTCTTGGCTGATATCCTCCTGGAGCTGGTGGTCTGACTCCTCCAACTCCCGTCTGCTGTGCTCCCACTGCTGGATAATCTGGCCTTGGTGCAGGTAGAGCTAGTCGTGGTGCTCCCTCTCGGCGTGCTGTACAGTCCCTGGATAGATGCTGGTTGGAGCCGCAAATCAGGCACAGTCCCAATTTACGTCTGCACTCCTTTTCAATGTGACCCAACTTGCCACAAAAATGACAAGTAGGTAGGGTTCTTGGTGCTGCTCTCTGCGGTAGATTCCTCTGGAGTCGCTTTGCAGAATCCCCTTGTGCTGCCTTGGATGGTACTGAGGTAAATGGTCGCTTCAGACTTGACTCCCTCCTGGTGATGCGCTCCATGCGTCGTGCCGCAGCAAGGACGTCGTTGTACGATGTAGGGGCAACAGATCCAATCAACCTCTGAAGCTCGAACCTGAGTCCGTCAAAGAATTTCTCCGCCTTCTCTTCTTCGGTAGGAATTAGAGAAGGGGCGAAATGACTCAGGCGAATGAATTCAGCATTATACTCCTCCACCGTCATGTTGCCCTGGATGAGGCGGTTGAACTTATCTCGGAGTTCTGATCTAGCAACGGCTGGGATATACATCTCTTGGAAGAGTCTGGAGAACTCCTCCCAAGTGACTCGGTCATGCCCGAGCCTCCTCTCTTCAGCTAGCCACCAGTGGTGTGCGTTGTCCGTCAGTTGCATTCGGACAGTAGTCATCCATCTCTCCCGTGGAAGTTCAGCTGCTTCCAACTGATGTTGTGTATTTGTGAGCCACTCATGCACTTCAGTTGGTCCTTCCTTGCCCGAAAAGATACGAGGCTTGAGTTGATGGAAATCAGTGATGGATCCCGTCGTTGGTCGCCTAGCTTGCGGGTTTGCCTGCTCTAATGCATTTACTAGGCTGTTTCTCAGGTTCTCTGCCTCCTGACGCTGCGCCTCCTGTTGAACTTGTTGTTGAGCTTGCATCATGGCATAAAATATCTGGAACATTTGCTGCCCGTCCATTGCTTGCCCTGGTGGAAAGGCAGGCATCTGTGGAGTGAACTGCGGCGGTGGTGGGATATCATCGCGCCTGAACCTTGAGTTATGCTGCTCATCTTGTCCACTTTGAGAGGATTGACCTCTGTTCTCCGGTGTAACTCCATCTCCATAGGTAACCACAGCGTCTTGTGGTGTAAAAGAAATTTCATCTCCACTTCTTGGATCCATCTTTCTGCATCCAAAAATAAACTTTATGAGAACGTTTAGTAGAGTCAAGCAGGATGCAAATCAAGTACTTAATTCGAATGCGATATTGAGTTTCAAAATGATTCAACAAATATGGATGCGATCCTATAGCCTATCATATCCTTTTACAGGTTTGTTTGGCCCCTATGTTGAAACCAAACAATTTGTCGACGACCTGCATGGGCCACCACAAAAACCATGTCACGCCCCAGTCCCAAAATGTCGAGGGACTAGACACGTGGCAATGGCCAGCAGTACACACCGATGAACAACCCAATTTAATGGATCCATCGGGTATACTTAAGCTGTAATATAGGTCTACAACAATAAGTCAAAAACTAATCTCATCCACACACAGAATAATAAGAACAACAGCAAATAAAGAAAGTACATCAAGTCCAGTCTCAGCAGAGTATGTCGGGGAACAACCCGATAAGAGTCTAAAATACTGGTTCATCTGACCAGAACAAAAGAGTCCAAAATAAGTATCTGAGGAGTACAAATGTCATAAGCTCAAGTAAAGTCTTCAGCCATCACCTCTGCTTCTATGTTAGGTTCTTCTTCAGCAACAGCTCCTGGTACAGCTTCAGCTCCTGTCCCATAAACCTCGGGATAATGCTCTTCTGCTAAACCTAGGGACATCATCCATTCCAGGTCCTCAGGGGACATAGCAAGATACAAATAATACAAGCCAAAAATAGATGCAGTGAAATAGAAAATGAAATAAGCAGGGTAACTATATAACCATCTATGTGAATATGCAACTGAGAGCAACACTAGTACTCAGGCTGAGACTGCTACAAGCTCTGTGTCGGGGAGCCGGTAGCAGCAATATCTAGTAGTGGTCTAGCTCTGCTCGAGAGTCTACAACCTCACAATAGTAGTATATATATATAGAACAGCCTGTAGCCTGTGTGTCTCTTCCCACCCAATGTAACCAAACGTCTCATGTCCAGGTCACGTGAGATCAGAGCTAATGCAACAGTCATAATCTAAGAGTATAATAACTATGTCCATCCTGTATCCTACGCAGAATCACCTTGAATATCTCAGAAAGATTCTGTCAATGTATGGTGTCAAGTGTCCTAGGTTATAGTGTACTTGATAAACAAGCACGAGAATATAAAGGGTCTCGATTATCCATCACTAAATGACTTACACAACTCCGCATACGGGGTTGGCACCCGACTGTGATCGGACGCTAAGTATGTCATACGGTCCTAGGTTATATCATGTACACTAGTCACAGAAAATAGAGCAAGAAAACAAAATAAACTAATAAACTACAATTTATGGCAAGGTACACTTGCCTGGAATTGGAATACCAGTAGCGGTCCTTGTAACAGTGGTATTAGCAATAACTCCTCCAAAAGCTGAAATAAACATTACCAAAAGTCTCAGAACATAGGAAATAGTTAGAAACGCCTGTCCTTAAGTCCAGTTTGGACACAAGGGCAAAAACGACATTTCTGGGCCAAAGCGGGTCCATATGTGGGCCACTTTGCACCGAAAACCGAGTCAGGGTCAAAGGTCTCCAATTCAGTCCAACTTAGTGTCAACAAGTCAGGAACGTTGATACGAACCCAACGGAACTTCCAGAATTGGATTCCGATGAGCCGTTCTCAAAATCGCCCGTCAGGTGAAGCCTGTGGGGCCCACAACACTCGATTTTCCAACGTTCTCAGAATCGAACCAAACTTGACCCACAGGACCAGCGTATTGCTACGAGTCCGATGGTGCAAGTTTCGTCTCGATCCGATGTGTATACACTAAGTTACAGCGAATTACAGAAAAGTCAGATACGGGGTGTTGTCCGCGGATACGCACTGATTTCGGTGTGCACGCACATCCGAATCAGCTTCTGCGAAAGCCTGCACGTCCGTATCTACGATGCTCACGTATCGGTGAAGACCGCACGTGACCAAGTCGTCCCGTTTGGCGGGGCGTACTCAGTTCCGGGGTAAAACAGGGCTATATTTTTCCTATTTTTGGATCGCGGTTCGCGATCACCACAGGTCGCGATGCCCCGAGCGGGTTGCACTGGCACCGAGGGGGTCATACAGGCTACGCGATAAAATTTATGGAATATGAAACAGAGCTACGAGTAGGTAGTTATGGATACCTGATCAGGGCCTAAAAACCAAATGCGAATCGTGTCCGACACACCTAGGGTTAGGGTTTACTGTGTCCTGCCTGAGGACCCTGTGTCCGAGTCCTCACTGTGTCCGCCGGAGGAGGGTGAAAGCAGCACTGGCAGGTCGTCGGTGAGCTCGGGGAGGTCCAGGGCGGCCGGGCGGCGAGGTCCGGAGGCGGAGACGTGCTCTGGTCGCCCGGAGGTCGAGCGGGTGGGTTCTGGGCAGCCGGATCTGTCGCTGCGGCGGAGGGAAGACGAAAGGGAGAGGTCTGGCCGGAGGGTGTCGGCTAGGGAGCGGGCGGAGGCGGTGCCGGATCTGCTGGAGGTGGGCGGTCGGGATGGTGAGGGTTAGCCGGAGTCGGGGTTCTCGTCGGAGGAGAGGGGTTTCAAGGGGATTTCCGGCCGGCTGCTACGGCTTTTATAGCGGGATTGGGGAGAAGTAGAGCCGGAGGTTGCCTGAAGGGGAAGAGAAGGAGCCGGCGGGTGCGGGGGAGCCAAACCGTGGGGTCGACCGGCGGCCACGGCGGCGGAAACGGCCGCCGGCCAGGCGAAGGGTCGTGTCGATCGGGATTCAGATTTGGGGGTTAGGGTTTCTGAATGGGTCGGGTCGGGACGGTTGCTGGCGGGTCGGGTCTGACCCGAATCCGACCCACTAGCCTGAGCGGTCCGGGTTGGTCAGACCGGCCGGTCCGGTCCGGTTTAATCACTGGGTTGGTTTGGTTTATTAATTAGTAATTTTTTAACAATAGTTTTAATGCTTTAAAAATTCATCCGGGATCCAATAAATTCCCGAAAAAATACCCCAGGCTCGGTTTTTAATTTTACACTAGAAAATATAATTTTTATCACATTTTAATATTATTTAATTTCATTTAAAAATTCATTTTAAATTAAACTGCTTTAATTTATAGTTTTAAAATTCACACAAAAAAATGCTAATTAATTCCAGAAAATTTAAATTTAAAAATTCTTAAAATTTCAGGTGATTACAGATCGAGTAGCCTACCCATGCCCATACGTCGAAAAGTTGTTCTCATTATGCATTCATATAGATTGTTTTGTACAACGTACTTATATATTTTCTACCTATTATGCATGTTTACTGTATTCAAATTGGCATGCTTCTATGTATCTTGTTACGTCCCTCTGAGGACCTGGTCCCTTTCCAGGTGTAGACGATCTCGACTATTCGCAGGAGCACGGATCAGGACTTGCTACTTATCTCTTTCGAGGAGGTCTTATCTTCGAGTCTCATGGTTCATTAGATGTTCTTATGTGGTTTCTCTTATATTCTAGTTTGGCAGTGGATTTGTTTTCACCCGACTATCATTATTTGATACTTCATATTGAGATGCAGTTATAGAATAGATTGGTTATTTATTTCTATTTGATTCTGTGGATGAGATTTAATTATGCCCTGTGACTTGTGATAATACATATACCACTTGTGATTTATTGTTTATAATACAGCGTACATATGTGTTATGGTTTTTATATATTGGAGTCTCCATATACATACGGCTGACATGCTTACGAATTCCTAGTCCTACGTATTTTGGGATTGGGGCGTGACAGTTGTAGATCGTCATTGATTTCCATATAATTCGTACCCTGGCAACTTACGAGGCTTCTTCCCAACTTCTTCACTTTCCTAGCCTATTGATGAGAATTCATAAAATTTGTCAGGTTATAAATATTTACATATATCAAACAGAAAGTTGGTTGCCTCACCATCTTGACCAATGCAGTATACAAGACAGATTTAGTGGGAAGATCTGATGGTACACGCACAATATCGCCTCCGCGTTTGAACAACGTAGGTAGTCCGACACCAGCGTAGTAGGCGAGGTAGTCGTCGCTATATTCCGTCATATTTATATATACAAGTGCTCGTATATTCATGCCTTCACGTAATCAAGTTAAAAAAATAGTCCAAAAATTAACAACATTTTTTTTATGTATACAAGTTGACAAAGATATATCTATACATGGAGTAGAATCTGGCATCCAGATATTGTCTTGGAACTGACGCGGGATGCCGTACCAAGCTCGCGGTAAAGGTATGTTAGTATACCACTTCCCCAAGATATTTTTTCCACCGTATCTATGTCGTCAAAATTCAGGAGATATTTGGCATGTATCGACGTTCCAGACTTATCCGTAATGCCGACAACCCCTAAGATGAACTGCATATATCCACGGGCCACATTATCGCTATTATCCACTTCGGGGTCCGGATCAGCGAATGTCTCCTCCAAATATTTTAAAGAAAGTCCGTACGACTTCTTGAAGTCTTGAAGGGTGGTAAAACTAGTCGCATCAACTCCCAGACACCCTGATACATAATCCACGATATGGTCGTAAAAGTTGATGCTCAATTCGTCAAAAGTATGATTCATCATGACTCGACCATCAACCCTAAGACCTAATATATGATGGACGTCATCCAGGGTAATCATCAACTCCCCGTTTGGTAGATGGAAAGTGTTGGTTTCTTGATGCCATCGTTCTACAAATGCTGATATGAGTGCATTATCCACCGTCATATATGAGTAGTTACCCAAATATTGTAAACCGATGGGAATAATTTTAGCCTTCACATCGTCTCCCAAAAATTCAAACCCCCATGTATTACACTTTTTGTCGTGGTTGATCACCGTTAACATACGAGAACTCTCCTGAAAAGTAAACAATTAGATGAACTTATACCTATATATAAAATGTAGTTATCTATAAATAATTGGATAAACTTAGAACTTACAACTATATATAAAATTATCATAACGTAATGTACTTACCGGATTGTTCCATATTTGGTATTCAATATGGTTCTCGATCGACGGCAACATAGAGCAACCGTTTGGACGAGTCTCGACTAGACTATTTGGCTGCTGAGAAGGTCCTGAACCATCAGTAGGCCAGTTTCCGAGGGTTGGTGGCAGAGTCTCGACAGGACTATCTGCATGCTGAGAAGGTCCTGAACCATCAGTTGGCCAATTTTGGACAGTTGGTATGTCCTCATCGGAGGAGGAAGAAGAACATAAGTATTAGGAATACTAGGAGCACCTCTCTTCGAACGAGTTACAGTCTTCTTCGTCAGTTAACGTTTTCTAACTTCAGGGCGTGCCTCGGGATCGCAGATAGTGAGAGCTGGTTCAACAGTACGCTGAACATTGCGTTCCTTACGCATCGACGTAGTAGGGCGTCTTCTTATGATACCTTCATCCTCAATGCCCTTCCGAGGGTCGTGACTATAAGACAAAAAAGATATATATTTTAACATCCAAAAATTAATTCAACATTCAGGACTGTCAAAATTTCTACAGTCATATATGTATACAGGACTGTAGAAATTTCTACAGTCCTAAATGTATACATGACTGTTGAAATTTCTATAGTCCTTTATACATATAGGACTCTAGAAATTTCTACAGTCCACAATATATATAGGATTATAAAAAAATTTACAGTCCCGCATAGTTTTGTTCCATACGTTCGATGGATGTCGAACTTGTATGCCCTAAAATCGGGTACGAGACTCCAAAAAAACGTCGAAACTACATCCGAAACTACATTCAGGACTTGTATGCCCTAATTTTAAGATTGGAAAGATAATTTTTGAATTTTTTTCGAAATGCAATAGAAATTATTATAATTTTTGGAAAAATTTCGAAATGCAATAAACAAGGAAAATGAAGAATTGTACTTTGATTCTTTCGAGAGTTTGGGAGCCATCGACAAGGAGGATGAGGAGGGCTCCGACAAGAAAGGAAGGAGGGAGGAGGGCTCCGATGGAGGTTTGGGGGGTTTGGGAAGAGAGTAATATTTGGGCTAGTATGGATAAACTTTTGGGCTAGTATGAGTAAACTTCATTCATTAATGGGCTAGTCCCAATCCTCGGCTAGCTCCGAGTGTATTTAGTAGTGCCCTTATCACAAGCCTAAATGAACCAGTTGCCGTCATGTTTATTGTAAGGCTAAGTGAAAAAAAAACTAATGGTGGGTCCCACGACCAAAGTCTAGTCTATATACTACTACTAAAGCAGAGTACGCTTCAGTAGTTTTCCCTCCTAAACCCTAACTATTAGCCTGTCCAAAATCTCACAATGTTTCTTCATATTCTTCTTTTCTGTCTCAGGTTGTTGCTCGAGTGGAGCTTGGGTGAAGAAATGGAAGATTCATTTAATGGATACATAATACATTGAAGGCCTTCTATAAATGAGTTCATTTTCTCTTCAACTTCTCCCCTTCATCCTCCATTTACATTCCAGCAGCAACCATATGGCATTAATGAAATACATTAAGCATCTAATGTATTCATCATAGGCCTCTTATAAAATTAGTATTGGATTCAACTTCTATTCCTACCAAATTTCTAATTTTCTTAAATCTTTTTTTTCTTTCAATCTGTGATAGAGTATGTTTCCTTGCATTTGTTCTAATGATCTAAACTCCTTACATGATAATTTGAAATATCAACTCTTCATAGATAATTGTTATTTTGTCACCTGTAGGAGATGGTTTCCAATGTTAATCTTATTAATGAAATAACGCCCATGAAGGAAACATGGAAACTCAAGGTAAGAATTATTCGACTATGGAAAGTCTCGAGTTTTGACAATCCATCTGAAGCAAATTGCATTGTAATAATAACTAATATCATTGTGATTATTTTTATAATTATTAAAATTTTATTGCTACTAATATTGGTAGGTATAAAGTTCAAGTTAGAGTGATTGGTGAAACTGGTAGTGCATCTTTTGTTATGTTTGATCGTGAGGTAGTTCAATTGTTGCATAAGTCAACGTATTATCAAAGGGAGGCACTTGCGAAGGTCAAGATGCTACACTTTAACTTCTAATTGCAAAAATATTTTCTATTGAGGCTAACTCTAAATAAAAAAATACAGAAATCTGATGTAGATTTGTTTCCCGAAGAATTGGATAAACTACTAGAAAGGAAGTTGTTATTCAAAGTGGAAATTTTGGATTACAACATCAAGAACAATTGGCTGGTGTTTACTGTGAAAGGATTGAATGATGATGAAGAGTTGTTCAAGTCATTTGAAAGTGGATCCAATTTAGATGAGGTTGGTTGGTTTGACGATACAAAATTTACACAATAATCTTGCATACTAATTTTTGTTTTTTTAGTTTTGTTATGGATTTAGGTAAATGATACTAATGTTGATATTTCTGCTGACGATGGCCCCCAAGAATCATTTAACCTTATAGACAAGGTTCGAGTAATTATTATGTTCATTATCTTCATTTTTATTTCATTAACATGTTTATTATTTTCTTATTAAGAATATTTAAGTTTTACATCAGCTTTTTTCCCCTCGCAAAAATCAATTTCCTTCACCGGAGATAATTGTCGTCTTTCTGATACTGGAGAAAGTAACGAAAATAGTCCAAAATTGAAGCGCCCAGTTGAATTCTATTTGAAAGATGGTGATTTTGATTTGTCATCAACCATGACAAAAGTTGTTGTGAAGATGGAGACGGAATAGATTTAAAGTATTAGATTTAAATGATATATATTTTTAAGTTGATGTTTTTGTAATATTTTGACGTACGTTGGTTTGCTTTTAATGTTCAAGTGCTTTAGATTTTTTATTGGAGAACATATATCTTAGCTTGGTGTTTTGATAAATTTGAACTTTTTTAAGCATATAAGATTATCATATATGGTTTTTGTTTATTTTTTAATAATTTATTTAAGAGATTATATTATTTACCACATTAGCAGCTAACTAAACATATTAAACATATCCCTCACCCTCCAAGATTGCCTCCTAAAATCACTGCACTTTCCTTGATAAACTCACAAAAGTCTTTTAATGTGCTCATACTTCTATATCAACAATAAAGTTCATTTTTTGGTGAAAACAACAATAAAGTTCATCGTGTGACACTAATTTGTACTATATTCAAAGTTATATGAAAAAAGTAGTTTTTTTTGAAACTATATGAAAAAAGTAGTTAAAACGCCAAATTTTATCTTGACGTGGTTTGCATGTAGGGAACTTATGCATACTAAATTTGCTATTTTAAACCCGACTTTACATTAGTGAAGATGTCGATGCAATTATGGATTTCAAAAAAAGTATTGGGTCAGCTGAAGGTGTATGTGTGAGACCAATACAAATTTCAAGCCAGATAAGTGAAGATTTTTTACAAGCATATCATAGAAAAACCTTGGATGAAATAAGGGAGATTAAGGAGGTTGCTCAATATGTTACATTAGCCACAATAATTTGCATATAAACTGATTTAATTGGTTCTATCCATAATAATTTGCACTTGCGAAGGTCAGGATACTACACTTTAGCTTCCAATTGCAAAAATATTTTCTATTGAGGCTAACTCTAAATAAAAATACAGAAATCTGATGTAGATTCGTTTCCTGAAGAATTGGATGAACTACTAGAAAATAAGTTGTTATTCAAATAATTGGATGAACATCAATTACAATTGACCGATGTTTACTGTGAAATGATTGAGTGATGATGAAGAGTTGATCAAGTCCTTTGAAAATGGATCCAATTTAGACGAGGTTGGTTGGTTTGACGATACAAATTTTGCGCAATAATCTTACGTACTAATTTTTGTTTTTTTGGTTTTGTTATGGATTTAGGTAAATGATACTAATTTTTGTTCTTTGAATTAAGCAATTTATTTCATGGATTATATTACTGAAGGTCCACTCTAAACAAAAGTAGTTAAAAATTTATTATTTATGTCATAATTTTATAAGTTTTAATAAAAAAAACATAAAATAGCAGTAAAGAGTATCATTTATGTTTTTTTATTAATCTTTAAATTAAACAAATTATTTTGGAAAAAAAAATACTTTGCTAGATGATAGCTTGGTAAATGACAGTGTACATGTGTTAATTTTATTCACCTACCAAATTTCTAATAATCTCACTCCTTTAGAAGTTTCAACAGTGTTTTCCATCAAAAGCAATCGTCACCTTAGCCAACATTCACGACGTAGCCTGCCTCCAACCGACAGCCCTCCTGAACGTCGCCTTCCCCGTCGTGTTACTGTCGCATAACTGCCCGCCGATATTGTCGACTAATCGAAAATAGACCCCCATCCTTGCTGCTGACAACATGAAGTTTAGCAACAGAAGACCAACGTTCAGGCGAGGTACTGTGATTACATACTGGTAGTTTACTAAGAATTTGATTACATACCGACATAATTTGAGTACATACAGTATATTTATCTTCTCTTTTAAAATATAAATCAGATTTATCTTAAAGTCTTCCTTCTATGATTAAATGAGAATTTTAGGGAATTATAATTTATTTAACATCATGTTTCTAGGGAAACATGCTACAGTACTATTAATTATTGGGTGTATTGTTTTTAATGAGTGCATGTTTTGCTGTGCATACAATATATGCCAGCTCATTAAAAAACCACAAAATTTTAACAAAAGAAAAGGGATACTGCCAAATTCATATTATATTATATCACTTATATTGTATAAGAATTTCACTATATAGTATACACCTTGTACGTAGGAAGTCTCCGCAAATTCTCCTCATAATTGAAAAGAGACTTGTCAAGATGAAGAGATCACGTAAAACTCAAGGTATATATATTTTTACCCTAGATTATGAATTGATGTTCAGAGTTTTTGTTATAGATGTCAGATTTATTATGTTTTCTTAATTGAATACTATCAAAAAAAATGTTTTCTTAGTTGAAAATTAATGAAAAAAATATATTTGATGATTCAGAAAATGACGATAGCGCAGCTTTTGAACATAAATCTTCTAAAGGCATTAGCACATGCACTCTAAATGGAGGTTTGAATGAACAAAGATCACCACTACTTGATATCTCAAATTGTAAGACCACATTTACTTAAATTTAAATTTCTCTCTGAATTATTGTTCAAAATAAAATTATAAATGTTGAATATTCAATGTTTGCAGCTGTTAGGCAATTCGCATCTAATTCAAGTGTGACAAACACATCTTCATTTCTTAACAAATCAACAAGAAGTCAATTAGTTCTTTTATCACAAGGAAGACATATCATCCGAAATGGGGTAATTTCTACTCAAAGGGGGTAGAAAGAAGACAATTTTGACACCCCCTTCGTTTTCTGAATCATCTCCGAGAAATGGATCATCGTCAAAAGATGGGAATCACATATGTCACTTACTGAAGAGTGGAAAGCATTTCATATGTAACGGATCATTTACTTCAGATGTTAGCACGAAGAATGCGACAAATTCAAATATTCTGGACAAAAAGGGTCAGGCTTTAGTTGATTAGTATACACAAAAAATGGTAAGACTCACTTGTGTAGGTTAAGAGTAATTTCAATTTCACTTTTTTAATGTGTTACAGGGACACGTGATGAAGCTCGTATGATGCAGCATACAAGTGATACAAATATGATAAATACTTTTGAAAATACACCAATTTTGCAAAGTGGTAATGCTGACAAATTAGTTGTTTAAGGTTTTTTCGTTACAAATCTATCGCCATATCATTCATAAATAATATTTTTCATTTGGATTTTTAGATCCTGAAATAATGCATGAATTACCTTACGCTCAGTCAACAATGATTATCTAAGGTAACGTAGGTCCATTTCTATGGAAATATGTAGTACTAATGGTGAGTAATGTTGATAAATATTTTGATCATCTAATAATTTATTGCAATCTCATGCAGGGGTACACGATAAGTCCCATACGATGCAATATACAACTATGAGAAACACTATGAAAAGTACAATTACAGAACACAGTGGTAATGCAAATTGATTAGTTGTGTAATGTTATTTCTTTCCAACAGCCTTATCATTTTATATGAATTATAACTTTTTTGTACGTTCACTTAATATTTAGGGCCTCAAGTAATGCATGAATTACCTCACTCTCAATCAACAACATTTTATGAAGGTAAATTTGGTACACTTTAATGGTAACTGTCGGTACTAATCATTTATTTTAATATACTATATCACAGAGGTGTTAATATTTTACTGGAATATAATTACTATACCTTTTCCTTTACTTTTTTATATGTAAAATACTAGAATTTTTATATAACTTATGTATATTGACCCATTTTTTCTAGAAGATATTTCAAAACATATGAATATATAAGCTAATGAACTATAATAATAACAGGGTATTGGGATATTGGAAATCCAACATATACATGTCAATTTTGTGGTGCCCATTTTTGGTATGAAGAGAGAGTTAGGAAGAACAGAAAAACTGCGTACCTTTCATTTTTAAGGTGTTGTATGAATGGAAAAGTTCATCTTCCTCCCTTAAAAGATCCTCCAGCAAAACACCAAAGCCTTCTTTCCAATAAAGATTCATTGAGTCGATATTTTCTGGAAAACATTAGAGCATTCAACATGATGTTTTCATTCACATCAATGGGTGGCAAAGTAGATTCGTCCATTAATCAAGGACGTGGTCCATATGTGTTTAGATTGCATGGACAAAATTATCATAGAATTGGTAGTTTGTTGCCTAACTCTGGAGCTCTCCCCAAATTCTCTCAGCTTTATATATATGACAGATAATGAGATAACAAACAGAATTCAATCTTTCAGGTATCTTTTTACTCTCTTTTTTAACTTACAATTGTTAATTTTATCTGTTATTATAGTGATATTAATTAAAAAATATGTTTACGTATATTATAGTAATATTAATTAAAAAAATATATTTTACGTAAGATTTTAGGTCACATGACTCAAGCTCAAGTCGAGTTTCAAATTCATTTGATGTTCAAGTAGTGGAGGAGTTGAAAACAATGTTAGAAAAGCATAATCCTCTAACAAAGGCTTTTATTAGAATTGCCAGGGACCGGTATGATGCCGATGAGTGTCCACGTGTTCAGTTAAAGCTTATTGGTAGTAGGGGAAAGGATGAAAGAAGGTATAATCTACCTAATGCATCAGAAGTTGCAGCTCTTATCATAGGGGATATTGATAATTCTTTCGACAAGAGAGACATTATTGTAGAAACTAATGGTGGGGCGTTGCAACGAATTAGTGAGTTGCATCCGGCATATCTGGCACTACAATATCCTTTGCTTTTTCCCTATGGAGAAGATGGGTATAGATTTGACATAGATCTAAGAGACACGGGGACATCTAAGAAAAGAGTTAGGGTAAGTATGAGAGAGTTTTTTGCATATAGGATTCAAGATAGATTGAATGAGGTTGCTACCTTGCTGCTTTCAAGGAAGTTATTTCAACAGTTCTTGGTGGATGCATATACAATGATTGAGTCTGAAAGATTATCCTATATTCGGGATAACCAAAAGAACTTAAGGTCTAAAATTTATAAAAAATGTACATCAGGCTACTCAAGTGGGAAATACAAATACGTCTTCGATTGGGAAACAGATCATTTTACCATCTTCCTTTACTGGTGGAGCTAGGTATATGGTCCAGAATTACCTAGATGCAATGGCTCTATGCAAGTGGTTTGGATATCCTGACCTTTTTATAACTTTCACTTGCAATCCCAAGTGGCCTGAAATTATAAGATTTGTGAGGAAACAAGGTCTAAAACCGGAGGATAGACCAGACATCATTTGCCGAGTCTTTAAAATCAAACTCGATCAATTGATCAAAGATTTACGAGAGCAAAAGATATTTCGTCGTGTGCAAGCAGGTATATGAGTTAAAATTTGTTATTATTGTTAAATTGGTCTACACTTTATGTTGTTATTTGTATATAATTTTATCATGTACTAAAGATGGATGTAAATATTTTTTATTACAGTGTTGTACACAATTGAGTTTCAAAAGCGAGGCTTGCCCCACTCTCATATCTTACTCTTCATGCACCCAAGTGATAAGTTCCCAACAGCTCAAGACATAGGCAAAATCATTTCAGCCGAGATTCCCGACAAATCTAAGTATCCCAAGTTGTACGAAGTTGTTACAGAGTGTATGATTCATGGACCATGTGGCTCATCACACAAACAATCACCATGTATGAGAAATGGTAAGTGTTCAAAACATTTCCCTAAGAAGTTTGCTGACAGAACAACTATTGATGAAGAAGGATATCCTGTTTATAGAAGACGCGATGATGGCCGGACAGTTTTGAAAAAATAGAGTCCATTTAGATAATAGATTTGTGGTTCCATACAATGCGCAACTACTCATGAAGTATCAAACACACATCAATGTTGAGTGGTGCAATCAACACAGGTCTATCAAATATTTATTTAAATACATGAATAAGGGGAATGATAGGGTTATTGCAACCATTTCTCACAGCAGGGATGATAGTGACGATACAAGTAAAAATGTTGATGAAATAAAGATGTACTATGATTGTAGATATATCTCACCTTGCGAGGCAGCTTAGAGAATTTTTCCTTTGACATACATTATCGTAGTCCATCTGTTGAGAGATTTAGTTTCCATCTTCCAGGGGAGCAAAATATTATTTTTGATGAGAGTGAGTCGGTTGAGAATGTTATCAACAGTCTTGGCATAGAATATTCATAATTTATAGCTTGGATGGAGTATAACAAGATTGATGAAGATGCAAGAAATCTAACGTATGTCGAGTTCCCTACAAAGTATGTGTCGCAACCACAGCAAAAGAAATGGACGAAAAGACAACAACTTTTCAGCATAGGTCGAATTCATCATGTACCTCCTATATGTGGTGAGAGCTATTATTTGAGGATTTTACTAAACAGAGTGAAAGGTGCAACATGTTATGAGGATATTCGTACAACTGATGGAGTTGTGTATCCAACATTTAAGGATGCATGCTATGCATTGGGATTGTTAGATGATGATAAAGAGTACAACAAAGGAATTCTCGAGGCAAGTTTTGGGGCTCTGCAAATTATTTGTGTCCACTTTTTGCTATGCTTTTGATATCTGAGAGCTTATCAAGACCAGAGTTTGTGTGGGAGCAAACATGGCATATCTTATCTGAAGATATTCTTCATAGGCAGAGGAATATCTTGCAAATTGATGGTAATGAAATACATTGTAGTTTCATTTCTTTATAAGTAAGCTTTTTAAGCATTTCGTTATAAATATACTTACAAATTTATCATGTAAACTCCCTCGACCAGAATTTATTAATTTAGGATTAGTTTTGATTAATTAGATTTATGACAATATTTTTTTTAAATTTTATTTATTATATATTGATTGTGCACCTGTTCATTACAATTGATTAGGGCATCACACTAGCTGTTAACCCTAAACAAATTTCACATACCTGCCCTAGACTTGTTAGACTACACTTTCTGTATTTTTAGCAACTTCCAGAAACCTTGTTTGGTGCTTCATTTTATTTATTTCCTATTTAAATTTCTGCTCTTTATCCACCTCTGTACCCTAGTGATTTGAAGACCAATAGACACCTGTTTTGCCCAACCAAAAATACGATAATATTCTACTCTAACTGTATTACAATTATCGTATTGACACCGTAGAAAGATTATGACCCTAACAGCCTCAAAATAAATAGTAAACACCGTGCGCAGTATTTATTAAATAATAAATACGATGACCGTATCACCTGCAGAATCAGACCCTGCCCCTGCCCAGACTCACCCCACACTGTCCAAAATATTTTCCCCAGCTATTTTCCTCATTTTTGTACAATTCAGAATTACGGGAAATCAGTATCTGAAATTTGGTAAATTGTAAAATTACGCAAAATACAAATTTTATGCATTTTTGCAATTATTGAAAAGTTAGGGGTTTATATGCAAAATTTCATGCTAGGTGGCCTAATCCTATTGGCTAGACCATAGGTGAGTGGGACCCACCCATAACTTCCAGAAAAATCTGCTGGAAAATATCCCAAATTATCAAATTACAAAAATACCCCTGAAGTTGCCATTAATTACAGAATTGCCACTCAACTAAACCTATATAAACCCTAGCCCTCCTCTCCATTCCAACCCATCCCACCACCACCACGGCCACCCTCCGCCCACCGGACCACCGCCGAACCCGTCGCCACTCCCCTCCCCTTCCCTCCGACCACTGCCACCCACCTCCGGCCGCCTGCTACACCGTGGCCAGCCTCCACAACATCATCCCGACCACCACCTCCACAGCACCACCACCACTCCCATCTACCCCCAGCGTCGCCTCCGGCCACCGTGTACCGCCACCACCACCCCCACTCGACTCGCCGTCCTCCCCTCCACCGGACCACCAACCCTCACCGCGCCACGACACCTCCTCCGGCCACCCTCACCCCCACAGTGCCCCGACCAGAATCCCGACTACACCACCACCCTCACCTCCGGCCGCCCCTAGCCGCCGCCACAGTCGTCGTGGACCCCCGCAACCACCACCAACCTGACCGCCACCCTTCCCTCTTCCAAACCCGCCGCCTGCCCGGCCACCTCCGCCGCTCCTCCGCCGGCCAGAGCCCCCGCACTCCACAGTTGCTGCTGCTGCTGCTATCTGCTACTGCTGCTGCTACAGCTCCTCCGGCCACCTCCGGCTGCCTCCGCCACCGTCCTCTCGCCGGCGACACCGTGTGGGACCCCCCTGCCACCTGTAAGGTATATATACCTATACTATACATAAATACGTATATAATCTCTAATACATGTCTATATATATATAATATATGTATATATATGTATATATATGTATATATAATATGTATATATATATGTATATTACTCTGTATTTATATGTATAATTATATATATATATATTTACAGTATATTATACTGTATATATATTATAGATATATATCTATATATTTTCTATACATATATATATTTATATATGTATATATGTATATGTATAACTATATATGTATATTTATATATTGTAGTGTATAATTACTAAATAGGTATCTATATTTTTTTATATATATATATATTTATATGATATGTATATATAATATGCTAATTATATAATTACTATACTCTGCATTTTTCTTTTATTTATTTTTCTGCATTTAATCTTCTGCACCTATTATATATATATATATATATCTATATATATATATATATATATATATATATTATCTATATATGTATATATTAATATCCAGCTGGATAATACAGCTTATTATAGATATGTAAATTTATATTTCTGCAATGTCATTATATTATTTATACTATATATAATATATTGTACTGGATAATACAGTACCTATATATATGTATTCCTGCATTGTCTTTTATTCCTTATATATTTATATATATAAATATCTATATACGTATTTAAATTCTGCCCTGTCATTTCAATTTACATCAGTGGATATACCCTGAATATTACTATTTATTATTATATATATATCTCAGTGGATATACCCTGACTACTATATTATTATATTATATAAATCAGAGGATACACCCTGATAAATACCATATTATCTATAGCAGTGGATATACCCTGCTACTATATATTTATGCCTGCTTTTATCTGTTCTTTATATACTATATATACTGTTATATCTATATATATACCTACTATATATATATCTATATTATATATGTGTATATATATATGCTTTATATTACAACTATGATATTCACAAACCTATCTGTTTTAACAGAAACCAACTTCATCACAGCCAGTGACCTTCTGTCACCAACACCTTCACAACTGACTGTAAAATTAGGGTTTCAACACTATCAGGGAGTAGGCAAGTATACCTTGCCAAGTTATTGTTTAAATTAAATTGTGATATCTACTTTGTTCTGAAATTCATATACCATGAACACCTGAGACTGCCTTGGGTACAGTCAACTGTTATGTTGACATGATATTACAGACTCTCCAACAGCTGAGAGAATATCCTAATATATTCTCCTAGACCCTATCACGAAAATACGCAACATGGTTGCATTTGCATATATGGATGTGAGCTGCGTATTTGATTAGCTACCAGTACGTGTGACCCGCATCACGGATTAGAATAACTCAGGAAATGTACGACTTGACATTTAGTTTCATGGGGATGGGAAAGATAACTAGTGGACGTATGGGACACCCCCTCCAATAATGTTTTATACCTTCGTATCAGAGATGGTCGATTACAGAGTTCCCTGAGTCGGGGGCATACGACACCTATACTAGCCAGTCGCCACGATTGGTGAATTACGTCAGCGTATGTCTAGCCATACATTCCCATGCGTACTACTGGATCTTTACTTGCATTTTCATTTAGTATGGTTAGCACCCTGTATTTATTTTCTTTATTCAGTATTTACATACATGGCATGTCATTTCCTGTATCTTGTTACGTCCCACTAAGGACCTGGTTTCCTGCCAGATCTAGACGAGGCTTTCTACCCCACAGTGTACGGGCCTGATCAGGAGGCCAGATGTGCTACCGAGGAGGAGCTCGAGGAGACACCCTCAGAGTAGGCTTGACCCTAGATGCTGCTACCTGGAGATGGAGATGTTTTGCTCAGATAGACGCTACTTAGTCTATCTGATTTTTCTACGCTATTATCAGTTTTTGTAGTAGGCTTGTATTCTCACCAGTTGTGTACTGTATCAGACTCAGATTATATATATTCAGCACTTGCTTTTCTGACATTTTCCTGTGGATGAGATAGATTTGACTGTGTTATATTTGTAGTATTTTAGGACAGCGTAGCACGTTTCTTTGGGTCCATTCAAAATGGATTAAGCCCTTAGTGACGTGTCAGCTGGCCAGTGACACGTGGCCTAGTTTCTGACGTTTTGGAACTGGGGCGTGACACGATTTTAGTGGTGGCCCATGCAGGTCTATCTTCATATTGCTAGTGGTATGATGACATGCCCAGCAAGCCTACAATAGGATAGAAACATTAGATCTCATCCACACTGACACCATCTTTAAAATATTTTTTTTATTATTTGCATCTTGCTTGATTATCAATTATTATCTCCTTTGTGTTTTTTTAATTACTCTATTTTCTTCAGAAATATGGACATACCCGGGAAACCTACGAATAATGGGGCTGACCAAGCCACAAACACCTCGCCAAGTGTCCAAGGAACCCCGTCCAATCACCAGAATTCTGGCGAGGAGACAACACCGCAGGCGGAGACACCATTGCCTCCACCTCCAGCCTTGCCCATCCTAATGCCACAACTTGAGAGTCAACCTTAAATGTTGCAGTTTTTCCAGACTATGTTGCAGAACCAGTGGCAACAGACTGAGTCCCTGAGACAGTCTCAGTGGCAGCAGACTGAAGCTCTGCGACAGACTCTGATGACGGCTTTGGAGAGAGCTACTACTCCGGCACCCGCACCTGTCCAACCAGCGGGCACAGTTCGAGGCTTCCGTCAAATGAGCCCAAGAGATTTCAAAGGCAACGAGACTCCTGAAGAGATCTCCGATTGGATCTCCAACACCGAAATGCTGCTAGAAGGATCGCAACTCACTCCCGACCTATGGATGACTGCTGTGAGGGGCCAACTTCTTGGCAACGCCCATCACTAGTGGGAATCCATAGAGTGCAGCGTCGAAAAAGACCAAACTTGGCAACAATTCTTGGAGTATTTCAACGCCAAGTACTTTTCAGCGACAGTCCAGAATGCCCTATACTCCCAGTTCCTGCACCTGGAGCAGGAAAACATGACGGTAGATGCCTACGACGCGGAGTTTAGCAGACTAAGTCGTTTCGGTGCTGATCTGATTCCGAATGAGCTGAAGAAGGCTAAAAGATTCCACCATGGCCTTAACTACGAGCTCCAGAGGTACACAACAACGCAGTCGAGAATCTCCTACAACGAGGTTCTTACAGAAGCCAGGGAGCAAGAAGCCATTGGTCGAGGAGCCAGACGCTCAAATCCAACCTTCCCGGCCAAGAATCAGCACGGAGCAGGAGGACCTATACGTCGTCCTCAATATCAGACGCAGCAGACGACGGGGCCTTACCAGAAGAAGGAGCTCCCTACTTGTCACTTTTGTGGTAAGAAGGGGCATTTTGCCAATGACTGCAGAAAGAAGCTAAGATTATGCCTGTTATATGGAGCTAAAAATCATATAGCCAAAGACTGCCCACAACGCAGAGATGCAGCACCACAGCAAGGGCAGAAGCCAGGAGCCCAAGCCCAGAAGATGCTACCCTCCACATCAGGAGGATATCAGAGAGGAGCACCCTTGCCTACTCAGGAGACCCAGTTCAAGGCCAGACAACAACCTGGAGGGCAAAGACAGGGACAAGTCTTTGCGTTAGCTGCAGTTGCAGAAGAGCCTGAAGGGGAAACTATATCAGGTACCATTTTAGTTGCATCATTACCTGCAACTGTATTATTCGATTCTGGGGCTACTTTGTCTTTCATATCCAGTAGTTTCGTAGCCATGCACAAGCTATCCACTTCTCCGCTACCCAAGTGTTGGAAAATACTTACTGGAGGAGGTATTGTTCCAGTTACCAACATTATCGAAACATGTCCGGTAGTTGTTTGTAGTAGAGGACTAAGAGCGCGATTTTTGGTACTCCCCATGCCAAATTTCGACGTTGTCTTAGGCATGGACTGGCTAAGCCAGAACGATGCTATCTTAGACTGCCGTAAGGGTAGTGTTATCTTTAGACCCCCAGATCACCCGGAGTTCGAATATACCCGAGGAACCATAGAGCAAGGAGTAGGCCAGACTCCTAGAGCCTACATGGCGATGGAGACAGCACTTCCATCAGTTATAGCAGAGTTCGCGGACGTATTTCCAGAAGAATTGCCAGGCCTACCGCCTGACAGAGAAGTGGAGTTCATTATTGAGCTAATTCCCGGAGCTGCACCAGTATCCTCCAATGTATACCGACTGGCGAAGAAGGAGCTTGACGAGCTGAAGCTTCAACTGGAGGAATTACAGATCAAGGGATTTGTTCGTCCTAGTGCATCACCCTGGGGAGCACCAGTACTGTTTGTACCGAAGAAGGACGGAACATATCGCATGTATATTGATTACAGAGCCCTCAACGCTCTAACAATCAAAAACAAGTATCCCCTGCCGAGAATTGACGACCTGTTCGATCAACTAACAGGAGCCGTGGTATTCTCGAAGATAGACTTGAGATCAGGCTATCATCAGGTCAAGGTACGCAAAGAAGACATTCCAAAGACAGCATTCAGGACTCGTTATGGTCATTACGAGTTTTTGGTGATGCCATTTGGACTGACTAATGCACCTGCTGTATTCATGAATCTGATAAACCGAGTCTTCCATCAATATCTGGACCAGTTCGTGGTAGTCTTCATCGACGACATTCTGGTATACTCGAAGAGCCACGAGGAGCATGAAGAGCACTTAAGACTGGTACTAGAGACGCTGAGACGGGAGAGCCTTTATGCCAAGATAAGCAAGTGTGAATTTTTCCTTGATCGTGTTGCTTTTCTTGGGCACGTGATCACCGGAGAAGACATCTCGATGGACCCTGCAAAGATTTCATCTGTGGAGACATGGCCAACTCCGACCAATGTCTCAGAGGTGAGAAGCTTTCTAGGACTTGCCGGATATTACCGGAGGTTCGTAGAAAACTTTGCAATAATCTCGGAACCGATTACTTGTCTTACCCGCAAGGAGCAGGAGTTCTTATGGACTGAAGAATGCCAGACAGCTTTTGATGAGTTGAAGAAGCGTCTGACTACAGCCCCTATTTTGACAATACCATCTGGATCCGGAGGTTTTGTCATCTATAGCGATGCATCCGGAAAAGGATTTGGTTGTGTGTTAATGCAACATGGGAAGGTTGTAGCTTATGCCTCAAGACAGCTGAGGACTCATGAGAAGAATTACCCCACTCACGACCTAGAGCTTGCCGCAGTCATCTTCGCCCTGAAGCTATGGAGACATTATCTATATGGCGAACGAGTGGAGATTTTTACCGACCACAAGAGCCTAAAATATGTCTACACTCAGAAAGACTTAAATCTGAGGCAAAGACGATGGCTTGAAGTGATGACAGATTTCGAGATTGATCTACAGTACCATCCTGGGAAAGCAAATATGGTAGCTGATGCTCTAAGCAGAAGACCCTCGGCATTCTTTATGATCACCCAACCAGGTCTTCTGAGAGATCTAGAAAATTTGGGAATATAGGTCATTATGCCAGGACTTGACGGCCAATTATCAAACTATCAGCTGCAATCAACTTTGGTAGAAAGAATCAAAGCTGCTCTACCAACAGATGCAAGATTTCAGAGGCTTCGACAAAGAACAGAGGCTGGAATTCAGACAGGATGTCGCATACACGAAGATGGGACTCTAAGATGTGGTGATCGTCTTTATGTTCCAAATGGAGAACTTCGTAATGAGCTTATGTCAGAAGCTCATAGCTCAACCTACTCTATACATCCAGGAGGCACAAAGATGTACAGAGATCTGCGACAATATTACTGGTGGCATGGAATGAAGCGGGAGATAGCACGCTTTATGGCCAAATGCCTGGTGTGTCAGCAAGTCAAGGCTGAGCATCAGAGATCTGCCGGTCTACTTCAACCCCTCCCAATACCTGAATGGAAATGGGAACACATTACGATGGACTTTGTTACGGGCTTCCCAAGAAGTCCTAGTGGTCGTAATGCTGTCTGGGTAATTATAGACAGACTCACTAAGGCTGCTCATTTCCTACCTTTCAGAGTCGGGCAATCTACAAAAGTCTTGGCAGATATATACATGAAGGAGATAGTACGTCTGCATGGAGTACCAGTCAGTATAATATCTGACAGGGATACGAGGTTTATATCTTACTTTTGGCGAAGTATGCAAGAGAGTCTTGGTACCCGCCTCAAGTTCAGCACCTCGTATCATCCGCAGACATATGGCCAGTCAGAGCGCACCATCCAGACCTTAGAGGATATGCTGAGAGCCTGTATGCTTGATTTCAGCGGATCCTGGGAAGATCACTTACATCTGGTGGAATTTTCCTACAACAACAGCTATCAAGCGAGCATCCAAATGGCTCCCTTTGAAGCTTTGTATGGAAGGAAATGCCATTCCCCAGTATGCTGGAGTGATGTTGGCGAGAGACAGATTCTGGGGCCAGAACTGATTATTCGTACGGTGGAGAAAGTAAAGAAGATCCAGGGACACCTACGAGCTGCACAAGACAGGCAGAAGCACTGGGCCAACATTCACCGACGACCTCTAGAGTTCCAAGTAGGGGAGCATGTATTCTTAAAGATCTCACCTACTAGAGGAACTATCAGATTTGGAGGAAGAGGGAAGCTAAGTCCAAGGTACATTGGACCCTTCGATGTGCTAGATCGCGTCGGAGAAGTTGCTTACAGGCTAGCTCTATCTCAGACCTTGGAAGGAGTACATGAAGTCTTCCACGTATCTCAGTTGAGGAGGTACATTCCAGACCCGAGTCATGTGCTAGACTACTCAGAGATCACTATCGGACCGAGCTTATCGTACCAGGAGGAGCCTGTAGAGATCCTGGACCGTAGCGAGAAAGTGCTGCGAGGTCAGACTATTCCTCTTGTTCGTATTGCATGGAGACATCATGCACCAGGTGAATCCACCTGGGAACGGGAAGAGGATATTCGACAGCGTTACCCTCACCTATTTCCAAACCAGGGTATGTCCAATATTTCAATTTTTTTTTTTTTTCTTAATCATCTTATGTCCTTAATTAATCTTTCATTCTCATTATATGGTTGTTTTTATTTCGAGGACGAAATATTCTAAGGAGGGTAGATTGTAAACTCCCTCGACCAGAATTTAGTAATTTAGGATTAGTTTTGATTAATTAGATTTATGACAATATTTTTTTTAATTTTATTTATTATATATTGATTGTGCACCTGTTCATTACAATTGATTAGGGCATCACACTAGCTGTTAACCCTAAACAAATTTCACATACCTGCCCTAGACTTGTTAGACTACATTTTCTGTATTTTTAGCAACTTCCAGAAACCTTGTTTGGTGCTTCATTTTATTTATTTTCTATTTAAATTTCTGCTCTTTACCCACCTCTGTACCCTAGTGATTTGAGGACCAATAGACACCTGTTTTGCCCAACCAAAAATACGATAATATTCTACTCTAATTGTATTACAATTATCGTATTGACACCGTAAAAAGATTATGACCCTAACAGCCTCAAAATAAATAGTAAACACCGTGCGCAGTATTTATTAAATAATAATACGATGACCGTATCACCTGCAGAATCAGACCCTGCCCCTGCCCAGACTCACCCCACACTGTCCAAAATATTTCCTCCAGCTATTTTCCTCATTTTTGTACAATTCAAAATTACGGGAAATCAGTATCTGAAATTTGGTAAATTATAAAATTACGCAAAATACAAATTTTATGCATTTTTGTAATTATTGAAAAGTTAGGGTTTATATGCAAAATTTCATGCTAGGTGGCCTAATCCTATTGGCTAGACCATAGGTGAGTGGGACCCACCCATAACTTCCAGAAAAATCTGCTAGAAAATATCCCAAATTATCAAATTACCAAAATACCCCTGAAGTTGCCATTAATTACAGAATTGCCACTCAACTAAACCTATATAAACCCTAGCCCTCCTCTCCATTCCAACCCATCCCACCACCACCACGGCCACCCTCCGCCCACCGGACCACCGCCGAACCCATCGCCACTCCCCTCCCCTTCCCTCCGACCACTGCCACCCACCTCCGGCCGCCTGCTCCACCGTGGCCAGCCTCCACAGCATCATCCCGACCACCACCTCCACAGCACCACCACCACTCCCATCTACCCCCAGCGCCGCCTCCGGCCACCGTGCACCGCCACCATCACCCCCACCCGACTCGCCGTCCTCCCCTCCACCGGACCACCAACCCTCACCGCCCCACGACACCTCCTCCGGCCACCCTCACCCCCACAGTGCCCCGGCCAGAATCCCGACTACACCACCACCCTCACCTCCGGCCGCCCCTAGCCGCTGCCACAGCCGTCGTGGACTCCCGCCACCACCACCAACCTGACCGCCACCATTCCCTCTTCCAAACCCGCCGCCTGCCCGACCACCTCCGCCGCTCCTCCGCCTGCCAGAGCCCCCGCACTCCACAGTTGCTGCTGCTGCTGCTATCTGCTACTGCTGCTGCTACAGCTCCTCCGGCCACCTCCGGCTGCCTCCGCCGCCGTCCTCTCGCCGGCGACACCGTGTGGGACCTCCCCTGCCACCTGTAAGGTATATATGTAGTACCTCAAATCCCTATCCGACCGGGATGTGCACTACGTAATTGGGCTTGTGGCTAGTCTGTCTGAGTCGTAGCTTAGAACTTCGGCATCTTCTTGCCACGGACAAAATGCGATGATCCTTTCCAACTCATGGAAAGGCCTCTATTGAAACGAGTCCAATAGTTTTCGTGTTTGGTTGCTTGGTTTTCTTGATTTCCGCTTTGGGATTTGATTTGGTGTTGCTTTCGATTTGCTTGGTTTTCGCTGCTGGTTTTATCGTTTAGAGCTTTGATTCTTGGGGAGTTCGGCAAGGAAGGATAGGCAGGATTCTAATTGGTGCTCGTGCTGTGCAGGTCCGCGTAACTGACGTTTGATCGTCGCTAGGCGGGAATCTTTGTTTCAGCTACCTTTTCTTTAACCAGTGAGTGGTTTGGACCCTTCTTTCCTACTTCTTCATGCCAACATCTTTAATGTTTCAAACATTCACTCGATGATGCCCGGTTGGACACCTAGGAAATTCTTGCCACAATGCATGCCAGCCACTAAGAAAGGAACAGGGGATTTTGTAGACTAATATTTCTATATGCTTGCACACCTTATAACTGAGTTTGTTTATAAAGGGAATTGTTTGTTGGTGGCGGCCTAGTGCCTCGGACGGAGTTTGGACCTATGGGATATCAAAATCGGAATACCGCGTTGAGAAAATATGAACTGTTGCATGAGATATATATTGCTGCTTAACTTCTTTTGTTTCAATCGATGCATTGTATGATATATGAATTGTTCATGCATTTGCATGGTCTGGGACAACTTGTGCACAAGGTTTGGCATTTCCTCGAAACGGCTTTCCGGGGCACTGGAACCGTATCGATCCGGAGGGAAATATTTGATTCGTGCTCGTCACGATGCATTGCGGGACCTCCAGCAGGGCTTGCTACCCGGGCTGATAGGGCGCGCCGCTAATGCTTGAATATGTCCCTAAGGTGTCGATCACACCAATGACCGCATAGACTAGAACACATGCTAATTTATTGTCTTGTGCAGATGGTAAGTATACTTGTATTTCGTTGCAGGGAAGGCGTGCATCGGTTGAGTAAGCAATCGATGCACTGGTTGGATTCGATATTATTTTCATTCCTATCAAAACATGCAACTGATATGAATTGAATTCACTTGCCTCTTTATAGAAGTCATCTTAATGCATGCTCGCCCCTAATAAGCTAGTATCGATTTAGTCGAGTGGGTTCCTATAACTGCAAGTTCTTGCCTTGTACGAGCGCAACTCCAGGCTCGTACGGCATCACGCCCCAAGCGAGGACGAATCGGTTCCGTAAAGGATCAAGCGAGGACGACCGACCCTTTCGGGATCGGGGCATGACATATTGGTATCAGAGCCTAGGCTTTACTTCCACGGGATTTCAAAAGATTATAAAGGAGTTTGATGCGCCTCTCAATTGAGTTGCGTTCGGCGTCCGCTGCATGGGAAGAGTCGCTTATACAATGAGCCCATAGATATAAAATCTATCATTTTTGGAGTGTTAACAAGCTACTCTCTTTTGTAGCCATGGCTAAGAAGAACACTGTAACTGCCAGCAGTGCTCAACCCATTCAGAGCGATCCAGCAAGCTCTGGAGAATCCGGAGGAGCGGGTTCAACCGGAATGGCGGAACGGCTTATGCACCTCATGGAGGTGCAGCAACAACAAGCTGTCACCCAACAAGCTAACATACAAGCGCAGTTTGCTTCTCAACAGAAGCAAATGGATACAATGATGCAACTGATTGCATCCCTGGTACCGAGCAACGGGACATCCGCAGCGACGCCTGTCACGCCGCCAGCCGTGGCGGTAGAAGATGAGTCAGAAGAGACTCAGCCTACAGCAAGGAACTCCTGCCGTGCAGCAGAGTTCACAAAAATGCATCCCCCTACGTTCAACGGACGAGCGGAGCCGGACGTGGTATTGGGGTGGATTGCTAAGCTGGAGGGACTTTTCAACCTGGTTGGCATCCGGGGATCCAAGCGAGTTGCCTGTGCATCGGTTCAGCTGGAACTGCGTGCGCATGATTGGTGGGAGGCAACGAAGCAAGGAATTTACGATGCCAATCCCAACTGCAAAATTACTTGGGAAATGTTCAAATCTGCCTTCATTGAATAATATATTCCCCGAGCCGTGCGTCAACAAAAAGAAGACGACTTCAGTAATCTGGTGCAAGGAAGTTTGTCTGTTGACGATTACGACTCAGTATTCGCTAAACTGGCTAAGTTCGCAGGGCACTTCTTGCCTAATCAGCAGGCGTGGTGCTATCGATTTCAGAAAGGTTTGAATGACGATTTGCGTAGGGACGTCATCAACCAAAGATGCCAAACATATAGGGAATGTTACGAAGCGGCTCTGAACAGCGAACGAATCTTTGGGCACCCTCTCCCAAAGACCGAGGTGCAAACCCCCCGTACCAATAACAATAAACATCCTCATGAAACGGGAGGGTCTGGAGCACACAAGCGTTCGCATACGTCTGATAATAGGGGCCAATCCCAATCACTGAACTGCAGCCGGTGCGGCAAATCAGGGCATAAAGTGAATGAATGTCGGGTTCAAGGATGTTTCAAATGTGGTCGCCTGGGTCACAAACAGTTTAACTGCAGAGAGGGCAAGCCGAATCAGAATAATGGAAATCAAAACAAAGGGCCTCCAGCAAGTGATGCCAATGCTGTGCCAGTGAATCCACAACGCCAGGGTGCTCAGGGCCGAGTCTATGCATTGACTCGGGATGAGGCATCTGTATCCGACACTTTTGTAACAGGTACTCTACTATACCGAGAATTACCCGCTAGAGTCTTATTCGATTCAGGTGCTACGCATAGTTTCATATCTGCTGATTTTACTGTTGAGCATAAATTAGCTTCTACTGCTTTAAATATGAACCTTTGCGTAAGTACCCCTTCGGGAGTCGATATGCCCGCCCATGCGATCTGTAGGGATGGTTACATTTGCATCGGAGGTAGGAAGCTTTCCTTAGATGTCATTGTACTAGACATCAAGGATTATGATATTATTCTCGGTATGGACTGGTTGGGTGCTTGCCATGCAACAATCGAGTGCGCGGAGAAGCGAGTCGTATTCCGTCTACCCGACGAGGCAGACTTCTACTATTCGTGCAGCGCTGCACTGAAGACGGCAATGGTGATATCAGCAATTTCGGCTAGGCGTATGTTGCATTCGGGCTGTGAAGGGTACTTAGCTTCTGTTCGAGACACCCGGCGGGAATGTGTAGATGCAGCTCAGGCTGAAGTCATTGCAGATTTTCTCGACGTGTTCCCAGACGAGCTGCCTGGAATGCCTCCTGATCGTGAGATCGAATTCAGCATTGACACTTTTCCGGATTCGCGACCGATATCAAAGGCACCTTATCGCATGGCCCCAGCAGAGCTTAAGGAACTTAAAGTTCAGTTACAAGACCTGTTGGACCGAGGATACATTCGTCCAAGCGTTTCTCCTTGGGGCGCTCCGGTGCTGTTCGTGAAAAAGAAAGATGGATCCATGCGGCTGTGTATTGACTACCGAGAACTGAATAAAGTGACCGTGCGGAATCAGTACCCATTGCCAAGAATAGATGACTTGTTTGATCAGTTGTAAGGTGCAAGAGTTTTCTCTAAAGTTGATCTCAGGTCAGGGTATCACCAGTTGAAAATCAAGTCAGAGGATATTCAAAAATCTGCTTTCAGAACCCGTTACGGACACTATGAGTTCCTCGTGATGTCGTTCGGTTTGACGAACGCCCCTGCAGCTTTCATGGATCTGATGAACCGCGTATTTCGACCGTTTGTGGATAAGTTTGTAGTCGTATTCATAGACGACATACTAATCTATTCCAAGAACGAGGCGGAGCACAAGGAACACCTGAAGATCGTGCTGCAGACATTACGAGACCATCAGTTGTTCGCTAAGCTCAGCAAGTGTGAGTTCTGGTTGAACAGCGTGGCGTTCCTTGGTCATGTCATCTCGGCCGAAGGCGTCGCCGTAGACCCGAAGAAAATAGAAGCGGTGGTGGACTGGAAGCAACCTACGTCAGCCAGCGAAGTTCGAAGCTTTCTGGGCCTTGCGGGA
This sequence comes from Iris macrosiphon, assembly GCA_036927795.1. Lineage (NCBI taxonomy): Eukaryota > Viridiplantae > Streptophyta > Magnoliopsida > Asparagales > Iridaceae > Iris > Iris macrosiphon. The sequence continues at coordinate 182,471,985 of JAYESA010000005.1, read as the reverse complement.
TACTACCGTAGGTTCGTGAAGGATTTCTCTAAACTGGCCTCGCCTATGACTCGCCTTACTCAGAAAGGGATTGCATACGAATGGGGTGATGACTGCGAAGCCAGCTTTCGGGAACTTAAGCGGCGTCTTGTTTCAGCTCCGATCCTTGCTCTTCCAGATGGGGTAGAAGAGTTTCAGATATACAGCGACGCTTCAGGACTTGGCTTAGGGTGTGTGCTCATGCAGAGGGATAAGGTAATATCGTACGCCTCCAGGCAACTGAAGCCGCACGAGAAGAACTACCCGACGCATGACTTGGAATTGGCGGCGATTGTATTTGCATTGAAGTTGTGGAGGCATTATCTCTATGGTGTTGCTTGCAAAATCTTCACAGATAACAAGAGCCTCAAGTATCTATTCACCCAGCGGGAATTGAACCTCCGGCAGCGGCGTTGGCTAGAACTGATTAAGGACTATGACCTAACGATCGCGTATACACTGGGCAAGGGAAACGTCGTTGCTGATGCTCTGAGTCGGAAGCACGTGGGCTCGTTATCCATAAACAACCGTTTACTTCGAGATCTTGAGGCGATGGGCATCGAGTTTCGAGTTCGGCATCAAGGAGTGCAGCTGGCACCACTCCATCTTGAACTGGGTTTACGTGGTAGAATCAAATCAGCTCAGGAGGGCGATCAGTTCTTAGCGAAGGTGCGCGGATTGATCTCGGCGGGGAAGATGTCTGACTTTGTGGCAGGCGAAGATAGGGCCTTACAGATGAAAGGGAGGCTATGTGTTCCTAACGACCCAGAACTCCGAAGGGAAATTATGGCGGAAGCACACTACGCGAAGTATTCTTTACATCCGGGGAGCACTAAGATGTACAAGGACTTGCGCGGGACCTTCTGGTGGCACGGTATGAAGAGGGATGTGGTGACCTTTGTGTCACAGTGCATGGCCTGTCAACAGGTGAAAGCTGAGCATCAAAGGCCCGGCGGGAAACTGCAGAACCTCGCTATTCCCGAGTGGAAATGGGACAACATCACTATGGATTTTATTGTGGGATTTCCGAAGATGCCACGGGGGCACGATGCGATTTGGGTCATAGTTGATCGTTTGACCAAATCAGCCCACTTTCTTCCCATAAAAGTTACTTGGAGCGTCGATCGGTTAGCACAAATTTACATAGATGAGATCGTCCGATTACACGGAGTACCTGCCTCAATCGTCTCTGACCGTGATGGACGCTTCTTATCTCGTTTCTGGACTAGTCTACAAGCTGCTTTGGGAACCAAGCTACAGTTCAGTACCGCATACCACCCGCAGACTGATGGACAGAAAGAGAGGACAAATCAGATACTTGAAGATATGTTACGGCTGTGTGCGATCGATTTAAAGACTAGTTGGGACACGCATCTTCCTTTGGCGGAGTTTGCTTACAACAACAGTTACCAATCGAGCATCCAGATGGCACCGTACGAAGCACTATATGGGCATAAGTGTCGATCTCCAATCTGTTGGGACGAAGTCGGTGAGCGGCAGGTACTCGGGCCAGAGCTGGTAGAGCAGGCAGTTAAAAAGTTCGCTTGATTCGGGAAAGACTCCGCACAGCACAGAGCCGACAGAAAAGTTATGCTGATGCACATAGAAGACCCTTGGAATTCTTGGTCGGGGATCATGTCTTCTTGAAAGTGACGCCGATGCGAGGTGTGATGCGTTTCGGCGTGAAGGGCAAACTGAGTCCCCGGTTTGTCGGCCCCTTTGAGATACTGGAACGAGTTGCAGCTGTGGCGTACAGGATAGCACTACCTCCCGCCTTGGCAGAAGTGCATGACGTATTCCATGTTTCCCAACTACGGAAGTATGTGCATGACCCAAGTCATGTGGTTAGTTTTGTACAGTTGGAACTGCGCACGGACTTGTTATACTCAGAAGAACCGGTGCAGATCCTGGATCGTAAGGAAAAAGTACTTCGCAACCGTACGATGTCCTTGGTTCGCATGCTGTGGCGGAACCATTCAGCTGGGGAATTAACCTGGGAAATGGAATCGGAGATGAAGGAGAAGTACCCTTCATTGTTCATTCAGTCGGAGGTAGGGCCTTGTTCTTACGTTTCGGGTCGGCCTTGTTCTTAAGTTTCGGGTCAAAACTTTTTCTTAGTGGTATATTATGTAGTGCCTCAAATCCCGATCCGACCGGGATATGCACTACGTAATTGGGCTTGTGGCTAGTCTGTCTGAGTCGTAGCTTAGAACTTCGGCATCTTCTTGCCACGGATAAAATACGATGATCCTTTCCAACTCATGGAAAGGCCTCTATTGAAACGAGTCCAATAGTTTTCGTGTTTGGTTGCTTGGTTTTCTTAATTTCCGCTTTGGGATTTGATTTGGTGTTGCTTTCGATTTGCTTGGTTTTTGCTGCTGGTTTTATCGTTTAGAGCTTTGATTCTTGGGGAGTTCGGCAAGAAAGGATAGGCAGGATTCTAATTGGTGCTCGTGCTGTGCAGGTCCGCGTAACTGACGTTTGATCGTCGCTAGGCGGGAATCTTTGTTTCAGCTACCTTTTCTTTAACCAGTGAGTGGTTTGGACCCTTCTTTCCTACTTCTTCATGCCAACATCTTTAATGTTTCAAACGTTCACTCGATGATGCCCGGTTGGACGCCTAGGAAATCCTTGCCACAATGCATGCCAGCCACTAAGAAAGGAACAGGGGATTTTGTAGACTAATATTTCTATATGCTTGCACACCTTATAACTGAGTTTGTTTATAAAGGGAATTGTTTGTTGGTGGCGGCCTAGTGCCTCGGACGGAGTTTGGTCCTATGGGATATCAAAATCGGAATACCGCGTTGAGAAAATATGAACTGTTGCATGAGATATATATTGCTGCTTAACTTCTTTTGTTTCAATCGATGCATTGTATGATATATGAATTGTTCATGCATTTGCATGGTCTGGGACAACTTGTGCACAAGGTTTGGCATTTCCTCGAAACGGCTTTCCGGGGCACTGGAACCGTATCGATCCGGAGGGAAATATTTGATTCGTGCTCGTCACGATGCATTGCGGGACCTCCAGCAGGGCTTGCTACCCGGGCTGATAGGGCGCGCCGCTAATGCTTGAATATGTCCCTAAGGTGTCGATCACACCAATGACCGCATAGACTAGAACACATGCTAATTTATTGTCTTGTGCAGATGGTAAGTATACTTGTGTTTCGTTGCAGGGAAGGCGTGCATCGGTTGAGTAAGCAATCGATGCACTGGTTGGATTCGATATTATTTTCATTCCTATCAAAACATGCAACTGATATAAATTGAATTCACTTGCCTCTTTATAGAAGTCATCTTAATGCATGCTCGCCCCTAATAAGCTAGTGTCGATTTAGTCGAGTGGGTTCCTATAACTGCAAGTTCTTGCCTTGTACGAGCGCAACTCCAGGCTCGTACGGCATCACGCCCCAAGCGAGGACGAATCGGTTCCGTAAAGGATCAAGCGAGGACGACCGACCCTTTCGGGATCGGGGCGTGACAATATATACCTATACTATACATAAATACGTATATAATCTCTAATATATGTCTATATATATATAATATATGTATATATATGTATATATAATATGTATATATATATGTATATTACTATGTATTTATATGTGTAATTATATATATATATTTACAGTATATTATACTGTATATATATTATAGATATATATCTATATATTTTCTATACATATATATATTTATATATGTATATATGTATATGTATAACTATATATGTATATTTATATATTGTAGTGTATAATTACTAAATAGGTATCTATATTTTTTTATATATATATATATTTATATGATATGTATATATAATATGCTAATTATATAATTACTATACTCTGCATTTTCCTTTTATTTATTTTTCTGCATTTAATCTTCTGCACCTATTATATATATATATATATATATATATATATATATATATATATATATATATATATATATATATCTATATCTATATATATATATATTATCTATATATGTATATATTAATATCCAGCTGGATAATACAGCTTATTATAGATATGTAAATTTATATTTCTGCAATGTTATTATATTATTTATACTATATATAATATATTGTACTGGATAATACAGTACCTATATATATGTATTCCTGCATTGTCTTTTATTCCTTATATATTTATATATATAAATATCTATATACGTATTTAAATTCTGCCCTGTCATTTCAATTTACATCAGTGGATATACCCTGAATATTACTATTTATTATTATATATATCTCAGTGGATATACCCTGACTACTATATTATTATATTATATAAATCAGAGGATACACCCTGATAAATACCATATTATCTATAGCAGTGGATATACCCTGCTACTATATATTTATGCCTGCTTTTATCTGTTCTTTATATACTATATATACTGTTATATCTATATATATACCTACTATATATATATCTATATTATATATGTGTATATATATATGCTTTATATTACAACTATGATATTCACGAACCTATCTGTTTTAACAGAAACCAACTTCATCACAGCCAGTGACCTCCTGTCACCAACACCTTCACAACTGACTGTAAAATCAGGGTTTCAACACTATCAGGGAGTAGGCAAGTATACCTTGCCAAGTTATTGTTTAAATTAAATTGTGATATCTACTTTGTTCTGAAATTCATATACCATGAACACCTGAGACTGCCTTGGGTACAGTCAACTGTTATGTTGACATGATATTACAGACTCTCCAACAGCTGAGAGAATATCCTAATATATTCTCCTAGACCCTATCACGAAAACACGCAACATGGTTGCATTTGCATATATGGATGTGAGCTGCGTATTTGATTAGCTACCAGTACGTGTGACCCGCATCACGGATTAGAATAACTCAGGAAATGTACGACTTGACATTTAGTTTCATGGGGATGGGAAAGATAACTAGTGGACGTATGGGACACCCCCTCAAATAATGTTTTATACCTTCGTATCAGAGATGGTCGATTGCAGAGTTCCCTGAGTCGGGGGCATACGACACCTATACTAGCCAGTCGCCACGATTGGTGAATTACGTCAGCGTATGTCTAGCCACACATTCCCATGCGTACTACTGGATCTTTACTTGCATTTTTACTTAGTATGGTTAGCACCCTATATTTATTTTCTTTATTCAGTATTTACATACATGGCATGTCATTTCCTGTATCTTGTTACGTCCCACTGAGGACCTGGTTCCCTGCCAGATCTAGACGAGGCTTTCTACCCCACAGTGTACGGGCCTGATCAGGAGGCCAGATGTGCTACCGAGGAGGAGCTCGAGGAGACACCCTCAGAGTAGGCTTGACCCTAGATGTTGCTACCTGGAGATGGAGATGTTTTGCTCAGATAGACGCTACTTAGTCTATCTGATTTTTCTGCGCTATTATCAGTTTTTGTAGTAGGCTTGTATTCTCACCAGTTGTGTACTGTATCAGACTCAGATTATATATATTCAACACTTGCTTTTCTGACATTTTCCTGTGGATGAGATAGATTTGACTGTGTTATATTTGTAGTATTTTAGGACAGCGTAGCACGTTTCTTTGGGTCCATTCAAAATGGATTAAGCCCTTAGTGACGTGTCAGCTGGCCAGTGACACGTGGCCTAGTTTCTGACATTTTGGAACTGGGGCGTGACATATCATGTTTAAGTTATTGAACTTAAAATGAGTTTTTTATGCAATAGATGCATTAAGATGTCTTTTCTAATGATATAATAATATTGTTCAGATTTGCAACTATCTGATAACCAACTAAAGAACTATGCATTAGTTGAAATCAAAAAAATATTACGGAGCAATGGATGCAGTCTTAAAAGGTATGCTGCTATGCCTTTTCTAGACTGCGGAGTTATGTGTGATGGGTATAATAGACTCCTACATGAAGAACTTAACTATGATAAGGCATCTCTACGTGTGGAGCACAACCAACTCTTTTCCTGCTTAACTGATGAGCAAATGGGTGTGTATGAAAAAATCATGGAAGCTTTGTCAAAAGGTGAAGGTGGCATTTTTTCCTTTATGGATATGGTGGCACCGGAAAAACGTTTGTTTGGAGAACATTGTCAACAGCTCTTCGTTCACAAGGTGAAATAGTCTTGAATGTTGCTTCAAGTGGCATTGCTTCACTCCTTCTTAGTGGGGGAAGGACAGCCCATTCAAGATTTGCAATACCTATTAACATCAATGAAGACTCCATTTGTGGGATAAAACAAAATTTAGAATTAGGCGTTCTACTACATAGAACAAAATTGATTATTTGGGATGAGGCTCCAATGATTCATAAGTATTGCTTTGAAGCTTTGGATAGAACTTTCAGGGATATTCTTCGATTTTCAAATCCAAGAAGCTTACAACAACTGTATGGTGGGAAAGTAATTATCTTTGGAGGGGATTTTTGACAGATACTCCCTGTGATACAAAAAGGTAGTAGGCAAGATATCGTTTCATCGGCCATTAACTCTTCTTATTTGTAGAATTACTGTGAAGTGATTAGGTTGACAAAAAATATGAGACTCCAAAGTGATAGCACCGATCTGCAAGAGACAAAGGCATTTTCATAATGGATCTTGGAAGTTGGTGATGGAAATGTAGGAGAGTCAAATGATGGAGAAACAGTTTTTGAAATTCTAGAAGATATTTTGATCAAGGAAGGAAGTGACCCGATTGGTACCATAATAAGCTCTACATATCCTTCTTTAGTAGAAAACCTATGGAATCCTAAGTACTTACAGGAGAGAGCTATTCTTGCTCCCACTCATGATGTTGTTGATATTGTCAATGAGCAACTATTATCAATGGTTCCAGGAGAAGAAAAAGTATACTTAAGTTCAGATAGTATATGCAAATATGATAGAATTGCAGACACCCAAGATGATATTTATTCTCCAGAGTACCTCAACAGTATACGGATATTTGGACTTCCCAATCATAAGTTGAAGCTGAAGATTGGATTTCCAGTTATGCTTCTTAGAAACATTGATCAACCATCTAGGTTATGCAATGGTACAAGGTTGCAAGTTTGTCAATTGGGTAATCATGTCATTGAGGCCAAAATACTATATGGAAACAATATAGGGCACAACGTTTTCATCCCTAGAATTTTGATCTGCCCATCTGATGCCAGGTTGCCTTTTAAGATGCAACGGAGACAATTTCCTTTGGATATTTGTTTTGCTTTGACAATAAATAAAAGTCAAGGACAGTCACTTTCACATGTTGGATTGTATCTACCAAGACCAGTTTTTAGCCATGGTCAGCTTTACGTTGCAGTCTCTAGGGTGACACAGAAAAAAGGTCTGAAGATTTTGATATGTGATCATGAAGGTAAAACCAGCAATGCCATAACAAATGTAGTCTACAAGGAGATATTTAGAAATATATGATAATGTAGTACTTTGATAATGTAGCACTCTGACTCTAGTTACTTTAGCATAACAGTTTTAAATGCTTTCTAATACAAATTATGTAGTTACGGTATGCCTTTTAATTGGTTGATAACTAGTGTTAGTTGCTATGAAATTGGTTTTTTTTAAGGGAATCAATGAAATTGATTACACGGTGACTTTTTGGGATATATATAAAGGAACAAAATTAACAATTTTTCACCATTTTTATATAAGTACAACATACTCATTTTGCTTCACTAACCATATAGTTATATCAATTTATCTCTTAAATCGCAATAAACTAATAATTGGAAAATTACCTTCATATTAAAATTACTCACCACCAAATTACAATTTCAACCACAAAAAATAGCAGTATATGAGAAATTGAGGAACTACCTACAACAATTGGTCGTCAATCTTGGGTTGCTTCTCTTTATAATCAACATTTGTCATACTCATCTTCTTCTTATTAAACCAAATAATCTTGGGTTGCTTCTCCCAGTTTCCCTTCTATGTAGCACTTATTTCCACTCAATCAGATTCAGAACATCAAGCTCTGTTTGGTAAAATAATTTTCAGTTTTTCCATTAATTTATCACGAAGCTAAAAAAAGAAAAATTCCAGCTAGAAATATATTTTCCACCCCCATTGAGATTTTCAGCGATGCGGCAACGACGATTTGATTTTGTGCTGCTAAGTTTTTGATGAGGTGAGAGATGCATGTGCCATGGAGAGAGAGAGAGAGAGAGAGAGAGAGAGAGAGAGAGAAGAGAGAGAGAGAGAGAGAGAGAGAGAGAGAGGATGAGCTATTACAATTTAAGGAAGAAAGAGGAAAGTGGAAACTTAACAAAACGTGTCATTTTGAGAGAAAAGATCAGGAAGCCACCTCATTCTATTACTATGCAAAACATGTACTTGTATTTTTTTTACTTCATTTTTTTTTGGAGGGGATTACCTTTTAAAAATAAAACTATTTGAGGGGATCACCTTGCCAGTATTTGTGAAGTTACTCATTATTTGACTTTTGTTATTTCTTTCTTTCAAATCTTATTTTTGGGTGCTAATAATATTAATAAGATATTTTTCATAATATTATTTTTAATATTAGTATCATTAATCTAAATTGGGAAAATCAGAAATTAAATTGCTAAGTATGGAGAGTGGCAAAATTTCAATTATCATTAATATTTGTACATGTAGTAATTTGAAATATCGGGCATCGCATGGGTATTACCTAGTTTGGAATAAAAAGAACTCAGTTTTTGGATGTTATAACCTACCTTTCTCTCTCTACAATGATATTCTTCATTTTTCTTCATTTGGCTAAGAAGTTCCCTCGGAACTTAGACTTGCTTAGAACTTTAGGCGTACATGACATGGGATAAACTTGGGACAAATTTTTGTCCACCTTAACTTTCCCCACTTCCCTATTACAAACAAGATTAGAAGTGAACTTGGCCAAGAACTTAATAGAGTTGAAGAGTTGTTCAAATTCGGTTTCTCTGGCTAGATCAAACATGGCTCTCTTCTCTACGCAATCAATTGTCACCGAGCAAGCACCGAGCTAATCTATACCCTAAATGATGTCATAATCCTTAATATTTATGACTATCACATTTAGAGATAATTTTATACCTCCGATACAAATGTAGTCATTTCTGCAGATTAACTTAGTAAGCACATCCACACCAGAAGGGATGCTAGCACTAAGGTTAAGATCTAATAATGACATACACAACTTATGTTCCTCGACAAATTTTGATAATATAAAACTATGAGTACCACCAAAATCAAGCAACACTCTTACTGGAATATTATTGAATGGCAATATACATGATACCATGGTATTTGAGGCGAACGTCTCCTCTTATGTCATAACATAGACCCGGCCTTGAGCATTGGGCCAACGATTATTCTGTTGCATGGCTTGCTTGGCTTGGGTCACCTTACCATGATCCTGCTGGTGTTGAGGGTGTGAAGGAAATTGATTCGGTCTTCCGTTTGAGCACTCACGAACAATGTGGTCTATACGACCACACCTGAAGCATCTCTTATCTCGAGCTCGATACTCACTGGCCTGATGCAGAGTGCGGTTACACTTGATTCAATGTAGCCTATAGTTCCTCCATGGTTTGTGACCCTAATAATCGTCATTGTTTGGATGCTTGTGTGCGTTATGACCTCTTGTGGTACTTGATGGGGGCAATTATAGTGACTCTAGAGGGAGGGTAAATAGAGTGTATGTGATAATGATCCAATTTAAAAATAACCAACTAAAGGTAAATGCAGAATAATATGAAAATGGTTAAGGCTAAGTTAACAACTTAAAATACGGAGCAATAAATACGTGAAGAATAAAATATGCAGCAGTAATATCTCAAGTGTAAAGTCAATAAAGTTTAAAAGAAAACGCAGAACACCAAGATTATATCATGGTTTTTCTCGTAGAGGACTAGTCCAGGCCCGAGAACTCTTGCTCAGAATAGGGTACACCACAAGCTTTGATTTGAAGACTTACAACTTCTTACAACATGAGTTTTGATCTGAAGATCTCGCGGACTTCTGACAGACATGCACTTTGATTCAAAGAGCACGTTGACTTCTAACTTTGGAAAATAGTAACTGAATTTTCAAGCTAGTACAGCTCGAACACACTTCTAACCGAAGACGTACTTGGCACTAGAAGGCTGTGAGAGAGTTCTCTTAGTGATGGGAAAGTAAAAGCTCAGTTGGAAAGTTTAAAGCTTGAAAGAACAAAATGGTTAGAGTTGATTTAGAAAGGTGAAAATCACTCTCTATTTATAGGATATTTCTGAATCGAGTTCGGCCAGAGTTCGGATGCTGAACGTTCACAAATTTGAACATTATGAGCCTAGTCTTTATGAGAGGGCTGTTGACTAGGGTTTCAATTTTACCCTAATCGAGTTCGGGCAGAGTTCGGGTAGAACTCAGTCCAAGTTTGGGTGGAATATCCAGCATGTTTGGTTCAAAATTTGGGTTAGTTTGGGTTGGCTAGGTTCTGGTTTAGGAAGCTGTTTAGGTCTGAATTATGATAGGTTTATTTGAGTGGACTTGAGTGCCATCTAGTTTTCATGTGCGACTCGATTTACATAAGTCCTATACTCAAATATAGTATAAAATATAGAATAAAATAGAAAGACAAAACGGCTGCAGACGACTGTAGCAGGTATCTTCCGATAGATGTAGCATAGTTATATTTTGTCATAATCCACTTGTATGTAGTCTAGTTAAGTCAATTATCAGAATCAGGTTGACTGTAACCACACTGTGCCAATAATCTTCCCCATTATGATAATTGACAAACCATACAAATACAAGTGTCAAGAAATCAATGATATCTACACTAAATACAAGAAACATAGAATATATCATAAACGAGAAACTATCAGAGAATGTACTCGTCTGAAATCCAGTGAACAGTATCAAAGATGTCCGGAACGGTGCCTCGGAGACCTAAATATGGAATATTACATCAATACAAGATTTTAGAATGAAAACAAGTTAAACTAGTCAAGATCTAGGCATATTGTCATTTCTAGGTCAAAAAAGTTAAACTAGGTCAACACTAGGTTAAACTTGTCAAACTTGGTCAAACTAGCTATTTCTAGGTTGTAAAAGTCAATCTCTTGGATATTGGGTCCATACACTATGTATCTAGGCTATATTAGCTATATTATGATCTAGAGTATCAACACTATTCCGTATCATAAGATACGTAAAATATTATATATGAAAATACTATATAACATATACAAAATGAATATATACTAGTATCCCTAGCTAAACTAACACTAATGGATACCTTGGCTTTGAGCCAACACGGTATCACACTAGCTACACCCTCTCTTGACCTAATACCTTGAGTTAAATCCGTTACCTTGAGTATCACAAGGTAATACTAAACTTAGCACTAAACTTAGCTAAAACTTAACTACTAGCTATCTAATATATTCATACTCATATATATATATATATATATATATATATATATATATATATATATATATATATATATATAATATATAATATATATATATATATATATATAACTTAAGTATCTAACAACATACTAACTATTTAACTTAGCATGTATTTCCTAAAATCAAATCGAACAATTGACATTAACCTATTAACATTAACCTCACATTCTAACAACTAACATGTATCTTATAACATATAACAATACACAACTTAACATAACTTTATATTACATATATATCTAACAATAACTCATCATCTAAACCGACCTCAACTTAACTAAGTAACAACCTATCATCAGTCAAAACCATAATCCCCTCCAAGCTGCAGCTACTCCTTAAAACCCCAACTACTGCTTCAAAACAGCAAGGTGCTGCTGCTGTTAGAACAACATGCAACTCCACCCGACTGTGCACCACAGTGTGCACAGTCCCAAGCCAAACCCGACTGTTCATCAGTCGCAGTCCACTCTTGCCAGCCACCCCCAACTCGACTGCTACTCCACATGCCAACATCCCCATGTTGCAGTGCAACACACCCGACCAATGTCACAACTGCTATGTTTACACAGCAACAACACCTTCTCCCCCTACTGATGTATCACTGTTACATTGCCAACAACCCATACTTGACAGTCGCAAAACACTCCAATAGTCGGGTAACTCAGTCCACAACTGTCCACACACTGTGCAAGCAGTTCACCATTATATATATATATATATATATATATATATATATATATATATATATATATATATAATATACATAAACACCTAGAATACACATAACCAAATGAATATGTACTCATGTATATATATACTATATAAAATAGATACAAAACAACACCAATTAGAGTAGAAAACAAATCATCGAACACGTTGAGTGCATCGCACCCGTATCATACTGGATCTATGATACGCTTGCGATACGGCCCCCAACACATCACCAAATGTATCACGAAGGATACGAGCATGCCTAGAATTACAATTATGAATAATATAAAGTGTTAGCTACTCAACTACGTGTCCATAGCAAAATATGACATGTGCAAACCCCCGTGTCGAAGGAATAAACCCCCAAATTAATCCGTATCACAAATTATAATGATACGGCCTACACATATCCAATTATGGACACGACACTAGTCTCACACAACCAAAAACATATCAATTTGGTCTACTAGATCTATTGACAAACACATGGTGCACCAATCTCGAATTTCCTCCAAATTGGGCACAAAATAAGCCATAACTTCCAAAATAGGGGTCTCTAGTTGTCAATTCTTCTTCCTATAGGTAGCCCTAGAACATGGAAGGGTTCATAATGATTAAACTACAGATTTAAAGTCTAAATAGAAGAAAAATTATGAAATGTACCTATTGAAGATGGATTCCCAATGCAAGTCTCCAATTGGATACAAAGATCCCTCAACTTGTGCACTCTTCACTTCCTTGTAGATTCATGCCTCTTTCTTGCTCCAAAAGCCTCCAATGGTGAAGTAGAGAAGGATTGGGAAGTGAATTTGGTAGAGATTTGATGTAGGAAAGAGGGAATTTGGGAAGGGAGTTTCTAGATCTAGAATTTGGATAAAAGAAAGGAGAAAAGAGAAATTCCTCCTTTCCTAAGTAGGCCGGCCACATGCTTGCTCCTCAAGCAATGTACAAAGTCATGAATGCCCTTTAGGGCTTGTCATGAAGAAAATGATTAAGTAAGGAAGGTTCTACTCTAAATGGTTTGACTAATTAAATCACTAACTTAAATGATTGGCTAGCTATTTGGCTCAAGTCTAACTAAAATAAATGTTGGTCCATGAGTAAATTCTAATCTAGTTAGGTCCACTAACACGAGTCCAAATTATAATACAACAACTAAAAATAAATAAATAATACTATAAATAAATATACAACATGCACAATAATTAATTAATTATGAAATGACCAAAATATCCTTTCCTAGAAAATGTGGTAGTGACACGAAAAGAAATAAAAAAATTAAGGGTAAATAAGAAGTTGCGTGTAGTTGAAGATGAATAAACTTGAAAAATAACAATGCCAAAGGCATCTTATGCCTCGACAAAGAAGGAAAAGGAAGAGTTTTTTCGGACCTTAAAAGATTTAAAGCTTCCTACATAATTTTTCTCTAATTTGAGTAATTGTGTCACCATCCAGCCTCCCGAACTAAAGGGGCTCAAATCCTATGACTATCATGTGATTATGCAATACTTGCTTCCAGTATTGCTGAGACATTCTTTTCATAAAGACAAGGACATAAGAATTGCAATTCAGAAGATTAGCTTATTCTTTAAAATTTTATGCGCCAAGGTGATCAATAAAGAAGAGCTTAGGCAAGCAAAGAAGGCGTTGGTTATGGCAATGTATATTCTTGAAAAGGAATTTTCGTTTTCCTTCTTTGTTATAAGTGTGCACTTAATGGTTCATCTAGCTGATGAGGTCCTGTCGTTCGGGACAGTTGGATTTCGATAGATGTATCCATTTGAACGGTACATTCTTAGTATTTTCTTCCATATTTAACTTTTAGTATTAATTTATTAATGATATAAATTTATGTATATTTTTCGTAAAAGATTGATGAAGTGCTACAAAGAATATGTCCTTAATAAACGATACATTGAAGGTTCAATAGCTGAGGCTTACCTTGTAGACGAATCTGTAATATATTGCATAGAGTTTATGCCAAACTCGAGTACTTTTTCTCACAAGTCCAGTCGAGAAGATTGGTTGGATGAGAGTGTTGACTTCACAGATGAGAAGCACATGGAGATAGGGGAGTTGTTAAGCTAAACCATGTTCAGTTTGAGCAATAGGTAGATGGGTTCTCAATCGACTTGCAGACTTGAGTGAATGTGAAGAGTATGTGTGCCCTTTGCCACGAGCAAAATAATGTTTAGAATTATAAGAATGTGCATGAAATAAATAATAAGTATTATAATAATAATGTAAATTGGTTATGTGCATGAGATAAATGTGGTAATCCATGCAGAAAGTACAACCGTTATTACTAATGCATTTCCACTCAGAATCGAAAAGGTGGTTCGACAAAGAAAAAAAACCCAACATTAAGGAATTCATTCCTTGGTTGTGTGATGAGGTAATATTTTGTTTTTGTTCATATGTTTATGTATTTGTGCACAAGTTAAGTATTTTTTCTATGAAGTTATTAGATGCAGGGCAAACTAATACGACATTATGGAGATTAGTCAATGGTCCACAAAATAGAGCTACACGATTTAAAAAATATCGTGTCAATGGTTTTGTATTTGCACCAAGTTCTTCTGATGAATGCTTGGTAACACAAGACAGTGCGGTGTCTATGGAAGCATATTCAAATTTTGTTTCAGGTCAAAAAGACGAAAATCGAAAGGAAGGAAAGATGACCTTTTATGGAATTGTTAGAGACACATTGGAGCTGGACTATCTTGATTTCAAAGAAACAATGTTCTATTGTGATTGGGTAAAAGTGGAGGATTCTAAAAATGGTTGTAAGTCGGATCCGATTTGGAATCAAGTGATGGTAAACTTGAAGAAGCCTAGGAATAAGGAAAGAGTTGAAGAGGATCCATTCATTTTAGCTCAAGAAGCAACGGCAGTTTTTTATTCCAAATATCAAAAGACTGATGGGTGGTATATGGTTATAAATACTCCAAAAAGGTTAAATAAACAAGTTGGGGCAGTAGACATTCCAACTGACTACCAATCTTGTTTGAACGACAACACCAAGTTAAGGAATTTGTTGATGTTCGATGATTGAACTAAATTATATGTTGTCTTCTGTACTACAAACTTTTTTCTTCTTCTTTATGTGCCTCATTGAATGAAAAAGTTATTGTGGTCAAATTATAATTCTCTTGTTTTAAACAATCTATTGTTCTCTGCCTTTATTTTAAACAATCTATTGCATATTAAAGACAAACATATACAGCTAAAAAAATTCTTCATATTTGTGCCTTATAAGATGTATATTCATTTCTGCTCCTAGTGCCGTTAAAAGTGGTCTACTGCTTAACTAATTGGAAAAGACGTTTTCTGTGTAAATTATTCTATATGCATACATGTTTTTTTATAGAATATTTATCAGGTTTCTGCTGGTTTTGTAACAGGTTTTCTGCTGGGATTGTAACAGGTATATTTTAGTCCGGTGAACTCATATTTTGTTTTAATAGTTACTAGTATAGTTAGCATACTTTTACATAATTAGAAAAATATACGATAGTTCAATACATTTTCATTGATTGGCTGCACTGTTATTGCTAACTGGATGGTTTACACACAAACACTATTATTTCAATTGGACATACATGCAATGGTATGGATTAAACTTTTTAGTGGATAATTTTATGTGCAAGTAGATGGTTTCAAAAACTGGGACCTCATATATTGCTCATTTTGATAAACTCTTCATGTGCATAAAGTTTATTTAAAAAAAAAGTGGAAATGCCTCTCTAGTTATGGCAATGCAATTTTGCATTACATTTTTCTATATGCTGTGTGTCTATGCCATTCCTTTTTTTTCTGTGTCTTTTGCATCATGGTGATGAATTTGATTCCCTCTTGCAAATTGTATCACCATACCTCTTAGACTAGACTCTTTATGTCTAGGGGAACTTGGAGGAAGCTCTGGTTATTTCTTTCATACATCTGTAAATGACTTTGATAGCCCGATTCTTCTATATTCATAATTTGGTATCATCATATTGTATTTTTATTATTTTACTGCTTGCATGAATAAACATGATACAAAGTTGTCCTTGAATGAAATAACAAACTTTCTTTCATTGCACGATGTCTTCGAGTGTTGCCGACACATATAACCAGCGGGAAGAAGATCCCATATCAATGGAAGTCAATCAAAAACCAACATCTAAGAAGAGCATCGAATTTAATCATCTTGGACAAGCAGTTGGACCCAACGCAACTCACTTTAATAGTCAAGTTGGTAAATACGTGAAGACATATGTGCCTATCAGGTATATAAATTGGCTAATTGTACCTAAGACCTACAAGGATGATGTTTGAAATGAGATGGTGGTGAGAAAACGCACATTTTATTACTTTTTTTGTCACTGTTATATATTCTTAGTATGTGTTCAGTCTTCCGTCTTTCAGTTTTTAGTTAAATATCTCAGTGTCAGTCTTTCAGTATGTGCCTATCAGTTTTTAGTATGCTTATTCGTTTGTAAAAACATATGCTTATTTTAGTCTTCCCTTGAATGATTTTCATATGCTTATTCGTTTGTAAAAACATTTAGTGTCACCACTCTGTTTAAATGGTCTCCTAATCTTCTAAGAGATTATTTTTGTTATGTAATTATTTTACATGTACTATCCAACACGTAAGGAAAATTGAATCAATGATCAATGACAGAATTTGTTGTAAATTTTGCATACACTTGGGTGTTTACACTAGATTGACTCAATCCTGAAAACTAAAACCCACATTTTGACTCGTAAAATCACAGTTGTTGGTTGTTAGGTCTGAGTAAGCAACCAGCATGCATAATATTCAATTTCACTGCGACATAGGTCAACTTTAATATAAGCTCATGATGGACATGACTAATCAAATTTCTTTACGAAATATCAACTCATTTCAGTTCAGAATTTCCAAGGGACACCCAATAAATTCACAGCATATTTCTGTTAGCTTTGCTTGAGCAAAAGCTCAATTTCCTTCTTTCCTTTAGTCCCACATTGGATGGGCCAACCCCTCCTTGTGTGTATATATTACTTCCTCTTCATTGCTTTCTTAAAGATGTTGTGTGGGGAACCCCTTGGGTCACACGCGCGCGCCGCCGCCGCCGCCCAGCCCGGCTCGGTTCGCCATAGTACGTGCCCACACCTGCGGGCACCGAATGCCGATCCAATTGTCACGACCCGCACCCGGTATAGGGGCACAAGTACGTGGGTACGTCCAGCCTACGCCGCAGAATCGACGGTAGAACGCTGTCTTGGTCTACTATACTATCTAATATCTCACATAATGCATATAAAGTACTGCCATGCCATCTCAATACCAAATAATACTCAATCACATATAAAACTGGAGGAAGATGAACGCACGATATAGAATAGAAAGAATAAGAAGTACAAGTCTCAAAACATCACATAGCCATATCAAAATACAACTCTAGATCTCAAACATGATACAACCAATATCTAAAATAGAAATAACTAATACAAGGTATAGAAATCAAAAGGCCTCAGTCTCTGGCACTATCCTCGGGTGATACTCCATCTGTCAGTCCATAGTGAGTGGGACACATCCTCTCTAACCATTCATCTGAAAAATATTTTTCAGTCAGGAATGGAGCGAAGTACAACCCAATAGCAATTCCAATTAATTGATAATGACTATAAACAGAAATAGAGAATATAATACAAGACGAGAAACAATGAATAATATCAACTATGGTGGAAGAACAGGTAAACAATGAACAATGTGGTGAAGAACTGTAACTATGATAAGTGATTGAAATACTAGATAGATATGTGATCGGCTTGGGTGAACATTGTCTACTTTAATGTTGGATAAACATTGTCTAAGTTAACATGAAATATTGTCTAGGATTTGATCACATACCTAGCTAACATTTTCCCTTTCCCCCGACTAGTACATTGGATCCAACCATGACATGTTGTGATACAAGATACTCAAGGCCATGTAAGCAATAAACCTTGAACACAAAATATTGAACATTGAACACAAAATATTGTCTAAGTTAAACATGAATGTTGAACACGAACCATTGTCTAAGTTAAATATTGAGAACACGAGAAACAATGAACAATATATATGTAACATCCCATGACTGATCCATGTGTATACTAGTCCGTGTACCAATGTGTCAAGAGTCATGTAAAATATTTCTAAATTCTTGCATTATAGTAATTAGCAATTAATGGAAACTATCAGAGAATGTACTCGCCTGTCGTCCAAGCAATGAATGTCAAACTGTGTCCCAACTGGTATCACACAAACCTATATATGGAATGTCACATTAATACAAGGTATTGGAATGAATTTAAGTTAAACTGTCAACATCTAGGTCACAAGGCCATTTCTAAGTCAAACTGATGAAATCTAGGTTGCAAGCGTCTAATGCTAAGTCACTAAGTCAATACACTATAAAACTAGTCTATAGTAGCTAAGCTATGATACAAGAAGTCTCTCAAAAAGCCGTATCCTAAGATACGCAAGTTTCTAATATAAAAATAAAGTTATATATATATATATATATATATATATATATATATATATATATATATATATATATTCAAGTCAAATATTTAATACCATAACAAAACAATTTAAATAGGATACCTCGGCCTTGCACCAATGCGTATCGCACCTATCTCGATACCCAAAGTCAATACCTTGGTATCCCGAGGTAATCCAAAACCTCTATATTAAAAGCTAACATGTATATATAATATCCAACTAATACTAGCTATAAACTAACACTAATATATAATGCTAACGTATACTAGCTCCTATATTATATCTCGATACTATTAGAGAACTAACTATAATACCAAACACCCAACTAACACATATATATACATAATACACATATAGGTAGATAGCTAACTCACATAAAAAAGTATGTATATATATAATCACTAACTACTTAACTAACTATACTGCACTGAAATATTAACTATAACCAACCACTAACAATAAATATATACCATACTACATATATCTAACTAAGTATATATCACTACGATGACAACTAATACAAATACATGAATACATAGCTAACTACTTACTGATATATATATATATCTACACTAACTATCATACCACTTGCTAAACACTGAACTAAACTTAAACCAAAACTGACTGAAGCCTAATCAAGAGACTGAAACTAAAACCACTGAAACTAACTGACCACAGCAATTACTGAAACTGGGACTCAGAACTGACCTACACAGACTTGCATATCCTGTACTGTTACTGTGCTACAGCACAGTGGGTAATCTCCAAACCTGCTGAACATAGTGCTCGACCCCTCTCTTGCTGAGCACTGTGTAGTGAGAACTGCATAATAATTTAAACCCAATTTCCTACTGATACTATGCAGTTGAACAGTGAATGTATCAGAACTGATACTGCACAGTGTCCTCTTCGACTTGCTGTGCACTGAGCCTCCCTGAACTTTCTGAACCAATGGCTGTTGGTGGGACTGAAACTAGCTGATACTGCTACCTGTACTGATACGAGTACTGCCACTTGTTGAGTCTGACACTGCAACTCCGTTGGTTGACTGCACTGAGCTGCAGAGTTTACCTGTGTCTCGAGGCTGCAATTTCTACTTCAGTTGCCTAGCTCGACTGATACCTTGCTGCACACCTTGATGCTACTATTGATTGTGCTGTGCAGTCCTTGCTGCACCTCTAGCTCAAGTAGTTTGCTGTCTGTACGAGGCTCCATGTGCACCGACTGCACATCTACTCGGTGCAAGAGTCTACTGCTGAAACAGTTGCTCCCCGAGCACCCTTTCCAAGCTGAGACCGTTGTTGTGGGGTATCTTCTCATAGCCTTGCTGTGATACCCAATGCAGCATGCTGCTCAGTGCCCAGTAGTTGCTTCACTGTTAGGCCACTGTTCTGCACCTGAAGCTCCACTGCTGAACTGAATATTGTTGAACCTGCCTGGGTCTCGAGGCACACACAGTGCTGCACTACATAGCCAAACCTGCTCTGTACTGAAGCATGCTGTGTACTTCCATTATTCAATTGCCCGATGTTGCTGTGTACTTCAATTGTCCAGTTGCCTGATGTTGCTGTGTACTTCAATTACCTGATGTTGCTGTGTATTCTCAGATGCATACTTGTTTCCCCTCCACTCTACACTGTACGAGGCTCCTCAGTAGCTCGACTGTGCACACACAGTGTTGCAGTGAGGTTGCTCCCCCTCACTGCCACTGTGCACGAACTGATACTGATACTGTAGGTGTAAAGCTTGGCTGATACTGCATTCGAGAATGCAGTGAACTTGCTGTCTAGCAATGCAACTGCTCGATGCATCTCCTCTCTGAAATCCCCCCTTAGTGACTGACTGCTCACTGTACAATGAGTCACTGATACTCACTGTGGTCCAGTTTCCCCTCGAGCCTCCTTCCCAAGTTGCTGAACTCGCTTTGGTTGCTGCAAGCCTCAGGCTTACTGCTCTTGCACACTGCCTGAATGCACACTGAAACCCACTACATCCAGTTGCTCTACCCCTCTCACACACAGTCACACACTCTCACACCAACTTAAAACACAATGCACAAACACTAAAAACACCACACACAATACTAAAGCAAAATATATATAACTACTAGGTACATATATATACATATATATACATAGATATATATATAACTATATAACCTATTATATTCATACATAGACACACACATATACAATAATCACTAAATATACTATTATATACATATGTATACACTTAATAATCATAAATATATATAATTACACATGCATGTATAACAAAAAGGGCAAAACTACAAACACATGGAGTGCACCGCACCCGTATCACACTTGCTCTATGATACGTGTGCGATACGGCTCCAACACACAAACAAACGCATCCCGGAGAACACGAATGAATCTAATTCATAAATTATGGGCAACACGTATAGTAATTAGTGTGTCTACGTTTCCGTGTCATAATGCGATATGCACAAGGCTCCGTGTCGGAGAAAAACCCCCAAAATCAACCCGTTTCGTCAAATTGACGAGATACGGCCTACACGTATCCAATTGTGCACACTCACTAGAACAAACAAACAATCATATGTCAATTTGGTCTAATTGACCAATTGACAAACACAACATGTGCCAATCTCGGAATTCCCCCAAAATTGGCACCAAAAATGCATGTAACTTCCACCGTAGGTCTCCGAATGACTCCAAACCAAATCCTATGGGTAGCCTATGCATGTGGGTTGGTTTCTCATGGTAAAATCTCAGATCTAGAGTCTAATAAAAGGGGGAAAAATAGAAATATATCTATTGGGAGATGGATTCCCAATGAAAAGTCTCAAAATGCAAAGTAGCTCCTCTCCTTGTAGATCTTGGCCTCCTCTTCCTTGCTCCTTGCTCCTTACTCCTTGCTTGTAGATCCTTGATGTAGAGGCCTCAATAATAAACTTAGAAAGAGATTTGAGAAGAATTGATGGAGAATTGATAGGGGAATGGAGGGAAATTGAAAGAGAAAAAAATAGATTTAAAAATTTGGGAAAGAAATGAAATAAGAGCACTCTCTCTCCTCATAATTATGGCTGGTCATAAACCCCTCTCCAAGCAATGTATAATATCCCAAATACCCCTTGGGGCCTCTCATGAAGAAATTAATTAAGGAAGAATGTTCTAGTCTAATGGTTTCACTAATTAAATCCAACCTCCTAATCCATGGGCCTAATTCATGGGCTCAAACTAAACTCATCCAAATGTTGGGTTCATGCATCTAATAAAATAGGTTAGGTCCACTACACAAGTCTAAAATAAATACTACGTCTAATCAAACACTAAACAATACAACAAATAATTAATTACTCATGCACAATATTAAATACAATCCTCCTAAAAATAAAATACCTGTGCCAATTTACCAAACTACCCTTAATTGGAAATGTGAGGGTGACAATCCTACCCACCTTAGAAAATTTTTGTCCTCAAAATTAAAGATGATCGTAACCCCCTCTAGATCAACCCAGTTGTAGAAGCATGAAAAATACGCCGGATGGCTATACGCAGCATATTGGTGCAAAGCAGCGTAAGCAGAGGCCTTCAAAGCCATCAAGCGTGCAATAGAGCTTTTTCCGCTAAACACAGTGTGAAATATTAAAAGCTCAAAAGGCCATCCACGTAAGGCAGTACGTCCAAACTGTGGTGCCCCGTTCCCACTATTCGGAGAGCGCGGCTAAGAAATTCAAGACGGTATCGTTCGATCGGGATAGATTGAATCAAGAACTCATCCTCGTTATGGATTTGTCTCTTCGGAATCGATTCCCATATTCAGTGGACCATGCCCCCGGGATCGACTTAGCGGCAGAGTCAGGAGGGACCTCTCCGCTGTATTCTTTGTTGCCTAGTTTTCGTTGTCGCTTGTTGCTTTCGTACCTTGAGTTGGTTTTCGGATTTGCTTGGGTTTTCTTGAACGGTTTCGATGGATTTCATTGCTTTCGTTCTTAGGACTGCACTTCAATTCCGATAATAGAAAGAGAGGAAGAAGTACTGATCAGATGTTCGTGTCAATACAGGTGATCCGGCAGTAGGCGTCGCTCGAGCGGACTCCTAAAGCACTTCTTTCCTTTTTTCTTCCAACTACTAAAGTGAGTGGCTACCAACCCGATTAGCTAGCCCTTCTTGCTAGTCTTCACATCTAAATCTTGTGTTCGTGCTTGCCCCGATCAAACGATACCAAGTAAATAACTAAAAGATATCAAGATAATAAGGGAATAGACTTGAAAAATATTGCTTGTCAAATGAAACTTGTGAACGGTTACTTACTTATTTGCTTGCTCGTTTGAAATGTTCGTCATATGCATAAATATAAGTTAGAATGTATATTTCTTCTTAAAACTGTGCTATGTATAGAACTTATTTTCAATGCAATAACTCAATAGGAAGACTATGCAAAAGTAAATCTTGCCTGTTACTGCCATGCTCCTGATATGCCCTGATTTGCCTCGATGCTAACTTAATGTACTGCGTTGATCACGGATAACTTGTGCACAAGGTCTTAGTTCCTGCGGACGGTCGCTGGGCACCGACACCGATCCGATCTGGACGGAACTCATGATAGTCGCCTGCTATAGGACGGAATGCCTTGGGACGTCCTGATCTATACGTAGCACGGCACTCCGTACTGAGACTAGCCCGTCCATCATGGCAACGTGCTAGTGATTTCCCCTCGTATATTTAAACCTGTTGCTACTAACTTGTGTCTTCTTGGCAGGGAAGGCAAGGTAAGTATTATGCAGGTGGTTCAGACGGGCAGGTAAATATCACCAAACGGTGGCGAGTTATTTCAATGATTCTATATCTATGTCTTGCTGTAAAATGAACTAAGGCAAGATAGAAACCCACAAATATGCATGCTTCATTAAAACAACGTGTTGATTGGTATAGTTGGGTTAGCTTGCCTTCACCAGTACGTTTCGATGTACTGACCCTCGTTGAAACAGGTTCCCCGCGCTAAGGAGAGCCGAGCGAGGAGCAGGAGACAAACCCCCAATCCAGTCCAAGCTGTAGGCACGCCTCGACCGTGCCAACCTTTTGAAGAAGCATTTTGAAGAAGCTAGCCACCAAGTAAACATGCAACTTCGTGGCAAAGCAGTCGTTCCCACACAAGGTCTTATATTTTGAGTTTAGTAAGGATGTAATGTACATGACTGCTATCTCATTTTGTGTCAACACTTTTGTAAGCCCATAGAGGCAATCCTTATGACTCAGTTCAAGGAGTTTGTAATAGATGTTTATATTATCAATAAAAGAGAACTTTTCCATGTTTCAATATGTGTTTCAATTATCTGCGTACTCTGAATATGTGCTCGCTATGCAAAACAAAATACTTAGCCTTGTGCGGTACGCAACCTAGGCCCGCACGGCGGTCACGCCCGGGGGACGACTATCGATTCCACGGGATCGGGGCGTGACATGTTGGTATCAGAGCACAGATTCAAGTTCCTTTGACTCTTGAACTGGAAAAGTTCCTTTAACGATAAATCCCTGTGCGAACTCCTGAACTCGTTAAGGCCAAAATAAGATACGTTCATGCAATAAGTCCATAATATATTATGATCCTGATGTAATTTACCTTTCTTTCAAGGAACGACGCAAGCGCAACCATCAGCGCTGGCGCCAAGCGAGACAAGGACTCAGGAGAGAAGTTCCGGAACTTCAGGAAGCTCTCGGAGCCAACGGGGCATGTCTCGATCAGATTCACTTCAGCAGGTGATGCAAATGTTCACGGAGCAACGACAGAGGGATGATGCCCGCCAAGCCAAGTTCGAGAGCAACCTAGAGGCCCGGCTCTCAGTCCAACAAAAGCAGGTAGATACCCTGCAGCAGCTTGTTCAGACCCTGGCCTCCAACCATTCTGCCGCAACGACAACTACACCAGTGGAGCAGCCAGCGCTTGAAGTCAAAACACCGCTAGCGCCAAGGACGAGGGAAGTGACTACCTTCACCTTTGGCAACTTCAAGAAGGTCTGCAACACGCCATTTAACTGGACTGAGGACCCGATCGTGGCCCTAGATTGGCTCGTCGAGCTTGAAGATCATTTTTCTCTCCTAGAAGTGTCGGAAGACAAGCGCGTCACCTGTGCCCAATTACTGCTCCGCCTCAATGCGCACGACTGGTGGGACGTGCATCGACGATCTCTTCAACCTGGCCATGGAGAGGAGACGATCGCGTGGACGACTTTTCGTGCCGCGTTTGAGGAGGAGTTTATACCCCCACCTGTACGCCGTCAACGGGAAAATGAATTTGTTCAACTCCGGCAGGGCAGCATGACGGTAAAGCAATATTCGGCAGAATTCAACAAACTGGCCAAATTTGCTATCGCTTATCTACCGGATGCAGCGAGTCGTGCCAGACGATTCAAAGGAGGGCTACATCCTGGCATCCACGGGCACGTAGCCATTCCGCAGTATCAGACGATGAGAGAAGTCTTAAACTATGCCCTCTCCCTGGAACCGCAGTATCCTTACGTTGCCGCCGGCGCTGTGCAAACTTTCAATCACAAATGCTAAGGCAATGATAGAGGAAACAACGCTGCAAAGCGTCCAAATAACGGCGGTAAACAGCATGGAGACACCAACAAGACCTGCAACTTTTGCAGGAAGCCAGGGCATATCGAAAAAGATTATCGCCGCAAGCTTGGGACTTGCCTCCGTTGCGGTGATCCAAACCATCAAATTAGCAGCTATCCGCTCTCCCCACCACAACAGCAGAATCAGACACCGGTACCTCAGGAAAATCGAGCGGCGCCTCAGCAGGGGCGTAATCAAGCTCAAGGCCGGGTCTATACCATGACACGGGAAGAAGCTTTAGCTTCGGATACCGTCGTGTCAGGTACTTTGCTTTTCAATAATATACCTGCTCGTGTTCTATTTGATTCAGGTGCAACCCATAGATTTATTTCTACAAACCTTGCCACGGAGAACAATGTGAAAATGACTCCGTTGCATTTAGATTTAAGCGTTAGCACCCCATCCGGTACAAAAATACCTGTCTGTTCAGCATGCCTAGGCGGTTATATCTGTATTGGGGAGAAAAAGCTGTCACTTGATGTTTTAGTTCTTGATGTTCGGGACTACGACATCATTTTGGGAATGGACTGGCTAGGCGCATGCGCCGCAACTATTGAGTGTGCAGAGAAGCGAGTCATTTTCCGTCTGCCCGGAGAAGCCGTGTTCTGTTACACCAGTAGTCCAGCGAACGATGCGACCAGGGCCTGCATGGTGATTTCGGCAAAATCTGCTCGGTGAATGCTCTACACAGGCTGTGAGGGATTTCTAGCATCGGTTCGGGACACACAGCAAGACTACGCAAACGTCGAGTCTACTTCCGTTGAGGCAGAGTTCCCCGATGTGTTTCCGAGCGAACTACCCGGTATGCCGCCAGACCGAGAGATTGAATTCACTATCGACACATTTCCAAATACACAGCCAATTTCCAAGCCTCCGTACAGAATGGCTCCTGCAGAGCTGAATGAATTAAAGTGCCAACTCCAGGAATTACTTGATCGCGGGTTCATCCGTCCGAGCGTGTCTCCTTGGGGCGCTCCTGTGCTCTTTGTGAAGAAAAAGGACGGAACTATACGCCTCTGCATAGACTATAGGGAATTAAACAAAGTCACAATCAGGAACAAATATCCTCTGCCATGGATAGACGACTTGTTTGATCAGTTACAAGGGGCAACGGTGTTTTCTAAGATTGATCTTCGCTCGGGTTACCACCAGCTGAAGATTAAGCCAGAAGACGTGCCCAAGACTGCTTTTCGAACCCGCTACGGCCATTACGAGTTTTTTGTGATGCCGTTTGGACTGATGAATGCCCTTGCTGCATTCATGGATGTTATAAATCGTGTATTTAGGCCTTTCATCGATAAATTCGTGGTGGTTTTTATCGATGACATCTTGGTGTACTCGAAGACTAGGGATGAGCACGCAGGACACCTACGGATGGTGCTGCAGACCCTTCGAGACAACAAGTTGTACGCCAAACTGAGTAAATGTGAATTCTGGTTGAACAGTATCTCGTTTTTGGGGCATATTATCTCCTCGGAAGGCATCTCAGTTGATCCGAAGAAGATAGAAGCAATCACACAGTAGAAACATCCGGAGTCAGCTAGCGATATCCGAAGTTTTCTTGGACTGGCAGGGTACTACCGTAGGTTCATACAAAATTTTGCTAGAATTGCTTTACCTTTGACTCAATTGACACGGAAGGGTGCAAAGTTTTCTTGGACGGACGACTGCGAAACTTCGTTTACGGAGTTAAAGCAGCGCCTCGTCTCAGCACCAATTCTCACTCTACCGAACGGACCGGATGACTTTAAAATATATAGTGATGCCTCAGGAAAGGGTCTGGGATGTGTCCTGATGCAACGAGACAAAGTGATAGCCTACGCTTCTAGACAGCTAAAGCCACACGAGCAGAACTACCCAACGCACGATCTCGAACTTGCCGCGGTAGTGTTTGTATTGAAGCTGTGGCGTCACTATCTTTATGGCATGCCATGTAAGATTTATACGGACCATAAGAGCTTGAAATATTTGTACACTCAAAAGGATTTGAATCTTCGGCAGCGGCGATAGCTTGAACTCCAAAGCGACTTCAATCTCATGATCAGATACACACCTGGAAAGGGGAACGTAGTAGCTGACGCGTTGAGTCGAGTGTTTGTAGGGAGTTTGGTTATTGATGATAGGCTGCGCCGAGATCTTGAATCACTGGGTATTATACTAAAAATAAGATATAAGAAGTGGGCGCAAGTAGCTCAACTGTGCCTCGAACCCGACTTGTTACATAAAGTGAAGTCCGCTCAGAAGGATGACCCATACCTGCAAAAGATACATGCCCTCATCTTGGCAGAAAAGGCGTCCGACTTTGCGGTAAGCACGGATGGGATGCTTCGAGTAAAGGGAAGACTGTGCGTTCCGAACGACACGGCCCTCAGACAAGAGATACTCACTGAAGCTCACTATGCTAGTTATACTTCTCATCCGGGTAGCACTAAGATGTATCGGGATCTTCGCACGACATTTTGGTGGCACGGCTTGAAACGGGATGTGGCGCAGTTTGTGTCGCATTGCATGGCTTGTCAACGAGTGAAGGCCGAACACCAGAAACCAGGCGGAGAGCTTCAGAACCTTGCTATTCCGGAGTAGAAATGGGATGATATAACGATGGATTTTATTGTTGGCTTGCCGAGGACGCAACGGGGACATGATACAGTCTGGGTTATCGTCGATCGACTCACCAAGTCAGCTCACTTTCTGCCTATCAAATCTACTTGGAGTGCCGACCGCCTGGCTCAGATATATCTCAGCGAAATCGTTCGACTCCATGGCGTGCCCGTATCTATAGTCTCCGATAGAGATGGTCGATTTATATCATGTTTCTGGGGAAGCCTGCAGTCAGCAATGGGGACGAAGTTGAAGTTTAGCTCCGCCTACCATCCACAGACCGACGGCCAAACCGAACGTGTCAACCAGATCCTCGAAGACATGCTGCGACTCTACGCCTTGGACACGAAGACTAGTTGGGACCTTCATCTACCTCTAGCCGAATTTGCTTACAACAATAGTTATCAATCAAGCATTCAAATGGCGCCGTATGAGGCGCTATACGGGCGGAAGTATCGATCTCCGATCTGTTGGGACAAAGTTGGTGAACGGCAAGTACTTGGCCCTGAGCTCGTGGAGCAGACCGTCCAGAAAGTTTGGCTGATTCGGGACAGATTAAAGATAGCTCAAAGTCGTCAGAAGAGCTATGCGGATGTTCATCGGAGACCGCTAGAGTTTCAAGTAGGCGACCGGGTATTCCTCAAGGTCTCGCCCATGCGAGGGGTCAGCAGGTTCAGAGCGAAGGGAAAGCTAAGTCCACAATTTGTCGGCCCATTCAAAATACTAAAGCGGGTTGCCTCAGTTGCTTATCAGATCGCCCTACCACCATCCCTATCTGACGTACATGATATATTCTATGTTTCCCAACTTAGAAAATATGTGTACGATCCAAGCCACGTGGTAGACCTGGGACAACTGAACCTTCAGCCTGATTTGACGTATGTAGAACAACCGGTACAAATTTTGGATAGAAAAGAAAAGCTGCTTCGGACCCGTTCGGTTCCTCTAGTGCGCGTGCTTTGGCGGAATCACTCTGTCGAAGAATCTACTTGGGATCTTGAATCTGATATGAGGGAACGGTTCCCCTCATTATTTCCTAGTGGTAGGTTCTATTCCTTAAGTTTCGGGACGAAACTTCCAATTAGTTGGGTAGGATGTGGTGCCCCGTTCCCCCTATTCGGGGAGCGCGGATAAGAAATACAAGACGGTATCGTTCGATCGGGATAGATTGAATCAAGAACTCATCCTCGTTATGGATTTGTCTCTTCGGAATCGATTCCCATATTCAGTGGACCGTGCCCCCGGGATCGACTTAGCGGCAGAATCAGGAGGGACCTCTCCGCTGCATTCTTTGTTGCCTAGTTTTCGCTGTCGCTTGTTGCTTTCGTACCTTGAGTTGGTTTTCGGATTTGCTTGGGTTTTCTTGAACGGTTTCGATGGATTTCATTGCTTTCGTTCTTAGGACTGCACTTCAATTCCAATAACGAAAAGAGAAGAAGAAGTACTGATCAGCTGTTCGTATCAATACAGGTGATCCGGCAGTAGGCGTCGCTCGAGCGGACTCCTAAAGCACTTCTTTCCTTTTTTCTTCCAACTACTAAAGTGAGTGGCTACCAACCCGATTAGCTAGTCCTTCTTGCTAGTCTTCACATCTAAATCTTGTGTTCGTGCTTGCCCCGATCAAACGATACCAAGTAAATAACTAAAAGATATCAAGATAATAAGGGAATAGACTTGGAAAATATTGCTTGTCAAATAAAACTTGTGAACGGTTACTTACTTATTTGCTTGCTCGTTTGGAATGTTCGTCATATGCATAAATATAAGTTAGAATGTATATTTCTTCTTAAAACTGTGCTATGTATAGAACTCATTTTCAATGCAATAACTCAACAGGAAGACTATGCAAAAGTAAATCTTGCCTGTTACTGCCATGCTCCTGATATGCCCTGATTTGCCTTGATGCTAACTTAATGTACTGCGTTAATCACGGACAACTTGTGCACAAGGTCTTAGTTCCTGCGGACGGTCGCTGGGGCACCGACACCGATCCGATCCGGACGAAACTCATGATAGTCACCTGCTATAGGACGGAATGCCTTGGGACGTCCTGATCTATACGTCGCACGGCACTCCGTACTGAGACTAGCCCGTCCATTATGGCAACGTGCTAGTGATTTCCCCTCGTACATTTAAACCTGTTGCTACTAACTTGTGTCTTCTTTGCAGGGAAGGCAAGGTAAGTATTATGCAGGTGGTTCAGACGGACAGGTAAATGTCACCAAACGGTGGTGAGTTATTTCAATGATTCTATATCTATGTCTTGCTGTAAAATGAACTAAGGCAAGATAAAAACCCACAAATATGCATGCTTCATTAAAACAACGTGTTGATTGGTATAGTTGGGTTAGCTTGCCTTCACCAGTACGTTTCGATGTACTGACCCTCGTTGAAACAGGTTCCCCGCGCTAAGGAGAGCCGAGCGAGGAGCAGGAGACAAACCCCCATTCCAGTCCAAGCTGTAGGCATGCCTCGACCGTGCCAACCTTTTGAAGAAGCATTTTGAAGAAGCTAGCCACCAAGTAAACATGCAACTTCGTGGCAAAGCAGTCATTCTGACACAAGGTCTTATATTTTGAGTTTAGTAAGGATGTAATGTACAGGACTGCTATCTCATTTTGTGTCAACACTTTTGTAAGCCCATAGAGGCAATCCTTATGACTCAGTTCAAGGAGTTTGTAATAGATGTTCATATTATCAATAAAAGAGAACTTTTCCATGTTTCAATATGTGTTTCAATTATCTGCGTACTCTGAATATGTGCTCGCTATTCAAAACAAAATACTTAGCCTTGTGCGGTGCGCAACCTAGGCCCGTACGGCGGTCACGCCCGGGGGACGACTATCGATTCCACGTGATCGGGGCATGACACGAACCACTTCAGTGTAAATGGGGTGCTTCATCGCCTCCAGGGCGTAAAACTCATCCTCTTTCAGACGCGGCATTGAGGTATACAAGAGACGCTTCGTATTCTCCGAAGTGAACCTGTCAGACCCTGCAATAAAGATCCTCCAATGAACCTGACGTCTGGACTTCTGACAAAGGGATACGGCTCGACTACCCAGACGACGGCTAAAATGATGGCACAGTACTGCGACCCAGGCTGTCATTTACCGCCATTCCCTTTGCGTAAACTGCTTTTACAAAGCACGAAGGGATATGCTGCCCTGTTTTACACAGGCAGACACGAGCTATTTACGTTATGCAGTAGACAAAACTGCCTGTCACATCAAAAGCTGCACTCCGTACGGGGTTCGAGGTACGTCTGCGTCCAATGCACAGAGCGATGATAGTTGCTCGAGGTACGTCCCTACGTCTAATGCACAGAGCGGTGACAGTTTCTCAAGGCACGTCTCTGCGACTGATGCGCAGAAGGGGTTGCAGACCTTCAAAAACACGCCTCCACATTTAATGCGGAGGATGGTGGCAAATCTCGGCATTTAATGCAAGAGATTTGATTATATCTTCAAAAGCCGTAATTTCGGCTAAAACGTCCACATCAGCACTCTGGCACGGTACGCAGCGGCTTCTATGCCCATCCAGCTCCTGTGCTTACTCGACCTCTATGATCGCTCGGCTTCAACGCCTATTCGGCTTCTACGCCTGCTCGGCCTCTATGACCACTTGGCTTCTACGTCTGCTCGGCCTCTATGACCACTCGGCTTCTACGCCTATTCGACTTCTACGCCGATTCGGCTTCTATGCCGGTTTGATAACTATTTGGCTTCTATGCCATGGTGACAGACATTTGGCTTCTATGCTAACCTCTTCTACACAATGGATACCTACCTACGTGGCTTCTACGCCGTGATCTTCGTAGCGATTATACGCGTTTTGTCCCTTAGTTGGACCCGCGTCACACGCTCATTCAAAGGATCATCTATACGCAGGTATTGGTTACTTTAACCATTGTGTAAAAGGGTGCTGTACTTTCCACTCCTCGATTTCTACACCGACGGAGTGGTCACTGTCACTAAAACTCTATAAATAGAGACCTCTATCAATGAGAAAAAGAGGGAAGAAATTGGTCAAGAAACCAATATCAGATACAAGCTCGACAAATTGGAAGATTGAACTAGAGGTCAAGAGAGAGAGAGAGAAGAATCCGGAGCCCAGGCAAAGAGTAGGGATCGACGACTTTGGCATCGTGCATCCACCCTCTT
Organism: Iris macrosiphon; assembly: GCA_036927795.1. NCBI lineage: Eukaryota > Viridiplantae > Streptophyta > Magnoliopsida > Asparagales > Iridaceae > Iris > Iris macrosiphon. The sequence continues at coordinate 182,439,938 of JAYESA010000005.1, read as the reverse complement.
CTGCAACCTTCGAAGCTGCTTCCTGTCTTCTACGGCACTTCTTTAATATCGTGTGGTCCAAGGGCTAAAGTGATCGACTGCAGATCAGACACCTATAGCAATATTTACCCAGATTAAATAAATTGTACTCCTATATCCTCGTATAGGATCAAATTGTACAAGTTTGTTTGTAAACCAAAGAAGGCGGGTCTCGTATAAACCCTATCCTGAATATATTTTCATTCTTTCGTTTAATACCACAAACAAGATGGCGACTCTGCTGGGGACATCTTTCTCTTCTGACGAGAAAGCGATTGCTCAACACGATGGGGTATCTATAGGAACCGTGAAGAAGACACTGGTCATCCAATTCGACCAGTCTGCCTACGAAGACATGCTTCGAACCGGGGGTATCTCTCACCCTCTCTCCGTCCAAGACAACAGGAAGCTGCGCAAAGTCTGGATGCCCAAGACATCCTCTACCATTCCTGTGGACTCTCTGATCTCTCCGATCTCTTCGACCTCTCTGACCAATGAGGTTGTAGCATTGCTCCCTCCGTGCCCTGGACGTAAAATTCAGTCTCCCGCTACGCGCGGTACAGACGAAACTTTGGACAAAGCCTCAGCGCTAACCCAGAAGTATCAACTGCGCTCTACGCGTAGAAACCAGTCTCCTGCTAGGCAAAGCCTCAGCGCTAAACCAGAAGTATCCACTGCGCTCTACGCATAGAAACCAGTCTCCCGCTACGCGCGGTACAGACCAAACTTCTGATGATGCCTCAGCGCCAAATCGGAAGTACAAATCACGCTCCGTATGTAAGACAACATCTGACCTCTACGGGGAACCAGATGAGCGCTGTGATTTCCGCAAGGGAAAGCAAGCGGCAGAGTACTCAACTTCTCGGCCTTTACGCCAGCGAAGGAGCAATCTGCCTACCCTCCGGATTACGCGGGAAGCCGACGGCCGACTGAGGACCTCTTCAGCTTTACGTCAGTCTGAGCAAATCTCTAAATTACGCCAGGCGAAGCCCCATGGCGTAAAGCAAGCTCAGGTTGCGGAAAGACACTCTCCCCGGGGATTATCCGCCACCCAAATGGCTAATCTGTTGTACACAGGTGGCACAGGGAAAACCATGGTGCCCAATCTCCGCCTGCCCTCTGATGGGAACAGAAGGAACAAACCGTCGTCTTCTTCCTCTACTCCTCCTGACTTGTGCAAATATCTAATCCAGAAGCGTAAGGAGAGGGGACCTTCCAACATGTCTATTACGCCCCCTGGCGAGCAATATTGTAATAGTCATAAAATTGTGATTGACTGCTGTTGTTCTAAAGCAAAACGGTCGGTTTTCGACCGATTGAGCTACTCTCAGTCTTTCCAGGAAGAAGAGCCCGCGCATGCATCCGTGAACATGGCTTCACACATACCTAGAGGAGGGTCGAGCTCAAGACCTCCTCAGGAACACTGAAGCTGGGGTATTCCAAAACACCCGTGCAAGGTCACAGCAACCAGCTTCATACTCGTCTGATTCCGACGCTGGGGTCGCCAATCTCCCGGATCAGATGCTGAGAGTAGAGAGTCGACTTCTGCGGCGACCTATACTAATCCTTCGATGACGTCCAGGGAAATGGGAGTTTACGCCATTGAAGATGAACGCGAGGAAGCTTCGCCATCAGGAAACGCGAAACAACGCATCACTGTACTGGAGACATCTATGAAACAAATACAATCCATAATGGAGAACATGCACCAGATGATGCTAACTCAACACGCAACTGCCATGGCTCAAGCGTCGGCCCCGCCAACTCAGATACGTGTGGGGATGGACTTACCACCATCCAACCCGAGCCAAGAGCCTGCTCTAGATCAAGAGTCAGCAGTTCCTCCGCTTCCTCACTCAGAGAATATATTACCCCCCGTTGGAGTCACGATACAACCAACTCCGCACTACACCGTAGTCCCGCCTCCAACTGAAAATCTGATGCAGGCAGTACGGGAGTTGAAAGCCCAGTTTGACGCCTTGAAGCACAAAGATTAGCTCAAGAAACTGGGAATCAACCAGCCTTACCCAGCTATCTGGGAAGAGGTCCCTTTCCCTCCAAGGTACAAACCTCAGACTATGGCTCTGTTCGAGGAAAAAATATCACCAAGTCAATACATGAACTATTTCAGTATGATGACGGTGTTGCTACAAGGGAACGACGCCCTCCTCACTCGGGTGTTCAAAGGCTGCCTCTCAGGAATAGCCTATCTGTGGTACCGTAGCTTGGCGGACAACTGCATTACTTCCTTCGAGGACTTCAAAGCTTTATTCTTCACGCGATTTTACGAGGGAGGAATGGACATGTCTATGTCCTCTCTCATCGAAGTCAAGCAGAGGGAAAAGGAGGACGTTCGCACCTTCATCGAACGTTTTCGTCAGGCCACCTTACAGATGCCTCCAGGAGTTCCAGACTCCGCGTTAGTAGACATTTGCAGGAAGAACCTCCTTCCCGTAGTCTCGATATTTATAGGACCATATCAGTTCCATGATTGGCCCTCGTTCATCATCTCTGCAGCGGCCGCCGAAGACAACAGTCGCAAGGCACGCGACAATGGCATTATGATCTCCGCCTCTGACAGAGGCAAAAGGTCATCTCCCAGCAGTGACCATCCTCACAGCTCCAAGGGAAAAGAAGCTCTGGCGATCAATACATCCAGACAAAAGACTGCGGCGACCACGCAGACGAGACCCAGGACTTCCAGGCCCGTCGAAGTCTACTCTTTTGACGACGACGATATCCCAAGTATATTCGAGTGTCTCGTCAAGAGTGGCAAGATCACCCTTCCGGAGCTAAGGCGGCCCCAAGATGTCGGCAGTACTGACGACCCCAAATACTGCATCTTCCACAGATACGTACACCACCCAACAAAGGTGTGTTACATACTGAAAAGGAAGATCCAGGGATTAATCGATGCTAAGGCCATCACTCTACATAACACCGAGAAGACGGTCACGGCCAACATGACCTCTCTGCAGTTTGGCAATCTGCCTCCCCAAAAAGTCTCGGACGGTGTCACACCCATTTCCCGGACCACGATGAACATCATCAATCTCCCTCCAGCTAGGAATCAAAATTATGACCTGGTACCCCTAACCACCCGGCAGGGCGAGATTATGTGGGTTCATCCAGATATGGTGTCAGAGCTCGAGGAGGATACTAAGGCTACGTCTAGAAAGAGCTCCAAATACAAACCATGCCATATGGTCGCAACTTCTTCACCATCAGACGAAGACGAGGTATTTGCTACAACCCGTTCAGGGAAAGCCTACCTCAACGACTACGGAGCAAGTCAGGAAGAGGCACCGGTGGACGCTTCAGCTGCCAAACCTTCAGGACCAGACCCCGGCGTACCAGATGCTGGTCCTTCAAAACCAACTCCGACGGACAAGGGGAAGCAAAGAGAAGTGCGCTTTGATAAACCTATGAAAAATATTCCAAACAAAGGTTTAGAGAAGCCATACAACTTCGACATACTGGCCCAACTGGCTAATACACCAGCCAGGCTGTCCATCTTCGAGCTACTCAGGCTCTCCCAAGACACTCGTTTAGCCCTGAGTGAAGCACTGATGCAGGAGGAGGCATGCTTGACCCAGCTCAAGTCCCCCGACGAAGAACCAGTGGCGTGTCCTCAATGCCACAGTGTAATAGAAGTGGTCCCAAATATCACTTTCACTCAAGACGACATGCTGTTAAAATATAACAGGCATGACAGGTCCCTCTATTACACCGGGTACGTCGGTTCCATGGAGGTCGATCGGATTCACATAGATCCGGGATCGTCGATCAACATCATCCTTCACAGTTTGCTCAGGCCGCTGAGGATTCCTACCAGCGAATTGGCTTACACCTCCACTACAATCGTGGATTTCAACGCTGGAAGAAGTAAGCTGTTGGGGAAAATTCGCCTGAGGATCCAGATTGGCAACCTCAGATCGGTGGTCACGTGTTACGTCATCGATTCAGAGGTGTCCTACAACATTTTACTGGGAAGACCGTGGATCCACGATCACAACATCGTTCCTTCAACTCTACATCAATGTCTCAAATATGTAGACCCCCAAGGAACGATACAAACGGAGGTTGCTGACCTAAACCCGTTTAAAGGAGTAGAATCCTACTATTCCGATGTCGTGTTGTACTCCAAGACCACACAGAAGAAGTGTCAGGCGAGGCAGGGAAGGAATCCCACCGGAAGCTAGAAGAACCCTCTGCCGCACTACCGCTGTCAATCAGAGTGAAAGGACGAACCACTCGTCCAAAATCCATGGAGCCTATGGCTATTCACCTGAACAAAACCAGGTCAGGAAAAGGGAGTGATCCTCTAGTGGTCACTTTGAACCAGAAGCCTCCACCCTTGGTCATCAACCTCCGGCGCAATGAGCAGCCGACCGATGTAAATGCGACCAGGAACGGAGTTCCAGATGATAATAAATATCCTCTTTTCCAGTACGTTAACGCTCAAATTCCAAATCAGGAATCCACTTCCCGTGACGAGGTAGAACCCATAGCACAAAAATTCTTGGAAGTTATGAACTCCTACCGTCCGTATGTATGGGAAGTAGCGTCATCATCCAACGTCGTCACGACATATGGACCACATGAGGATTCTATCTTCATTGTCCCGCCTACCTGCAGCATCCAGCGTTCAATAGTCTTCGGCCGCATGCGCAATCAACAGGCTATCCAGGAAGATTCTTTCAATGACGATACTGAAAAAATGCAAGTTCACAAATACAGCCCGTAAGCGTTGAGGATCATGCAAAACATGGGCTACGACTTGGAGCGGAAGCCAGGCCTCAACTACGGAAGAGGCAGACGAACGCCGCTGTGCGGCGACCCCCACTATCAGCAAACTCGTTTCGGGTTAGGGTATGCCACCTCCCTTACGACTTCTAAGTCAGACGAGGATATCTTTTCCTCCTTCCAGAATGGCTTGTCGCCCTCCGACTCACCTGATGCTCTCGAACAAACACTATCAGTGAATATGGTAGTGGCAGATCCCTTTGAAGCAGATGAACAGGATCCTGAGCCGTTTGAGAATGACTCTTGGGCCCAACAAATGGATACGCAGTGGGAATTCTGCTTCAAGCAAAGAGAACCTCCCACCAAAGATGAAGTTATCCAGGTTGATGCTGGGGGTGAACTTTCGCCAAAGCCGATATTCATCAGTAATAATCTTTTCCCAGCTGAAAGGGAAGAAGTTATCCAGCTGATAAAAGAATATATCGACATCTTTGCGTGGAATTATGAGGAAATGCCGGGCCTTGACCCGAAGGTGGCTACTTATAAACTCAATGTATTGACCGACTCGAAGCCTATGAAGCAGCACCAACGCCGGTTCCGCCCGGATATGATGGACGCTATCGAAGCTGAAGTCAAGAAGTTGATAGCCTACGGTTTCATCCGAGAAGAACAACATCCTGACTGGGTCGCTAACGTTGTCCCAGTCATGAAGAAAAATGGGAAAATATGTATCTGCATCGATTACCGAGATCTGAATGCAGCCTGCCCCAAGGATGAATTCCCTCTTCCCATCACGGATATCATGATCGACAACACCTGCGGTTTTGAACACATGTCTTTCATGGACGGATTCTCAGGATACAATTAGATCAAGATGCATCCTGGAGACGAGAAGCACACTGCCTTCCGGACCCCGTTGGGAGTATATTGCTATACAGTCATGCCCTTCGGATTGAAGAACGCCGGGGCTACATACCAACGAGCTATGAGTAACATATTCCATGAGCATTTACGCAAAACAGTAGAATATTACGTGGACGATATAGCCGTCAAGAGCCATCTCAAAGATGATCATATTCAAGACTTGAGGACGGTATTCGGGTTAATGCGCCAACATCAACTCAAGATGAACCCTACGAAGTCCTTTCTGGGTTTATTTAGTGGCAAATTCCTGGGATTTGTCATCACCGCCAAAAGCATCCAAGTGGACCCTGACAAAGTCCAGGCCATCGTAGAAATACGACCGCCCCGTAATCTGAGGGAACTCCGGGGATTTCAAGGCCGTCTGACTTATATCCGGAGGTTCATATCCAACCTCTCGGGAAGATGTCAACCCTTTTCGCATCTCATGAAGAAAGGTATATCCTTCGTATGGGACAAAACCTGTCAACAAGCGTTCGGAGATATCAAGCGCTATCTCACCAGTCCGCCAGTTCTGGTGCCTCCCGTCATGGGAAGACCATTCTTGCTGTACGACCGAGCAATGGATCATTCGCTAGGAGCTCTTCTCGTACAGAAGAACGATATGGGTCATGAACATGCTATCTACTACCTCAGCAGGATGATGGTCAGAGCCGAACACCGGTACAACCCAGTGGAGAAAGAATGCTTGGCTCTGATGTTCGCTATCCAGAAGACGCGGCACTATGTCGTCAGCCAGACCATTTATATCATCTCCAGGATCAACCCTCTTCAGAGATCAACCCTCTTCGAGTACTGATGAGCAAGCCAAGTGCTCTTAATTCCTGACTCGCGACTTGGGCGATGCTGTTAACACCATATGACATGGTATACGTCCCACAGAAGTCTATCAAAGACCAAGCGCTGGCTGACTTCCTAGCTGCTCATCCGATCCTGGAGGCCTCCAAATTATACGAGGATATTCCCGACAAAGTTGCAGAATGTAATTCCGCAATGGAAAGTGACGCATGGCAACTGTTCTTCGACGGCGCCTCCAGGACTGGTCCCCAGGGAAACGTGGTTTCAGGGGTAGGAATCGTCCTGGTCACTCCTGATAAACTCTTCATCTACTGAGCATATTCTCTTAGCGAGCCATGCTCCAACAATGTGGCAGAGTACAACGCTCTGCTAATCGGGCTCCAAGTCGCCAAAGAGCTGGGGGTCGTCTCCCTGGAAGCTTTCGGTGATTCTTTGCTTATCGTCAATCAAGTCAGAGGAATATATGAAGTCTGAAATCCAGACCTCATCCCCTATCACCAAGCAACGGTCGAGATAGCCATGACATTTAAAGGGTTCTTCCTAGAGCATGTACCTCGATCTCAGAATCTGGAAGCTGATGCCCTAGCCAGTCTAGCTGCGGATCTAGCCACTCCTATAAGAAGGCAGGATTCGGTAATCCTTCTTAACAGAGATTTATTCTGTGTGAAGAACAACTTTCACATAGAACGCAGCTACGCTGTGAACACATATCCCCCTAGAAGAGACTGGAGAAGTCCCTTCATAGATTTCGTCGCATACGGAATCTTGCCGGAGGACCCCAAAGAAGCAGTATCCGTCAAAAGACGATCATTACGCTTCTACTTCGATGTATCTTCACAATGCCTATATCGCCGGACCTACGACGGACTACTATTGAGATATCTCTCTAACGACGAAGCACGGCAGATTATCCGAGAAGCTCATGACGGCGTATGCGGAGCGCACCAGCCCGGTCCTAAGCTACAGGATCGTATCAAGAGAATGGGCTATTACTGGCCCTCTATGATCACGGACGTGATCAACTATGCAAGACAATGCAGAGCCTGTCAGGTTTATGCAGACTTTATACACCAATCGTCTGAATATCTACATCCTATGGTTGCGTCATGGCCTTTCGAAGCATGGGGTATGGATATCATTGGTCCTATTCACCCGTCTTCTTCCAGAGGTCACCGGTTCATACTGGCCATCACGGATTACTTCTCCAAATGGGCAGAAGCGATCCCTCTTGCTGAGGTGAAGGCATCTAATGTAATCAGCTTCGTCAAGCATCACGTCATTTATCGCTTTGGGATTCCCCGAAGGATAATCCATGACAATGGACCTCAGTTCATCAGCCAAGCATTTCATCGATTTTGCGATAAAAATCGGATACATAATATTGCCTCTACGGTATATTATCCATCTGCTAATGGTTTGGCGGAAGCTTTCAACAAAACCATTATCAAACTCTTGAAGAAGTTTGTCTCTTCAAATAAAAGAGATTGGGATGAGAAGCTGGGCGAATGTCTCTGGGCGTACCGCACAACGGTACGAACACCAACAGGTTGTACCCCATTTTTACTGGTCTACGGGAGCGAAGCAGTTCTCCCCATTGAAATCCAGATCCCGTCACTCAGGATAGCCGTGACTAATGAGCTGACTCAAGAAAAGAATGACCTGTTAAGGCTTCAAGAGCTAGAGGGATTAGACGAGAAATGCCTCCAAGCTCAACAGCGCATCGCGCTCTACCAAGCACGCATTTCCAGAGCTTTCAATCATAAAGTAAAGGAAAGAGTGTTCAAAGTCGGCGAGCTAGTTTTAGCCGTAAGAAGGCCGATGATTCTTACTCACAGGAGTAAAGGGAAATTTCAGCCCAAGTGGGAAGGCCCTTATGTGATTGAGACAACATTCTCGAACGGCGCTTATAGGTTAGCCCAGCCTAATGGAGACCTGTTCATGACTCCTATCAACGGTAAATTCCTGAAGAGGTACTATGCTTAAACCTTCTCTACTCAAGTGGAATATAGCGAGAATCTCAATTCTGACAAAACTACTTCCAAAACGAAACTAGTTAGGTCATATTCTATTATGTCCGTATGACCTCTGAATAGGTATGTCCTGCTAGAAGTTTATCGAGAGTCTATCACGTCCATACTACCTCTGATATCACTCTCGCCCAAACCTGTCATTTATATTCCGAAATGATGGGTCCACAAAGTCAGAAAAGATTCGCTTTATTTATTCCCGAAAAGAGCATAATTACATTGGGGAAGCAAAAAGAAGAAAGGGTACATCATTGTGGGGGAGCGGTCAGATCGCGAATCAACTTTGCCAGTGCAGCTACCCTCTCGTCCCTGGAAACCAAGGCATCAGCGCGGGCCTGTTCCAGCCGTGCCTCGAGGTTGTTCATAAAAGATAGTTCGGCCCTTGCCCGAAGGGATCCAGCTCGGGCAGCTTCTGCACGCTCCAGATCCCGTCGTGCTGTGCTCAGTCGACCAGTCGCTATATCTAGACCTGCCAACGAATGGGAACCCACTCCTCTGCCAGAGCAAGTTTTTCCTTCAACTTGCGGGCCCTCGCTACATTCCCTTCATGCTCGGATTGGCACTTCGTCTGAAGAGCAAGAGCCTCCTCCACGACAGCTTTTCTTTCATCCATCTCCAGCTTATGTGCTTTGATAGAGTTGTCCAGGCTTTTCAGCTGTTTAGTAAGCCGCGCAGTCATGAGGTCGTATCTGGCCTGGACCTCAGCTTCAAGATTGCCCCAAGCCAGCTGTAAATATTCGTTAATAGGTTGCTCCAACCCATTAACCATCGCCACCAGGGCATCAGCCACCCCAGAATCGCCGAACTCCCTGACCGCCCCAATCGAAAACTGGGAAGCCTTCTTCAGACGCTCAAAATCCAGATTCTTCGCCAACACCATTGATATCAACATTTTCAAACTGGTGTAAAAGAGGCTGGTATACAGCTCGGTCAGCGCAACCAGATCTGGTTGAACGCCAGGAGTGGCCGCGATATTGGCGAGTTCCCCTCCAGGAATGATTGTAGACGAAGTGGCCACAGCCGCCGCCTCAACGTGTAGTACGACCGAAGAAGGTGCGACAACGACGGTCGAAGTCATTGGCATACTCGCAAGAGGCGAGGTCACGATAACGGGTTCGTCCTCCTCTTGAGGTGACGAAACTACTCCGGGCGAGCTGGCCCCCGAAGGTATTTCCTCCTCGAAGTCAAACGCCTCCGTATCATCGCCAGGAGCCCGAGCAGAGCCAGAAGGCGCTTCAACACTATACTTCTCGTGGACGCCACCCCCTGAGAAGAGGACAAGAAAGTTGATATCATTATGATAGTAATCTTTCTAAGAGGAGACATAAAAGATGACCTTTACCCGTAGCCAACGGTATATATGCCGCGTCTGCAGCCGATGTAGCTATATCACGCCTTAATGACGCAATACGAACTATCATACCTGGAGAAGGAGGTGGGCCAACCGACATCGCCAGGAGCTCTACCAAGCCTTCACCAAGATGCAATCGAGGTTCGTCAGCTGGAATCTCGCTAGTCATGCTCACGGACGCGGTAGAAGTTTCATCCGTTGCTGGTCTAGGGAAAGATTCTCCCATTTGCCTCGGCTACGCAGGCGATTTCATTCCACTACCGGAGGCAGTGGCAGCAACGGCAGCCTCAAGAAGGAGTTCTCCGGCACCACCAGCCGAAACTGAGGGTCCCTCTCCAAAAGGCGGGGAACCTCCAATCAAAGAGACATCCCCAACAGGAGAAACAGCAGGTTCCTCTGTAGGAGCCTCAACGCCAGGAATCCGGAGAGAACGATTAACCGTCTTCTTCTTCCTCTTGCGAGGGGAAGTCTGCTTCGAGGCAGGAGCCCTTCGCTTCCCAGAGACTGCCAAAGCCCCCGCAGGCTGAGGCACTTCACACCTCGGTACCGACACCAGAGGCTCATCCGGAGTGACAGACTCCTCACCTTCGTCAGACGAAACCGAGGGGACTTCGACTCTTACCCCAGGCTTGGGAGAAGGCACCCTAAAGCTTCCACGCATGTCAAAATCACGATGGAAGGTGTTGATCACCACGTAGAACTGGGCATACGAATGGAGGATGCGCAGCTCCGTGGAGAGTGTGATAACCGGCACGGTAAAGATTGCTCCCGTGCAACCCATGATAAAATAACGCCATCCTCTGGCTCCATCAATGAGTCTGCCCCTGGACCTGAAGCTGGTGACGGCATTGTCCACATGCAGTTGATCATACCCAAACTACCTGGCGAACCGACTGGGCAAGTAAGGCTCGAAGAAGCAACGATCTTCGCTTCTGTACAACAAATGGGAGGGTCTGATGTAGACCAACCAATTAAAAGCTTCCGGGGAAAGATTGGTCTTCTCTCCACCTAAATCCTCAAGCCTAATCCCCGACTGATTGCGATGCACAGAGGGGACAGTGCAGAGGAGCTTCCAGCAATGACCGAGGCTCAGCACCAGCCGACAGTCTAAGACTGTGTTCACGTTCCAGAGGGAATCCTTGTAGTTCAGCAAGAAACTACCCCCCGAACTACTGCTAGGGCCGGGAGACATCATCCGGGGGTTGTGGAGAATTAACCATCCCATCAGGTACAGGTATGGTAACTCTACCCGGGAAAAGCTATCGCGCCGAGCTTCATCAACGAGCAGTCCATCAGTCATGGCTCTCAAACCAGCCAGTATACGGCACACCATGGCAGGGAGCAAGCCCAGTCTTGCCCCGAACACCAGACGAACGGTAGGCCACAGGATGTTCCGGTGAATGCGGTCCGCGGACGCGATACCAGGCACCACTACTCGACGCAACCATATGGAGAGAAAACCAGCCAGTCGGGCTTCCTCAGACAAAGGCCTGCGGCAGCGCCTCAAGTAACTATAGGCCTTAGTGCCTTCAGGGTACTTTCCTACCCCGTCATTGAGAATCTGATCTGGAGCTTTAGCCTCCTCCATAAGATCCTCGATGACCTGGGCACTGAGCACGCCCAAACAGTTCACGGGCTCATTCTTGCCCCCCGAAACTTTCTCCGACTTGACGGCCCTGGCCCGGTGGAAGAAGAGGTAGGACATCCACTTAGTGGTGTGAGCCAAATCAGAAGGCTCATTATAAAAAGCAGTGCACGCGAAGTAGTGGCACATCAGCTCCTGATACACCTCCACAACCCGAGAGTCCGAGTCCTCCAACTCCCGGTTGGTGGGAACATACTCTTCATATGGGGTATCCCCCATCGGCAGTCTCGAGATCACTACCATCTCATGGAGGGCCAACCCCAACTCCCCCAGTGGAGTGGCGAAGGTCCTGGTGAGCGAAATGTATCGCTCCATCAGTGCCAGAAACAGGTTAGGGTTGGGAGGTAACCCAACACTCGTCGCACTCACAGCAGCATACAGTCCGATGACCTCCAGCTCTCTCCGAAAATGTTTCAAGGCCCAGTCAACTAGGCAAGTCCATCGGAGGTTTGTTGGGGTAATCCACCCATTGCACTGAGGATTCTCCTTGGGGTATACCCCCCCTCGCACCATGAAGTCGTTGCAGAAAGTCGGCAATTGGACCGACTGGATCACTGAACTGTCTTCACTCGGGACGCTGCCAAGGCACAGTCCCCTGAACAACGTCACGACGCCAGAAGGACGGCTGACAAACGACCCCTGGTCAGCTCCTTTCAGATGAAAGATCTTTCCCGGCTTGCCGTGAAGATCGGGAGTCAGCGTCCACGACATCCTCCTGGAATGTGTGACATGGAAGAAAGTCGAGATGGGATAATCTCTCGGTATCGTGGGCAGATACAAGACCACACTCTCAGCGGAGAAAACCCAAGGTTCTCTCTTGGGCTTCATCTGGGACTGTTTGTCAATCATGTCCCCAAAGAGAAAGGCCGACTTGATGTACTGGTCCCCGTCTATGTACGTCAGGGGCTCTCCGTTAATCATGTTCAACAATGTCCGCTCGCCCTGAGCCGATATCAAGATCCCTCGTCCTTCGGGATACTGGGGTCCGGAGATAGGAAATGTCACGTGCGACAGATCCTACAGATAGTTCGAGTGCAGCATCCCGGCAGCGGAACCCATCACCTCGGCCAGTGGAGACTCATGCAAGTTAACTGCGAAAGTGCAAGAAAAACACGTCATTACAAATCTTGCAACATAAAGACCAAGAAACGACAGTCTGTGCTTTACGCAAAGACAGTACAAAATTTGGTCATTTTACGCCGGAAGTCACATCCTGAAGCGTAATTGACGGTATACTGTCCGTGCTTTACGCTAGACTGCCAAAATTCTAGTTACTATGCTGGAGGTCCCATCCACAAGCGTAAAACTAAAATTTTACAGTATACACCAAGTTTTTGGCAGTCAGAGCTTTTACGCTCAAAACTGCGAAAACATGGAGTTTCTACGCTGGCACATTAGAAATGTGGGCGTAAAAGATGAAAACGTCTCCGTGCGTCATCTTCCTCAAAGAGGCTATCAGCACAGAAGATGACCTAGCGCGGTCACGTTCAACGTGTGCGAAGGATTTTTCGTCGTTCTTTGTCATTCCAAAGGCTATACCTCTAAGGCCGGGTGCGCTACTCGTCGGCAGGATGCTTCGCTCAGAAGGAAGTTTACCTTGCCCGACCGAAGACTCTCTCGCCTGGGCAAAAGAACGAGAAGAAGAGCCTGTGCTCTTTCCCTTAGTGGAGGGGGTTTGTTTCGGCGCCATTTCTGAAAACTCGGAGTGCTCGGAGAAAGAACGAGGGGAAAAACTCAAACAATCGAAGTCTCTCTTTCGCAGAAGACGGATAAAAAGTTTTTTCTCTCAAAGGTTTGGGATATATATAGAGTTCAGGTCGACTCCTCGAACCCTCGGACGGGCTCCTCGAAACCCCAACCAAATCTCACAAATTAAATATTTGGTTATGATTGGGTACTACGTCAGCCCACTACTCTCGAAAGACAGACAGTCAGCAAATTCGAAGAGTTTTTCGTGCAAAAGCAGGTCAGCGGTTCCTATGCTAAGGAGCTTTCTACGCTCGACAACAACAGATCTACTATTTTACGCTCACAAGCTATAAGTCTATGGTTTTATGCCCGGATGCCTTTGTGCTCGGTAGCTTTTATGCTCGAGAGGCTACAAACCTACGACTTTACGCTCAGCAGATACCAAATCAATGATCTCACGCTCGGTGGTGTTTAGTTTACGCTCGGAGGCAACAGATCCGCAACCTTACGCTCAGAAGATTTCTTTTATTCACAGGCTACAAATCTACAGTTCTACGCTATGGAGCTTCCTACGCTCGACAGCAACAGATCTACGGTTTTATGATCGCAAGCTATCAGTCTATGGTTTTATGCCCGGATGCCTTTGTGCTCAGTAGCTTTTACGCTCGAGAGACTACAAACCTACGACTTCACGCTCAGCAGCTACGAATCTACGATCTCACGCTCGATGACTTTCTACGCTCAATAGACTACGAACTCAGGATTTTTAGCTCATCTACACTACGGATCTTTGACTTTTCGCATATCCGAACAATTCTCAAGACAGTCGATTACAGGAGTTCACACAGAAGATACTCCTTCTCGACCTCAAGATATCCCAAGTACCCGAAACATACAGAGTTCAAACATTAAGAAATTACTCTTCTCGGGTCAAATGGAGGTTCAACCAGGCCCCAGTCTGAATATCTCGTCTATCAAGATGGCAAAATTAGCTCGACAGCCATTCCTCGACCCTGTTCCAAGGGATTTTTTGAGAAGTCATTCTTGAAGACGAAGTCTGAACAAAAATTTTGTTCATCAGAAGTAAAAAACTCTACGCGGTTTCTCAGTCTTAGCAACAGAACAGTTCTTCTAAATGTTCAAAATGCTCAACAGCGTTCTATGGACTATTCGCTACGCGCAAAAGACTGGACCTAGCACTCTTTCTATACAGAGTCGGCATAAAGAATCAGACGTGTCGAAGCTACACATATTCAGACTTCACAGCAACGTATGGCAAAACGATCATATGTAGAGAAGAAAGACAATTTTATTAAAATCAAGATCATGATTACATATGAGGGAAATCCTGTCTACAAAGGGTTTTTTTTTCTTCATTTTCATGATTACATATGAGGAAAACTCCGTCTACAAAGAATTTTCCCATCGTCGTCTGAAGATCGCCCAGAAGCTGTTCTGACAGGTTCTCGCGTGGGTGCAATTCTTCATCCATCTTCTCCAACAGTCAGTCAGTTCCAGCAAACTGTCTGACATGGCAATGATCAACGGCTGGAGAATACAGAGTTGGGGCTTGCATAAATTATGCAGGTCCCATGCTCCGTGTGCTGTGACAGATTGAGTTGAGATATTTCACCCAACTCAATGCCCGAGGTCAGAGCTAGTAGCTGCTCTTACCCCCGAAGATAACAGGAGAAGACACCGCTTGCAAGCCGTGTGGTCTAATACGACCCTTCCCTTCTCCTGGAAGAACAACCATATAAAGTTGTTGATTATCCCGAGCAAGGGAGGCTAAGATATCCTTCCACGATCCATCGTTGCAATGGACACTTGCTCGAAGACGCCGTATTTTTCGGCTCCTTACACGCTGGAAGAACATGATCTCCTTCTTCCTCAGATCGACCCGACGAACTCCGGCGATCATCTCTACGTGGTGATGGAAATGTGGGGAGAATGGGTTAACTCCCCCAGCCTTTTTATAGGCGAAAGAGGTCACACCGGTCCCCAATAAATCTGCCATAAAGTCAGCATCGACCGTTTTAACGCTCCATTCAGAAATGTTTCGAGTTATGAGGAGCGGTTCATGCTTCATTCAAAGCGTTCCAAATTCCGACGAATTTGAAAGCTTTGAAGGGGGTCTTGTAGAAGCATGAAAAATACGCCGGATGGCTATACGCAGCATATTGGTGCAAAGCAGCGTAAGCAGAGGCCTTCAAAGCCATCAAGCGTGCAACAGAGCTTTTTCCGCTAAACACAGCGTAAAATATTAAAAGCTCAAAAGGCCATCCGCGTAAGGCAGTACGTCCAAACTACTTCAGCGTAAACGGGGTACTTCATCGCCTCCAGGGCGTAAAACTCATCCTCTTTCAGACGCGGCATTGAGGTGTACAAGAGACGCTTCGTATTCTCTGAAGTGAACCTGTCAGACCCTGCAATGAACCTGACGTCTGGACTTCTGACAAAGGTATACGGCTCGACTACCCAGACGACGGCTAAAATGATGGCACAGCACTGCGACCCAGGCTGTCATTTACCGCCATCCCCTTTGCATAAACTACTTTTACAAAGCACGAAGGGATACGCTGCCCTATTTTACATAGGCAGACACGAGCTGTTTACGTTCTGCAGTAGACAAAACTGCCTGCCACATCAAAAGCTGTACTCCGTACGGGGTTCGAAGCACGTCTCTGCGTCCAATGCACATAGCGATGACAGTTGCTCGAGGCACGTCTCTAAGTCTAATGCACAGAGCGGTGACAGTTTCTCAAGGCACATCTCTACGACTGATGCGCAGAAGGGGTTGCAGACCTTCAAAAATACGCCTCCATATTTAATGCGCAGGATGGTGGCAAATCTCGGCATTTAATGCAAGAGATTTGATTATATCTTCAAAAGCCGTAATTCCGACTAAAACGTCCACATCAGCACTCTGGCACGGTACACAGCGGCTTCTACGCCCATCCAGCTCCTGTGCTTACTCGGCCTCTATGACCGCTCGGCTTCAACGCCTATTCGGCTTCTACGCCTGCTCGGCCTCTATGACCACTCGGCTTCTACGCCTGCTCGGCCTCTATGACCACTCGGCTTCTACGCCTGTTCGGCCTCTATGACCACTCGACTTCTACGTCTATTCGGCTTCTACGCCGATTCGGCTTCTATGCCGGTTTCATAACTATTTGGCTTTTATGCCAACCTCTTCTACACAATGGATACCTACCTACGTGGCTTCTACGCCGTGATCTTCGTAGCGATTATACGCGTTTTGTCCCTTAGTTGGACCCGCGTCACACGCTCATTCAAAGGATCATCTATACGCAGGCATTGGTTACTTTAACCATTGTGTAAAAGGGTGCTGTACTTTCCACTCCTCGATTTCTACACCGACAGAGTGGTCACTGTCACTAAAAATCTATAAATAGAGACCTCTATCAATGAGGAAAAGAGGGGAGAAATTGGTCAAGAAACCAATATCAGATACAAGGTCGACAAATTGGAAGATCGAACCAGAGGTCAAGAGAGAGAGAGAGAGAAGAATCCGGAGCCCAGGCAAAGAGTAGGGATCGACGACTTTGGCATCGTGCATCCACCCTCTTCTGCAACCTTCGAAGCTGCTTCCTGTCTTCTACGGCACTTCTTCAACATCGTGTGGTCCAAGGGCTAAAGTGATCGACTGCAGATCAGACATCTATAGCAATATTTACCCAGATTAAATAAATTATACTCGCATATCCTCGTATAGGATCAAATTGTACAAGTTTGTTTGTAAACCAAAGAAGGCGGGTCTCGTATAAACCCTATCCTGAATACATTTTCATTCTTTCGTTTAATACCACAAATACCAGTCTAAACTAAAACACACATCACCAACTATGGTCTCTGTCCATCATAGTGTTGTAGTTTCCGACAGGGTATACTAACTACACAATAATATGCAAACGGTCTATAAGGCAATAACTAACCACACAAACAACAGATAGAAAGGAGATAAACAGGACGAAACTAGCTAACTGATCACCTGAAGTGTCATCCTCTTTGACTGCCATTGCAAATGCCCCGCCCTGCTAGGGTGGCTCTCTATGTTGGTGCTGATTAGTCTGCGGTACCACAGGTACCCTAGCTCTACCTCTCTGACCGCGATCTGGTACATACGGGTTGTTGGAACACTCCTTCACCTGATGGTCAGGGGAACCACAATACAAGAATAGTCTGAGTCTCTTTCGACAGTTCTTCCAATCATGTCCTTGCCTTCCACAATAGACACAAGGAAAAGTCTGTTGAATCTGCCTCTGAGGCTGTTGCGGTGCCTGATGTATTGGCCCCTGAAACTGTTGTATCTGTTGAGCTGATGCACTAACTGGCACAAGGTACTGCTGGTGCTGATATACTCTCGGCTGCTGAAAATGGGTGCGCTTTGCTGGCCCCGCACCACTACTTGCTCCTCCAGTGTCTCTCGTCCTCTTGGAGCCAAGCTCCAAATCATCTTCCGCCCGCTGCGCATGTCTCAAAATTTCCTCAAACGTAGCGGTACGATCTCTATTAGTGTGAGACTTAATCTCACTGTTCAGTCCCTTCCTGAACTTGCTAGCTCTGGCTCGAGGATTCTGTCCCTCAACAAATCGTCCCAATCGTTAATATTCTGCCGTATACTCGTCCACCGTCGAGTCCCCTTGGACGAGGTTCTGAAATTGACTCTCCAAAGTACTCTGAGCCACATCCGGGAAGAACTTCTCTTTGAACAGTTCCTTGAAAACTTCCCAAGTAATTCTCGGTGCTGATATCCTTGGATCTGTCCTGAACCATGTCAAAGCAATATCAAACATCATACAACCCGCCGCCTCTATATGTAGCATCTCTGGAATCTGCGCCAACTGCAGGTTCCACTCGATGTCCTCGATCCACTCGTCCGCATAGATAATCCCTTCTGTGCCCCTGAAATCCTTCGGGCCCATCCTCTTGAAGTCTATGATAGTACCCGGCCTTGGCTGATGCGGAATAAACTGAGCTGGTGCCGTCAGTGGCTGGGCGGTAGCTCTCTCAACTTTTGCGAGCACGATCCGATGAGCATTTTCCATGCTCTGTCGCAGGACCTCGGACTGTCGCTGCTGCGCCTCCATCATCTGCTGGAAGAGTGCGAACATCTGCGTCTGATCCACTGCAGGTGGCGGAGGTAGAAAATCCTCGAAAACTGTCTGTCCTATCCTCGGTACTGGAGGTGGAGCACCTCCGAAAGTTGCTGCAGATACGCCCACCTGGACTGGTGAAGATGACCTCCTGAATGTAGGTACTGGACCTTCGTCTGAGGGTGCTGTCCTTAAGGGTGGTGGAATGACTGATCGTGCTGACATTGTGCCTGAGCGCTGGAAAAGCATCTTCGACGACATTCTGAAGACAGATTCAAAATAAGAAATCAATATTGAGCAAGATATGATATCATCAAGGAAGGACAAAATTTTTCAATGAGAGCGATATTCAGAATGAAGATGACAAGATACAATTATGTTGGAATTATTCCTAGTTGTGATTGAGTATCCCTCTCATCCTAGTATCCTATATCCTATCCTATCGCATGCTCGAAGTAGTACAACTAAGTCGTTGCACTACCACGACATCGCACTATTACAAAGTCTGACCTGCATGGGCCACCACTAAAAATGTGTCACGACCCGCACCCGGTATAGGGGCACGAGTACGTGGGTACGTCCAGCCTACGTCGCAGAATCGGCGGTAGAACGCTGTCTTGGTCTACTATACTATCTAATATCTCACATAATGCATATAAAGTACTGCCATGCCATCTCAATACCAAATAATACTCAATCACATATAAAACTGGAGGAAGATGAACGCATGATATAGAATAAAAAGAATAAGAAGTACAAGTCTCAAAACATCACATAGCCATCTCAAAATACAACTCCAGATCTCAAACATGATACAACCAATATCTAAAATAGAAATAACTAATACAAGGTATAGAAATCAAAAGGCCTCAGTCTCTGGCACTATCCTCGGGTGATACTCCATCTGTCAGTCCATAGTGAGTGGGACACATCCTCTCTAACCATTCATCTAAAAAATATTTTCCAGTCAGGAATGGAGCGAAGTACAACCCAATAGCAATTCCAATTAATTGATAATGACTATAAACAAAATTAGAGAATATAATACAAGACGAGAAATAATAAATAATATCAACTATGGTGGAAGAACAGGTAAACAATGAACAATGTGGTAAAGAACTGTAACTATGCTAAGTGATTGAAATACTAGATAGATATGTGATCGGCTTGGGTGAACATTGTCTACTTTAACGTTGGATAAACATTGTCTAAGTTAACATGAAACATTGTCTAGAATTTGATCACATACCTAGCTAACATTTCCCCTTTCCCCCGACTAGTATATTGGATCCAACCATGACATATTGTGATACAAGATACTCAAGGCCATGTAAGTAATAAACCTTGAACACGAAATATTGAACATTGAACACGAAACATTGTCTAAGTTAATCATTGAGAACACGAGAAACAATGAACAATATATATGTAACATCCCATGACTGATCCATGTGTATACTAGTCCGTGTACCAATGTGTCAAGAGTCATGTAAAACATTTCTAAATTCTTGCATTATAGTAATTAGCAATTAATGAAAACTATCAGAGAATATACTCGCCTGTCGTCCAAGCAATGAATGTCAAACTGTGTCCCAACTGGTGTCACACAAACCTATATATGGAATGTCATATTAATACAAGGTGTTGGAATAAATTTAAGTTAAACTAGTCAACATCTAGGTCACAAGGCCATTTCTATGTCAAACTGATGAAATCTAGGTTGCAAACGTTTAATGCTAAGTCACTAAGTCAATACACTATAAAACTAGTCTATACTAGCTAAGCTATGATACAAGAAGTCTCTCAAAAAGTCGTATCCTAAGATACGCAAGTTTCTAATATAAAAATAAAGTTATATATATATATATTCAAGTAAAATATTTAATACCATAACAAAACAATTTAAATAGGATACCTCGGCCTTGCACCAATGTGTATCGCACCTATCTCGATACCCAAAGTCAATACCTTGGTATCCCGAGGTAATTCAAAACCTCTATATTAAAAGCTAACATATATATATATAATATCGAACTAATACTAGCTATAAACTAACACTAATATATAATGCTAACGTATACTAGCTCCTATATTATATCTCGATACAATTAGAGAACTAACTATAATACCAAACACCCAACTAACACATATATATACATAATACACATATAGCTAGATAGCTAACTCACATAAACAAGTATGTATATATATAATAACTACTTAACTAACTACACTGCACTGAAATATTAACTATAACCAACCACTAACAATAAATATATACCATACTACATATATCTAACTAAGTAGATATCACTATGATGACAACTAATACAAATACATGCATACATAGCTAACTACTTACTAACATATATATATATATCTACACTAACTATCATACCACTTGCTAAATACTGAACTAATCTGAAACCAAAACTGACTGAAGCCTAATCAAGAGACTGAAACTAAAACCACTGAAACTAACTGACCACAGCAATTACTGAAACTGGGACTCAGAACTGACCTACACAGACTTGTATATCCTGTACTGTTACTGTGCTACAACACAGTGGGTAATCTCCAAATCTGCTGAATACAGTGCCCGACCCCTCTCTTGCTGAGCACTATGCAGTGAGAACTGCAAAATAATTTAAACCCAATTTCCTACTGATACTGTGCAGTTGAACAGTGAATGTATCAGAACTGATACTACACAGTGTCCTCTTCGACTTGATGTGCACTGAGCCTCCCTGAACTTTCTGAACCAATGGCTGTTGGTGGGACTGAAACTAGCTGATACTGCTACCTGTGCTGATATGGGTACTGCCACTTGCTGAGTCTGACACTGCAACTCCGTTGGTTGACTGCACTGAGCCGCAGAGTTTGCCTGTGTCTCGAGGCTGCAATTTCTACTTCAGTTGCCTAGCTCGACTGATACCTTGCTGCACACCTTGATGCTACTATCAATTGTGCTGTGCAGTCCTTGCTGCACCTCTAGCTCAAGTAGTTTGCTGTCTGTACGAGGCTCCCTGTGCACTGACTGTACATCTACTCGGTGCAAGAGTCTACTGCTGAAACAGTTGCTCCCCGAGCACCCTTTCCAAGCTGAGACCGTTGTTGTGGGGTATCTTCTCATAGCCTTGTTGTGATGCCCAATGCAGCATGGTGCTCAGTGCCCAGCAGTTGCTCCACTATTAGGCCACTATTCTGCACCTGAAGCTCCACTACTGAACTGAATATTATTGAACCTGCCTGGGTCTCGAGGCACACACAGTGCTGCACTACCTAGCCAAACCTGCTCTGTACTGAAGCATGCTGTGTACTTCAATTATTCAATTGCCCGATGTTGCTGTGTACTTCAATTGTCCAGTTACCTGATGTTGCTGTGTACTTTAATTGCCTGATGTTGCTGTGTACTCTCAGATGCATACTTGTTTCCCCTCCTCTCTGTACTGTACGAGGCTCCTCAGTAGCTCGACTGTGCACACACAGTGTTGCAGTGAGGTTGCTCCCCCTCACTGCCACTGTGCACGAACTGATACTGATACTGTAGGTGTAAAGCTTGGCTGATACTGCATTCAAGAATGCAGTGAACTTGCTGTCTAGCAATGCAACTGCTCGATGCATCTCCTCTTTGAAATCCCCCCCTCAGTGACTGACTGCTCACTGTACAATGAGTCACTGATACTCACTGTGGTCCAGTTTCCCCTCGAGCCTCCTTCCCAAGTTGCTGAACTCGCTTTGGTTGCTGCAAGCCTCAGGCTTACTGCTCTTGCACACTGCCTGAATGCACACTAAAACCCACTACATCCAGTTGCTCTACCCCTCTCACACACAGCCACACACTCTCATACCAACTCAAAACACAATGCACAAACACTAAAAACACCACACACAACACTAAAGCAAACACCTACACAACATTCTAACACTACTAGGTACATATATATACATAGATATATATATATATATATATATATATAACTATATAACCTATTATATTCATACATAGACACACACATATACAATAATCACTAAATATACTATTATATACATATGTATACACTTAATAATCATAAATATATATAATTACACATGCATGTATAACAAAAAGGGCAAAACTACAAACACATGGAGTGCACCGCACCCGTATCACACTTGCTCTATGATACGTGTGCGATACGGCTCTAACACACAAACAAACACATTTCGGAGGACACGAACAAATCTAATTCATAAATTATGGGCAACACGTATAGTAATTAGTGTGTCTACGTTTCCATGTCACAAAGCGATATGCTCAAGGCTCCGTGTCGGAGGAAAACCCCCAAAGTCAACCCGTTTCGTCAAATTGACGAGATACGGCCTACACGTATCCAATTGTGGACACGACACTAGAACAAACAAACAATCATATGTCAATTTGGTCTAATTGACAAACACAACATGTGCCAATCTCGGAATTCCCCCAAAATTGGCACCAAAAATGCATGTAACTTCCACCATAGGTCTCCGAATGACTCCAAACCAAATCCTATGGGTAGCCTATGCATGTGGGTTGGTTTATCATGGTAAAATCTCAGATCTAGAGTCTAATAAAAGGGGGAAAAATAGAAATATACCTATTGGGAGATGGATTCCCAATGAAAAGTCTCCAAATGCAAAGTAGCTCCTCTCCTTGTAGATCTTGGCCTCCTCTTCCTTGCTCCTTGCTTCTTGCTTGTAGATCCTTGATGTAGAGGCCTCAATGATGAATTTAGAAAGAGATTTGAGAAGAATTGATAGAGAATTGATGGGAGAATGGAGGGAAATTGAAAGAGGAAAAAGTAGATCTAGAAATTTGGGGAAGAAATAAAATGAGAGCACTCTCTCTCCTCATAATTATGGCTGGTCATAAATCCCTCTCCAAGCAATGTATAATGTCCCAAATACCCCTTGGGGCCTCTCATGAAGAAATTAATTAAGGGGGAAGGTTCTAGCCTAATGGTTTCACTAATTAAATCCAACCTCCAAATCCATGGGCCTAATTCATGGGCTCAAACTAAACTCATCCAAATGTTGGGTTCATGCATCTAATAAAATAGGTTAGGTCCACTACACAAGTCTAAAATAAATATTATGTCTAATCAAACACTAAACAATACAACAAATAATTAATTACTCATGCACAATATAAAATACAATCCTCCTAAAAATAAAATACATGTGCTAATTTACCAAACTACCCTTAATTGGAAATATGAGGGTGACAATCCTACCCACCTTAAAAAAAAATCGTCCTCGAAATTAAAGATGATCGTAACCCCCTCTAGGTCAACCCAGTCTAAACTAAAACACACATCACCAACTATGGTCTCTGTCCATCATAGTGTTGCAGTCTCCAACAGGGTATACTAACTACACAATAATACGCAAACAGTCTATAAGGCAATAACTAACCACACACCCAAGCCTAATCATCACTACAAACCCAAAAGGAACCTCTTCAAGAAGAAGCATAACCCTCAGCCTCACCACAAAAACCATCACCACTATAAACCAAGAAACTTCGGTCAGACTAAGGATAAGAAGAGATTTTGTTTTATGTGTGGTAAAACAAACCATATAGCCACCAACTGTTTCCATAGGAAGAAGAAAGCTGTCCAGACTTCTTTTAAAGGGAAACGTCCTACCAAACCAGAAGCAAACATGCTGCTCAATGGCTCTTCTAGTTCCTTCAGGTCTGTAAGTTATCAACCCTTAGTCAACATTTTCTACCATTCTGACGATTGGTGGTTGGATTCTGGAGCTAATGTTCATGTTTCCTTTGATCGCTCTTGTTTTTCAAACTATCAGGAATCAGGTGGAGGAGGTGTAACTCTAGGAGATGGCTCAGCGGAACAGATTATAGGAAGAGGAAGAATAGATCTAAAGATGACATTAGAAAAATTTTTGACTCTTCATGATGTGTTACATGTGCCGTCTATCAGAAGAAATTTAGTTAGTGGGTCTCTCCTTGTAGCTTCAGGGTACAAGATTGTTATGGAAGCAAATAAAGTAGTATTTTCTAGGAATGACTCCTTTATTGGAAAATGATTTGTAAGAGATGGTCTTTTTATTTTGAGTACCATGAATAAAATTTCAGATCCTTCCTTTGTTGTTTCAAATGTAGAATCCTCAAATGTATGGCACAGTAGATTAGGTCATGTGAATCTAGGTTCCCTAAGAAGGATAATGAACTTAGATCTTATTTCTAAGACTCCAATAGATGATAAACATAAGTGTGAGATCTGTGTTCAAGCCAAACATACTAGACTACCTTTCAAATATGTAGAAAGGAACTCTGACCTTCTAGAGCTAGTTTATAGTGATGTGTGTGACTCAAATAGGGTATTGACCCGAGGTGGTAGAAAATACTTTGTTACCTTTATAGATAATCATTCAAAGTATTGTTATACATATCTTCTCAAAACCAAAGATGAAGTTCTAGACAGATTTAAGGTCTATAAATCTGAAGCTGAGAACCAGTTAGAGAGAAATATTAAGATCCTTAGATCAGATCGTGGTGGAGAGTATACATCAAATGATATGATAAATTTCTGTAAAGAATACGGAATAATCCATGAGGTAACTGCTCCATATTTACCTCAGTCCAACGGAGTTGCTGAAAGAAAGAATCGTGCCCTGTTAGACATGGTGAATGCCATACTCCTCAGCTCAGGGGCTCCCGATAACTTATGGGGAGAAGCATTATTATCGGCCTGTTACATCCTTAATAAAATTCCTAGTAAGTCTAATGATAAGACTCCCTATGAATTATGGAAAGGTAGAGCTCCTAGGATCCATTATCTCAAAGTTTGGGGATGTCTGGCTAAAGTAGGAATTCCTGAACCTAAAAAGAGGAAGATTGGACCTAAGACTGTAGATGATGTATTCATAGGATATGCCCTAGATAGCAATGCCAATAGATTTCTTGTTACTCACTCAGAAGTAAATAAAATCTCTAACAATACCATTATAGAAGCAAGAGATACAGTTTACTTTGAGAATATATATCCCTTTAAAGATAGAATTTCTTCCTCTCCCTCCAATCTCTCTCTTACTCTATCCACCATCTCTCATGTTCAAATATCTAGTTCATAACCCGAACAAAATATAGAACCTAGAAGGAGTAAAAGAAAAAGAATTGAAAAGAACTTAGGAGAAGGTTTCTTCACTTTTTTGATAGAGGGTGATCCCTCAACTTATGAAGAAGCAATATCTTCTCCTGATGCCCCCTTCTGGAAAGAAGCCATTAACAGTGAGTATAACTCCATCATGGAGAACAATACTTGGTTTCTAGCAGACCTACCTTTAGGTAGTAAACCCATAGGTTGTAAGTGGATATTCAAAAAGAAACTTAGAGCCGATGGTACCATAGAGAAATACAAGGCTAGATTAGTAGCCAAAAGTTTTACCTAAAAAAAGGGACTAGATTATTTTGATACATACTCGCTTGTAGCTAGAATCACCTCTATTAGAACCCTTATAGCCTTAGCATCCATTCATAATATGATAATTCATCAAATGGATGTAAAGACAATATTTTTAAATGGGGACCTAGAGGAAGAAATCTACATGGAGCAACCTGAAGGCTTCATTGCTAAAGGCCAAGAAAAGAAAGTTTGCAGATTAGTTAAATCTCTTTATGACCTAAAGCAAGCTCCCAAACAATGGCACAACAAATTTGACCTAGTCATCTCAGAATATGGTTTCGTGCCAAATGAGTATGACAAATGTATATACTCCAAAATTTTAGATGAAAGTTATGTCATCTTATGTTTGTATGTAGATGACATCCTTATTTTTGGATCATCACTAGAATTGATTACTAATACCAAGGACTTCTTATCCAGATAGTTTGATATGAAAGATCTAGGTGAAGCCAACTTGATTCTAGGCATGCAACTGTCCAAGTACAAGGAGGGCTATACTCTATCCTTAGCACACTCTATCGAGAAAATGCTAAGAAAATTTGAGTATTTTGATAAGAAACCTGCTCTTACTCCTTATGACAGTAGTGTTGTTCTCAAGAAGAATGAGGGTTCTCCCACGGAATAACACAGATATTCTCAAATAATAGGCTCTCTCATGTATATATCAAACAGGATCAGACCTGATATTGTATTTGCTATTGGGAGACTAAGTAGATATACTAGTAACCCAAATCAGTTAAATTGGACTGCATTAGAAAGATTATTTAGATATCTTAGGGGTACTCTAGATTATATGTTGCACTATACTAGATACCCTGATATCATAGAAGGCTATTCAGATGCAAACTGGGTAACTGACTCACATAATATAAAATCCACTACTGGATATGTTTTCACTCTAGGAGGAGCTGCAATCTCCTGGGGCTCATGTAAATAAACTATCATAGCTAGGAGTACAATGGACTCCGAAATGATAGCCTTGGACACTACATGTACAGAAGTCGAATGGCTAAGAAACCTTATTATACATATACCTGTTTCTATTAATCATGTTCCTGCAATTTCTATAAACTGTGATAATAAATCTGTTATGGAACTACTAAAGCATGATTCTATGAATGCTAAGATGAACAAGCACCTGCAGCTGCGCTTCAAGTCTATAAAGAGCCTATTGGGCAAATATGTGGTTCTTGACTATATAAAGTCAGAAAAGAATCTTGCAGACCACTTGACGAAGGGTCTGTCTAGGACTTTGATCCTAGAATCATCGAGGGGGATGGGGTTAAGCCCATAAGTAAAGTCACCAGCAGTGGCAACCCAACCGAGTCTGACTGGAGATCCCAAGAAGCCGGCTCAATGGGTAGGAACAAACTGGACTTAGGTGACTTTTATGGAATACTGACCTGAGATTAAAATCTTATTCTATAATGCCCAAGTGGCTGTACATGCGTACAATGATTCCCCATCCCTATGGTGACAGTGTTCTTGAGTTATATGGTCAGGATGAGTTTTAAAAACTCTTAATAGGTCCAAGCTGATATGCGGGGTTGAAAACCTATCACCAACCCTTAAGGACTTACCTATATGAGAGGTCGTGAAGGCCGCGACTATGGGACAGGGCGATCCCAGACAACTCTCATGAATTTTGATTAGTGCGCATGGCCAACCAAAAGTGCCACCCGTTAGACCCAGAACCTCTAGCGTACTGTGTGTGCTATTTTCTGAATCTGGTGAAAGAAGTCTGATTCAAGGCATAGTCCATCAAGCACTTCTTCAGACAAAGACAATAGTCACTAAGTGAGATTCAAGGCTGTAGTCCATCTCATATATGCATAGTATATACGTGCCCAGAAACTCTTTGTTTTAATTTCTTTGTCACTTCTATTTCGGAACTTGACATTTAGGGGGGGGGGGATTGTTAGCTTTGCTTGAGCAAAAGCTCAATTTTCTTCTTTCCTTTAGTCCCACATCGGATGGGCCAACCCCTCCTTGTGTGTATATATTAGTTCCTCTTCATTGCTTTCTTAAAGATGTTGTGTGGGGAATCCCTTGGGCCACACGCGCGCGCCGCCGCCGCCGCCCGGCCCGGCTCGGCTCGGTTCGGTTCGGCGCGCGTAACGGGTGCGGGTACGTGCCCACACGTGCGGGCGTCGAATGCCGATCCAATTTACTCTTCGGGTTCGGGGTGGGATCCAAAAAAAAATTTGCTGCTCTTTATTTTTTGAACTCATTTGGCTCTTTCAAATTTGAACGTTGAGGTTCATATCCAGATTCATTGAACCTTGCAACAACTCTTTTGACAGCCTTGTCCCACGTTTTATTTGCTCCTTAATGGCCTGTTTATGAGCCATTGAGTACCCTGTCCGTGGCTCATGTCCAGATTCATTGAACCTTGCAACAGCTTCAACCTATTTATTTGGTCTCATTCTCCTTCATTTTTTACACAGAAAAATTCTCTTCATGAAACCTCTCCCTCTCTCAAAACCATATTATGTTCTCCAAATTCTTGCTCTGGGCAGAGCTAAGTTCGGTCTCTCTCTCCGAGTTGTGTGCAACGAAGAGAACCCGGTAGTCAGGGGGTTTTACCACTAGGAGATTCCGAGAAACGTCTGCAAATAGACCTCGGATCAACTCTTAGGGCAGTGCTTTATGCACGACTTCCCCGGAGGCCGGTAACGATTTTCTTTTGTTTCTTTGTGCTCGTATAAATCTCTGAAAAATAATATATATTTTGTTATCAATTTTTTGTAACAATTTCCAATCTGCAATATGATGGATAAAGTTTACTGATAAAAAATAAAGAAACTTAATCTGTATTGTATCTTCTGCTTCAGGATATAGACTTTCCTATTCAGTTCTAAGCATAGTTTGTAGTATCGGCCGATACCGATCCGATACGGCCGATACTGCCGATACTGATACAGTTTGACATGTCCCGATTCGATACCGACCGATACCCGATATTGACCGATACTGATATTGGAGGTCTCTTCTCGGTCAATTCCACAGAGAAAATTGAACGAAAAAGACCAATTAGCAAGGTGTAAAAGTATAATAAGGTTGTAAAAAACATGTAAAAGAGAAAAACTTATCTATCATATGTAAATCAATCGGCAAGGGTGACCACTATTTCATTCAATTTCAAAACTATTAAGAAACAACACTGAAAATACTTAAAATTGTGCCTAAATGTATAAAATATATTTTCTAAAATATTAATAATTTACTAATAGCTATTTGCCTTCCGATACCAAAAAATCCGATACTCCGATCCGAAACCGCCGATACTACCAATAACGCCGATACCGATACTCTAAGGAAGGGTCTGAAACCGATTCCGATACCGATACTTTGAACCTTGGTTCTAAGGCCAGTGTTACCATTGATCAACTTGGGGCAAACCTGTATGTACACTCAGAAAGAGGACTACAAATCGTTAAGTAGCTGTAAGTCACCAACATGCTATAACAAATAAACATGCAGACTTGAAAACAAGGTAGGTCTAGATTACAAAATTGCAGGTTGATAAAACCTGCTAGTGATTAAGTTAGAAATATACAAAATCATCATATCTTGTACTATGAACTTCCAAATTAGTACAGAATGTAGTCATAGGAGTCGGCCTTGCCCACATTGATAAAACTAAGGTTTGAGAATGAAATGATAGCCGCTAGCAGTTACAAAGGGCATCAATATTTAGAGTTGCCAATCGATTGGAGAAAGACCGATCTTCTGTAGCAGCCGATTTGTTTGGGAAAAGTGCCTGTTACAGAAGGTAAACAAACAATTTAAGCAGGATTTGGATGGAAGCCAAATATTGATTACTCCACGCACAAGTTTAAATCAGATGAAAATGGTGAGTAAATGTACAACAGTCCCCATAGTATTGCATGTTCTCTGATGCTTTCTTAGAAAATTCAAAGGTATCATTTGCTAAAGTAGATGACCTTCTCTAGTTAGGAGAAACTAGGTTCTAAATGTTCTAAAGAAATATTCATCACTGAGACTCCCCTATGTACAATTCTTCAAACAATCAACCAAGTCCAACTCCTAACCATACCCAATGTCCGAAGATGTTGCAAATATTAAATAATCTAAGGAATGCTAACTCACAGTTTGTAATTACTGGTACCCAATGACTAAGACATGGCAAACCAACTACTAAAACATGACATACTAACTTGTCAGATGTATGAAGATAATTTTGGGAAGAAGACACCCTAAAGATGGGGCATACCAATGTTGGAAAAGAATTGGCAGAAGTGAGTATTTTGATTCACAGAACAAGCATGACTGCATAATGCCATTCTTTTTCCATTTTCTTTCTAATATATAGCACAAGAACAAATTTACTGTACAGTAGCTGTAAAACATGGTGCCACTCTATGCTCTCTTTATCTTACGATGCAGTATGATTCAACCTACGAACGATATTAGGGGGCAATTTTCTTAAGATAATTTGGGTAACTTACAGGAAACCCCCTGATTATTGTCTTACCTCTACCTAGTCTTGTATCAAACTTTCCCCTGCGTCCATTGTTAGTGATTTTTCGTCCAAAATAGGCATATGAAGCTCACATAGCCTTTTTTTCTTTTTTAAATCCCTCTTAATTCCCAAACGATATCCCTCTTCTATCTCTTCTCCTCCAGAATTCTCCGCTCACTGCTGATATGTGCTTTCCTGATTCTGCCTTTCGAGAACCCTATTTTCTCCTTCAAAGAGTCCATCTTCCTCACGTTTCATATTTTTATGAAATTTAGGCTCAGTTTTGTTATACAAAAGGAAAAAGTATCCTCTGTGATGGGTACCTGAAGAGAATTGTTTTCTAAATGGGTCTACAAAGAAGGAAATAACTAACAATCGATGAGGGGAATAATAAAAAACTAATGGTAGGGGTAACACGCAATATGTATCACTTGATATGTGTATCGTGCGATACGGAAAGGTTAACCTGAATTTGTAATAATGAGATATATGATACATGTTAGATTTGTCATAATCTGATCTCACTTCATGGAAGTTTTTTTTTGTCAATTTTAACTTGATTTTCTTCGACATTTGATAGAGATATTGCTAGTGTCTTTTCCTATACCTAGCATAGTGTAATTTTTTTCTTATATCATAATATAACCTTGGAAAGTAAGCATTTTAAACAACTCTTCTAATAAAGCATTTTAATTGCAGGCATAATTTGATATTCCAGATTATCTCTCAGAAAGATGTTGAAAGTTCAATACCAGATGTATTCAGGAAGCTAAAGCATACCCCGAGAAAGCGTCATTTAGACAAGCAACAAAATTTGGAGGCAAAAATGTTGGCTATTCCAAACGGAATTAGAAAGGAAGATTGGGAGCAATTTTGTATCAATGGGGTTGATGAAAAACAACTAAAAAGAAGAGCTACAACCGTTGAAAGCATAAAGCATAGTGTGTATGGTCATACTGGGGGTCGTAAGAGAAGTGCAATGGTAGAGTACGAGATGGTAATTTTCCTCTATAACCAACATTAACATTTTATAATTTTGTATTCCCAATGTTAATCTTATACCTCAAAACTAATCTATGATTTATCCAGAAGGCAAAGTGGGAAGATCCTACTATCCCTATTACACAGACTCAAGTGTGGATAGAAATCCATACGAGAAAGGATAGAGCTACGCTGGCTAGTCCTGAACCATTTATAGTGAGGTCACATAAAACTTTGTTATCCCCTTGCATTTAATTTAATGTTAGCTTTTTTAAAAATGATATTACAAAAATTAGTCAAAGAGAAACTTGTCGAATCCACACAGTGAAAGTGACAACGATAGCGTTCACCCTTTATCAATTGATAATGATCCCTTGACTCAAGTGTTTGGCAAGAAGGCGAAGGGGCTGCCAGGTGTTGGGAGCTTCGTTTCCAAGAGAAAGTATGATGCTGCCCTTCATGCTCATATAATGTACACAGAGAAAAGAGACGAGAGGGAGTGTCTAAAAAATAAGGTTGATGAGATGCAGACAAAGGTTAACTTTATTTTTTTATTATTGTAAGATGAGGCAACCAACTTCTTATATGAAAGTATAAAAGATTATAACTACATGCCTATCAAAATATAAAATTTTATATGTTTAATTTTATTTCTTGTACAACAGTCACAGATTGGTGGGCCACCAACACACATTCCCCAATCAACTGGTGGGTCATCAACACACGTGCCCATGCCCTATGCAGGTGGGTCATCATCACCCATTCCTATATCCTAGGCAGCTGGTGGGTCATCAACACCTATGCTTCAAGAACTGCAAGCAACTGTTGGAAATCAACACCCATGCCTCCAATGACGATGAACAATGCACATGGGCCATCTTGGGCAATAGGGATTCAACGACTTCGGTAGGCACTGAACCAACTCCCACGACAAGGTTGTGTGAGTTGTTTGATTGGAATTGGAATTGTGTTGCAGTTGCAAAAGAAATAATAGATCCAATGCAGCGAGGTAATTGTCATAACTATCAATTGGACCTGAAATGAAGGTGAGCATGTGTTCGAAAGATTTTTTTCCGTGAAGCTCTATAAAGAAACTCCCGATGCAAAAATAATTAAAGAAGTAGGAGTTGGGGAATTCCTTGTGTGGCCCAAATCACACATCAAATTTATGGAAGCATCAATCTATGAGTATTTTTCTTATCATACTTTTCGAAACAATACATGAATTTCTGATCACAGCTAGCCAGTTGAGAGCCCTACATCTCCATATGCTCTGGATTGTTTTTATCAGTTTGAGGCAAGTATATTAATCAAACACGAACTAATGATATTTTTTCATGATTCATCAGAAAGATGGAAGAAAAGTGCATTTGTATATCTGCAAGAATGATTTTGATTGAATAGGTTGGTTGGTCTAATTTTGTGAAAATAGTAAATTTGAAGTTACTACGAGAACTTTTAATATCGTGGACTGTAATTATCATTACATGTCTTGGTGATGTCATTCATTTTGAATGACAATTTTTAGACTTTACTCTCCTTAATGTCCTACTAATAGAGATATTTTGTTTCGTAGGACCTGTAGCGACTAAAATTATGATTGCTTTAAGAGAAATTGGGATATACAACGAAGTCCTTAGATCCTAGGTAAAGTGCCTTAACTCCTTATGCTACGATATTTTTGTTTATATGATCTTGCTTTTTTTGGGTGCATTCAAATTATATTGTCAATTGTAACCTACTAACTGAAAATTTAAACGTACTAATGCTTAGTACTGCTTATGGCAGTTTATACTGCAACAATTTGGAAATTGTTGTTGTAGGCACCTATTCACCTGAATGGATTTTGAGTTCTCATGGTATAATTTCCATTAGTTTATGGGCTATCTTTAGTATAATATTATTACCTGATAATGTTAACTGGGTATGACATCTTTTTAATTTTGACAATCTCTGCTTAAGAGATGAGAGTATCTCCTCTTTTACTTTAAAATAGATTTAATTTGCACCTCACACTAAAGAAAAGGAATCGGCTTAGGTGTCAAGATGAAGATCGGTCTTAAGTATATTTGGATTGTTGTATGTAATAGATGGTCAGTTCTTTAAACAAAAGAAAGAGAACGCCATGCCGAAAAACGAAAGATAGAGAATATGGTGCCGAAAATGTTGATATCGAAAGGAAGGTCCAGAAAGCTGGCTGATACTGATGGGTACTCATTGTCACTAGTCGATACCAAACTAGTGTTGGAAAATTGGTCTAATCTAACAACTTAATAGTGTAAAACTAATCCGTGGTTTGTACTGGTGTTCCTTCGTCATAGGGAGAGTTGTCTGCCACACACCCTTAGCAGTGTCAAATTCATGCTGAATTGTCCAGAGAAAATTTAGGGTTCTGTCTGGTCATGGATGAAATAAATGTGTCTCTGTGTTGGCAATTATCAACTAATATACGTTTTACAAGCTTTGGCCTCCCAACTTGCTCACTCAGCTGCCATTGGTGCAAGGAAGCAAACAGTGGTTGAGAAAGGGTAAGAGGGGCAACACTGGTATCTGCCTTGAATAAATCCTTTTAAATTCTTGATAGAGATGTAATGATGTTGCATGATTTGTGGTCATACTTCATATCCAGACCTAGATTGATAAGATTGATAAGGACATAAGGGATGACACACTTGTTATTATATAAGAGTATGATGGCAATCACCTTCTGGTTT
This sequence comes from Iris macrosiphon, assembly GCA_036927795.1. Lineage (NCBI taxonomy): Eukaryota > Viridiplantae > Streptophyta > Magnoliopsida > Asparagales > Iridaceae > Iris > Iris macrosiphon. Next base: position 182,405,994 of record JAYESA010000005.1, on the reverse strand, counting down.
TCAATTTTGCAATAGGTGTCTGATCGTTTTATATGATCAGCAGGTGAACATGAATAAATCCCTTAGCTAGTCAGCTCGGTTCCGACAGAGTTGTTGCGGGAGGACGCACATGGTCTCATGTGTTGATGGCTTCACGCACGAGTGCAGCTTTGGTCGCACGATGATTGTCACCGATTATCGCGGGAGTGGTAGACTCGGAGCTTCCAGTCCTAGAAATGGTGTTGACCGAACTGTATTTGATAGAAAATTTAGTAGAAAACTCAAGAAGAAGAAGATCTGGAAAAGGAAATCTAGGGTTTTATTTATAAAGGAAAGGAGATTGAAGAAGACATTACACTACTGCAGGAATGAAGAAAGACTAAAAGAAACAAAATGGCAATACAATTCTTTACATCCCTCTTCTCATCTACTCTTCATTATTTATAGACTGCTAACACCTGAGGTAACTCACTAATACACTTACTGATACTCTAACTGCCTACTGACTTGGCATTGCTGATGTGAAATTTCTGACTATGGTGACAGTTTGCTGATTAGGCTCTGTATTCTGTGATACTATGTGAATGCAGCTTCTGATACTTTGTGAATGCAGCTCCTGCAACTCTTTTTTTGATATTTTGAATGCAACCCTAAACCCATCACTGAGCTAGGTATGTATCCCCACTGATCTTCACTGTCCTGTGGATAAGGGTATATATCAATACCCTTCCCTTAATTTTGACCTTGTCCCAAGGCAAAGAAAGAATACTTTTGATCCTGGATCATATGGTTATCACGAGTTATTCTAATACACTATTGTTAGAGTTATTTTATTTTGTTATTTATCATATGAGGGTATAATAGTAATTGTGGGTGTATTGCATATCAATATAAATAGACATGAGATGCAACCTAGGGTTTGAGGCCCTTGCAATCTTCTTTCTCATATTCGCTCTTCTTCTACTTTTTCCTTCTCTCCTCTCCATCTCCAAACTTCATTTGGTATCAGAGCATATATTTGAAAGTACTGTACATCCCATCTACTTTTCATGATTCACCGTTCGTCGTTCGTTGTTCGTGGTTCGTTTATGAGATCTAGGATTTCTACAGATCTTTGTTAGTTGTTCGTCGTAGGTTGATGTTCATTATGAGATATAAGGTTTCAAAGATTTCGTCTTTCTGTTGCATCTGCAAGTATGGTGGGGACCGAATCTTCTGGCGAGGTTAATAGTGGTGGTGATAGCGGAGGTGGTTCTCCTTTTACTGTTATTCATAATGATGCATTGGGAAAGTCGATTACAGCGGTGAAACTCAATTGTGCGAACTACCTTGCCTGGTCCAAGTCTATCAAAGTGGTATTAAGGGCGAAGAAGAAGTTAAAGTTTTTGACGGAAGAACTCCCGCCTGAAACTTTCGCTGAGTATGAAGATTGGATGAGTGCGGATGCATACGTTATGTCGTGGTTGTGGCATAGTATGAAACCGTATATCGCTGCTAATGTTCAGTGGTATGAATCAAGCAAACAGATTTGGGCATCTCTAAAAGAATCACATTCGCAGAAGCGAAACGTTGCCCGTATCTATGAGTTGTACGAGTTATTATTTAATACAAAGAAAAATGAGAAGCTTGTGAATGAATATATGGCTTCAAAGAAGACTTTGTGGGAGGAACTGCTTCAATATCATCCCGTTACTACTGATTTGAAGGAAGCTCAAAGACTGAAGGAAGAGTTTCATGTTTCATTTATCCTAGCCAGCTTGGATCCTGCGCTCGAACTTTATAAATCTCAAATCCTTGATGGAGAGCAGTTACCTACGGTGGCAAATACTTTCTCCCATCTCAATCGTTCATTTCTGGGACCGAGTTCTATGGTGCGGAGTACTGACTCTTTTGTCCTAGTTTCTAGTGTTGTTGGTCGTGGTGGTAGATGTTGTAGTGGACATGGCGGTAGAGATAGTGGTCATAGTTTTGGTCGAGGAGAAGGCCGTGGTGGTAGATACAAGGGTCATGGTGGTAGCCGTGGTGGTGGCCGCGGTGGTGGTGGTGGCCGTGGTCAACCACGAAAGTGTAACTATTGTGGAATACTCGGTCATGTGGAAGACTATTGTTGGGACAAGTGGGGCAAACCAGAATATGCACATCATGTGCATGATAAAAATATGCAGTCCCAGGTCACCACTTCTGCTCCCAGATATGATACTTCACGTTTCAATCAAACTTCAATATCTGATACCTCATCTCCATTTGAAAAGATCCTCCAGAAGTTGAACGCGCTAGCTAGTATCACCTCCCAACCTACTGTAACCATGACACATATAGGTAATCCTGCTTTTGTGGCAACCCAGTCACTATCCACCTCTTGGGTCATCCACTCAGGAGCAAGCTTTCATATGTCTGGTATAACATCTCCCTTTCATAATCGTAGTCCCATGAAACATAATATTATCTTGGCTAATGGGTCTACACGTTATGTGCTTGAAAAATGTGTCATTCAACCTACTCAATTACTATCATTATTTGATTTATTATATGTGCCTAATTTTTTATTTAATTTGTTATTTGTGAGCCAGTTAACCAAATCTCTTTAATGTTCTGTGACATTATTTTTTAATTCGTGTGTTTTTCAGGACCTCGGGACAAAAAAGATGATTGGTTTGGGGCATAAAAAAGATGGACTGTACTACTTGAATCTACCTGGAAAGGCCTTCACTTATGTTTCTACTTCTCCGTTGCAGTGGCATTCGTTTGGGACATCCATCTTTGGCTAAGTTACGTCAAGTTGTTCCTAGTTTGAGTCATAGTTCTAGTTTTGAATGTGAGTCTTGTCAGTTAGGCAAGCATCACCATAGTTTCTTCCCTCGTCGTAGTGAGAGTTGTCAATTAGAGTCTTTTGATCTTGTTCATTATGATATTTGGGATCCATCTAGAGTCAAAAGTCTGAAAGGATTTCAGTATTTTATTATTTTTATTGATAATTATTCTAGAATGACTTGATGTTATTTAATGAATAAAAGATCTAAGTTTTCAAATGTGTTATCTGCCTTTTATAATGAAATCTATGTTCCGTTTGATAAACGTATCAAAATTCTGTATTATGATAATGCTTTGAAATATACTCAATCTTCTGTGAACAGTTTCTGTGTTGATCGTGGTATGATTCATCAAACCAGTTGTGTCCACACCTTTCAACAAAATGGTATAGCCAAACGCAAACATCGACACATTTTAGATGTGGCTCGAACTCTCATGTTCAATATGCATGTCCCTAAATAGTATTGGACAGATGTCGTTCTTACTACATATTATATAATTAAACGTATGTCATCATCTGTATTAAATAACAAAGTTCTATTTACTATATTACATACAGATGTCGCACATTTTTCCTTACCTCGAGTGTTTAGATGTGTTGCTTTTATTCATAACTTGGAACCTAATTGAGATAAGTTGGCTCCTAGATCTTTGAAGTATGTCTTTTTTGGTTATCCTCGTACTAAAAAAGGTTATCGTTGCAGATGTTACATTCTTTGAGTCTATCCCCTTCTTTCCTTCAGGAGACCGTTGTATTCCTTCTACAACAGATTTGATATCTTCCATACCACTTTTGGGCATTCCTGAATCAATTTCTGTCTCCATTCTCCCTTTACAGATTTATCAGAGATCCAAGGACATGTTAGTGGTTCTGCAGAATTCATCATTTAACCAATCAGCTTTCGTGCCTGAGGTTTCTGATCTCATTACCATAGATACATATGATCTTGTGGTGGCCCATGCAGGTCGAGAGCATATTATCTCGGTTACGTCACTGTACCGAGCAAGCCTGCGCATAGGATTAGAATATAGGATCTCATCCACTTATTTATCACCTTCCTTGATTTTGTTTCGTATTCTCATTTGATTGCTTGCATTGCATCTTTCTTGATCCCTTCTCAACGTCGATCTTCTCTCGTGCTTGATAGAGGTTAGGAAGATGACTTATACTAGGTATATACCTTCTAGTATTCAATAACACTATTAGTTAAATTATTGTAAGTTGAATAGTATGTCTCATAACCTAGTAACACATAGTCCTATTTCCTCATTAATGAAGTATAATTGAAGGACACCAGCTATAGACTTGCATAAAAAGATAGTGTTTATCCAGACTATAGAACTTTAGTATTATTCTGGACTGTAGAACTTAGAGGCCCATACACCCATTTGGTTGACTTTAGACTTAGACAAGGAATTAGTATGGCAATTGTAGAGGCACAACACCGATCTTCTTGGTGAACTTAGATTATTCAGTACCTTCCTCCATCATAATCAAGCGTACTTATATTTTTACTACCTCGACTTATGCTGCTATTATAGCCTAGTTTTGCAAGCTTATTCTTTTATTAAGCTTGTTCATGACATATGTATTATTGGGGGCCCACACTAATACATTGTCTAAATCAGAATCAGTGTATTATGGTCTGATCAACCGTAGTGCACTTGGTTCGCTCTTTGTACCACTACTTTATGTGGATTGAGATATAGTTGACTCAACTTTTTAGACGAATATACTTGCCCTCTAGACTGGTCAGAGCATATCATGTCAGTTACATAACTGTTCTGATATGAACATGTATATATAAATTTACCAAAATAAGATTTCAATCCACAACTGCCTTGGCAACTCCCTTTCAAAATTCTTTAATCCCTTCGAATCCCGTACTTGTATTATATCACCTCCTTCTTGAACTCTTTATTGTTGTTTTCCGTCTTCCCCTATTTCGGCAAGACGAACGTTCGTGCTTAGTATAAGTTTGATACACGAATAGTACTAGATATACCCCATAGGCCAAGTACTCATGATGACAAACAAGATAGCACGGCCACAGGAAGTCGTAGATACAGGTACGACCTTAGTTATATGTGTCATTGCATACTCATGACCCCCTTTATGACACGAGATCTTAGGTGCATAGTAGACGTAGAATTATATAGGTATTGGTTTAGCAGTTATGAGGATATACTGATATTTTACCAAGATGTCATACACGCGATGCTAATAAATAACGCGAGTAGCAGTAGTAGTATTCTTTTTCTATCACCATCTCGCTCCCTTGGGTGGCTCATCTTCTCTTCTCTATCCATTCATTATCTCGTGCTTAATTCTCCCTATCGTAGTTACGTCTTTTTCGTGCCAACATGAATTATTGGTCTACTTCGACCCCATCCTTAGTTTTGTTAGTTAAAATGTAAATGGTTTAGTAGATGATTAATAACTAAAGGATGAGTTCTTAATAATAACCCTTATGTATATGACCTATAGCAATATCTGTATCCTCTTATTATTTTAAAAACCATGTATAGTATCCCTTAGGCTAATAGGAATTTGTTAGACTGTTTGAACTAGTTTATACTTTTAATAGTTTTATAAGTTAGTCAAGACTTTAACTATTGCCCAAAAACTTAGACTATGCCTAGGAAAGAATTGAAGGCACTTGTTACGAACTGACAACTATGACAAATCGCTGGCAAAGTAGCGATAGCTGCAGCTAGAACATTGTAGTAAAGTAGTCGAAATATTTGCAGACATATTGGTCAGGTGGCATGGCAGTATTAGACTACGATACTTGACGGTTACAAAGAAAAATCATGGTTGTGAGATTCAAGACAAGTACCCCAAGATTCTCGACCCAATAAATATATTCGTCTTACAACCTAGACAATAGCCTCAAGAGACTGTGACTACTAGTAGAACTTTTGTAAGTTGGGTAGTGTAGACGAGTTAGAGGGTAATAGGATAATGTATGGACAATAAATGAGAAGTGTTAGAATGACAGACCATGACTTTTAGGAAGCACTGCTAGATAGCTATGTAGAGTAATAGCTATAGTGATTATTATGAATATGGGTTAGTGTCAATTTCGAGGAAAAAAAATTTGTAAGTTGGATAGATTGTAAACCCCCTCACCAAAAATAGATATTTTGTGTGTATTTTATCTTATTATATTTATTATAGATATTAAATTTCTTTAGAGTATTCTCTTAGTTAATTAGAAAATAAATTTCTTGATATATTTACTTATATAAATATTTATTTAGAATTATTTTAGGTTATTTTAGATTTTTGGAGATTTTTCTAGAATTTTTGGTAATTAAAACTTAGGAAACATAAATTTCTAGGACTTCTATGATTTACTATACGACCATACTTGCATGTTGTTCCTACCAAATATTTATTTTAGTTTAAAATATTTAATTATATTTTTCTCTAATTTATTTAGAATTTTAAGAAATTTATTTAGATTTTTTAAATTATTTAGGATTTATTTGGATATATATAGTCTTAATATTATATAGATGCTAATTTAGTGTTAATAGATATTAATAAGATTTTATAAATTATTTGTATTATCTTTAATTATATTTAAGATTATAAATTATTGAGATAAATTCAAACTCTATTTTAAATTAATTCAAATCCTGAACCTACTAGGAAAGCAACTTCATGCATATCCTATCATTATTTAAATTCATCATAATCCTATCCAAATTAACCAATCATAGTCGTATTTAATTAAGTAGTGTCCACCATTATAAATACCTCATCCTTCATATTTTTCTTCCCCAAATTCCTCTCTTTTTCGTCCAAAAATAGTCAAAATTCGTCATAAATTCAGCCTCATTTTTCTACTAGTTATGACGAATTAAAAAAGACGATATCTCCTAGCTCCGGACTCCAAACGCGCTCAAGTTTTTTTTGTTAGAACTATATCAAGGTTGGTTTTCTGATTATATAATTTATTTTAATAATTTATAAACCTTTTTTTTCCAAAAAATTCTAAAAGTGCCAGCTGTCCGAAATCAGATGTGTTTTGGTATTTTCGAGATTTCGGGAGATCCCGAACTCAGAATTATAAACCGTTTAAAGTTTCGGAAATCTGACATGATGAACTTCCAGAAAAGTACAAGATGGAGTCTGCTCTTTGATCTACTTCTTGAAGCACGAAAACGTAAGCGGAAACAGGAGAAGCAGAGGAGAGGTAGGGGAGATTCGTGAGACTTGTTTCATGAGAAAGATCATGTGTTGGCGAATAAGTTGGATATGAATTAGTTGGTGAATCAGCTTAGGGAAATGCTTGATGAGTCTTGTTGTTTAATCTGTTGCTCGGCCTGCACCTATAGTGGTGCCAACTCGGTAAGAACTGGCTCCAGCTTTTTCGCTGGCCAGAATCCGCAATTGCCCACGTACTGCTGATTCCAGCTGATCAATCAAAGTAGAAGCCCTCACTAACAGGAAGGTCATTCGAGCTTTTCCTGGGAGTATGGCATGGGTAACATGGTGGTGCCTTACCGCACCGCAGGCGCACGTGCGGTAGCGTTCGTGGTGGTGCTTCAGGTCACGTCTGCTAAACTATACTTATAGGGCTTTACTATCGAAACTCGTATCATGATACACTGAACCAGAAATCCTTCATGAAAGAGTGAACTCGATCTTCGAGGGGCTCACCATGATTGAAGCTATTTCTGGGTCCATATGGGCAGCGATCAGTCGGGTAGGAGCACCTAGTCTTCGAGCTGGGTTTACCCTCGCTATCCGGCTGGTGGTTAAACAAATACCACTGCGTCGATCGACCGACAACCTATACCGTCCTGCGTGTATGGTGTGGTAAGTCAGAGTCGGGTCAAAAATGAGTGCATTGAAATCCGTGCTTAACACATGCTTCAACGTCTTCATTTTCATTTGGTTGCTTTTTTGGTCTCGCTTTTCTCGGATTTCAAATAAGATGACCTATCTTTCCAAAATTTAAAATATAAGTTTATTCTACTGTAAAATTTGTGCAACGTAGACGTAAGTAGAAAACCACTAAAAACTGTCATCTGTGCGCCCTTGTGGCCATAACTCTTTACCGACTTGTGATTTTATGAAATTGTCGATTCCAGTGTTCACGTAGCATTGAAATATATAGGATTCCACACACAAATCCAGGATTTGAGTCAGTTGACTTTTTGGTCAACGGATTGCCTCGATTTGCGTGTCATAGATCACAAATCCTTAAAGTTGACTTTCTTTGGACCAAAAATTAGAGCTTAACAATAAAATTAGATTATAATAAGGTTAAAATACTAATTTAGGTTATTTTATTCAGAGTTAAAATAGATTAAAATAGTGAAAACTATTCCCCACTTTTGTAACATAACTTGTTTAATTTATGTGACGGGTAGATCGGACGACGCCTTGAGTTGGGACTTCATCCTTTTCAGACCAGGCAAGATACCTTGCCAAATTGCTTACAGTATTTTGCATGCTTAGTATATTTCTGTATATTTATTGCATTTCTGTATAGTTCTTGCATGTGTAGTTTTTCTTCAGTCATTACTATGTATTAGATATGTTGACACACACATGGCACCTAGTATCATGAGAGGACAATTATTAGGCGTATGGGCTTTTAACCACTTTGGTAAACCGTAGTATATAGCTCGCACTACGGGCGTGTGTCGTGCTGGTCGCTACCCCCGAGGTATGTCGATTTCTGTAGAGTCGCGCTGGTCGCTACCCCCGAGGTATGACGATTTTTGATGTCCACTGGCAGGTGTGTGAGTTGTGAGGCTTAGATCGAGTAGCCTACCCTTGCCCATACGTCAAAAAGTTGTCCTCATTTGCATTCATATAAATTGTCTTGTACAGCGTACTAACATATTTTCTACCTATTATGCATGTTTACTGTATTCAAATTGGCTTGTTGTTCTGTATCTTGTTACGTCCCTCTGAGGACCTGGTCCCCTTCCAGGTGTATCTGTTCTTGAGTATTTGCAGGAGCGCAGATTTGGATGGTTATATATGTTTCGTGGATGTCTTCTCTTCGAGCCCGTGGTCGTTAGCTGGTATTCTTATATTGTGTTTATTGTGTTGTACCTTTACCTTCGAGTTGATAGTGAATTTGTTTCCATCCAACTATCATCCTTAGATACTTATATTGAGATCTAGTTTCATAGATAATGGTTATTTATTTATATTGATTTTCGTAGATGAGATTTAGATTATATCCTGTGACTTGTGACATATGTTATACCACTTGTGGATTTGATATTCATATTACAGCGTACGTATTGGTTTGGTTTCCATATATTGGAGTTGTCATATCCATGCGGCTGGCATGCTTACGTGTCCTAGTCCTACGTATTTTTGGGACTGGGGCGTGACAAATCTTCCTATTGCTCTCTGAAAAAGAAAACGCCTTTGTACCACAAAGAATAAGCATCTTATTTCTAATTATGTTTCATTATACCGTGCTTTATCATCTTTTCATGCATTTGTTGTTTTATTGTCTTCTATTTCTATTCCCAAAACATACAAGCAGGCTATGTCATCGTCTGGTTGAAAAAGTGCAATGGATGAGGAGATGTATGCTTTAGATCAAAATCATACTTGGGAGCTTACATCACTTCCTGTTGGAAGGCAGACAGTGGGTTGTAGATGGGTGTACACTGTTAAGTATCATCCCGATAGTTCTGCTGAGCGCCTCAAGGCACGGTTGGTTGCTAAAGGGTATACTCAGATATATGGTGTGGATTATATGGAGACTTTCTCTCCAGTGGCTCGGATGAATTCAGATCGAATTCTTATTTTTGTGGCGGTTAATTGCCAATGGCCTATATATCAGCTGGACATAAATAATGCTTTCTTGCATGGTGACTTATAGGAGGAGGTTTATATAAATCAACATCCAATGATATGTTGTAGCAGAAAATAAAAAATTATATGTCGATTGAAGAAAGCATTATATAGACTGAAACAGTCACCCCGTGCTTGGTTTGACAAGTTCAGTTAAGTTCTCATTCAGTATGGCTTTCAGCGCACCACATCAGATCATTCATTATTTTGCCATTCTTCCTCAACAGGTATTACCGTGTTGATTATTTATGTTGATAATATCATTATATCTATGAGTGATCATGTTAGGATTTTGGACTTGAAGGCCTACCTTAGTCGTCAGTTTCATACTAAGGATTTGGGTCTTCTTCGATATTTTCTTGGAATCGAGGTTGCTTGATCTAAGAAGGGTGTGTATCTGTCACAACGAAAGTATGTTCTAGAATTGCTCTTCGAGACTGGGATGTTGGAGTGTCGGCCAGTTGAGACTCCTATGGATTATCATAACAAGCTTGAAGCTGGCAAGGGAAGAGTTATTTGAGGATGTTGGATATTATAGACGTTTGGTTGGCAAACTTATATATCTTACTGTTACTCGACCAAACATCACATATGCAGTTGGAGTAGTTAGTCAGTTTATGTATGCTCCTCGGCAACCACATTGGGAGGCTATCTCTCGCATTCTTCGATACTTGAAGGGTGCACCTGGAAATGGTTTGTTGTACAAATATTCTAAGTTGCTTACGGTGACGAGATTTAGTGATGCTGATTGGGCAGGCAGTCGCAGTGATAGGAGGTCTACTTCTAGATATTGTACATTTGTGGGTGGCAATCTTGTCATGTGGCGTAGTAAGAAGCAGAATGTTGTGGCTCATTTTACTCTGATCATCACTATAAATGAATACGTTTTCGTAAAAAACAATCCACTAAATTTTGAAGGTAGTAATGTAGCCTTCCCAGAGAATTCATGAACAAGATCTAAAATATGAGTCTGGTGAAAACTTGTAACTCCACCTTTGAAGCTAATTAAGACTATATTGGATCCACTGTCATCTAGTCCCACTAGCATGTCAAGAGAAATAAGTGATGCTTCACCATTGAAACCACTTGGAAAGGATTCAGAAATGTGCTTTAACATATCTCCACTTTTAGAATTTAGCTGATATATAACAAACTGTGAAGAACCAAAGAATCCGACCACATTTACGATCTGACTATCATCATGTTAGAAGACATGCTGAACGTTTAAGCTTTTTGTGATAAATTCTTTCTTCGAAATAATTTCACCATCTACACTTGATACCATCATCAATTCCTCCTTGGATTTTAGAGCTGGAAAAACAAGGTAATCTTGGCATTATTATGGGCTCTACACATGCCCCAAATCAAACAAATTGCATCCAAAATCTCCAAATTCTCCTGCAGATTATTTGCCATTTTAAATATAGCATGTATCTGTTTTATATTTTCCTGCGCCTTGTTTGCCATTTTTAATACCTTGTCCGTGCTCTTACTAGCATGCATCTGATCTGCTGCATTTTCCTATAGCTCATTTTCCATATCAAATTTATTTCCCATGCTTTCGATAGCATGTATCTGCTCCACATTCCCATGCAACTTATTTGTCATCTCAATTGTATTGTCCATGCTTCCTGGAGCATCTAACTATTCCATCAGTATCTGTTATGTATTTTTCTGTAACTTATATGTCATCTCGATTCCATTATACATCCTTTCAGTAGCAAGTATTTGTTCCATGTTCTCTTGCAGCTTACAAACTCCATGGTGTCGTCCTTTCTCCTCGTATCATGTATCTCTTCATCATTCTCTGTAGATTTTTTTGGAATCTCTTGTGCATTATCTATTCTCTTGATAGCATGTATCTGCACTGCATTATCATGCAACTTACTTGCCATCTCCAGTGTATTGCCCATTCTCTCAACAACATGTACATGTAATTCATTCTCCTTTTCTTGGTCTACTTCATTTCTATCAGAATCTGAGTCCACAGATTCCGGCTCCTTTACATGCATTTCATCAAACGACAAGGCCTCAAAATTAAGACCCCTGCGTGCTTCCTTTCTCACGGTCATTTCATCAAACACATACAGGACAGAGTGATACTACTATTGTAGATACATCGGCGGGCCGTGTAATGCAGCTGGTACTACGGAGACATCATCGGCCAAAGCTGCGGAGGTGGAGCCGACAGGTACTACTACTGATGATGATGATTCCAAGTCGACGGCAATGGAGGATCCATGTATGACAACTGATACAGGGCGGGGAACGACGACGGATGATAGCCATAGGGATCAGACAAGGGTGGTGGTGGTGGCATCAGGCACTACTGCTGTGGTAGGAAATAGCTGTAGGTTTCCGGTGATGGCGGAGACGGTGGCTCCATGGCTGAGAAGTAGTAATGATAGAGTACTTCCTTCCTAGATCTCATCCACTCTTCCAACATATCTAGTTTGTGATCTAGGTCTAGAAGGGTACCTTCGAGAGATAGGATGTCACATCCCAGTCCCAAATATGAGGAACTGAGCCACGTGGTAATGGCCAGCGGGTACACTCTGAGGGGATTTCCAATCTAATGGACCTGTTGGAGTGCACCTAAGCTGTAAATTATAATGATATAACCCAATAATTAAATATTAAGTAATGTAACTAATCTCATCCACAAATACAGAAATAAAACACAGAGAGAAAACAAGTTTTCTAATGTGAAGAAAGGAATTAAGTTTGGAAATATATCATAATACAATACAAGTACTTGAATGAAAGGAAGTGCAATAAGATAACTAGAACCGATATCAGCTAACTAGATAATGATAACGAATCCAAGGTGAAGTCGCTACCAGAGATCAGGTGAAGTCCTCGGAAAGAATCTCATCCTCTGCTGCTAGTCCTGCTCCTGGGTATACTCCCGTTTCGTGCTCCTCCGAGTAATCCTTCTCGCCTATGCCTGGAAGGGAAGCAGGTCCTCAGAGGGACGTAACAAGGTACAAAAATAACATGTCAAAGTAAAACAGAAATGAAACATGTGATACGCCGGGTGGTAATCTAAAGCAACCGCCTAAGTAAGACGCAACCTGAAGATAATGTTCGACACGTGGACTGTGCAAATATAAATCCGTAGCACCGGGAACGAAATCTCCCGGGGTTCATAATCGTACGTAGCTCCGGGAACGGAATCTCCCAGTAAATAAAATCATAGGTCCGTAACTCCAATCACGGATATATATGGTAATTTATATCTGGTATTATAAAGTGTGCATAGTAACCCAAGCGTCTAGTAACTGTCCTCCCCTCCCAATGCGGTCAAACGAGACGCATCCGCAGCTCGCTGGGCTTGAACCTCTATCTATACGATCTGGTTATACGGAAGTAACTAAAACCAATCACGATCCTATAATCATCAAAGGTTCCGATCACGCTGACACTATCAGGATACAGAAAGTCTGGCAAGATGACAGTGTCTGAATGTGTCATAGGGTTCCGATGTAACCAAGTAGGTACATCGAATGTATCAGAAAAAATATCTAACAATCGATACTAGACGTTACCGACGAACATCTGCATCCGAATACGACCCGGACGCTAAGTAATGATTTCGGTCCAAGGACGTACTCAATGTACAAATAAAATAATAAAATCATATCTGGTACTGAAATACAATATGGCAAGGTACACTTACCTGGATCCGAAAGCTGAAGATGACGCTCTGGTTCAACGTCCAAGTCCGAGGAGCCCAAAGAACCTAGAAATAATTTGGATAATAATTAATTATTAAGCTCATAATCTATATTATAGAGGAAGAGAAATATATTGATAACATTTCACATGTACTAAAATATAACGATTGCCCAAAATTCAACTATACACTTGTATATATATAAACCTAGTTTATTAATGTAATACGTCCACAAGGATGCATTGGATTTCCTGGTCCTATTTGGAAGTCTACACACGGACTAAAATTTTGCTACTACCAAAAACTAAGGAAGAGTCCAAACCAAATATATTTTCTCCTTAGCACACACAAGTACCTCAACGATCATATTTTCTCAACCATATTTGATACTTAATCCTTATAGAGCAGCATAATGTATATTTCCAACCCACTGGGCATATGGAAAAGCAAATAACACAATATTTTGTACTTTAGACATAGCTTTACTACCATCAATCCTTACCATTTGAACATACTCCACTCTCAATCGTTACAAAAATATAAGTGTTCCTATTATCACTATTCCCATATTCCTCCACTATTCACTCTATTCATCTACACACAACCTATACATTACACATTTCTTCCAATTCTTATTACAAGGAACAACAAGCTTTAACTCTGTTATCAAACACCTATCAACCCAACACATTTGTTGCTTTTGATACAATGCACCAATTTCGATCCTATACTTCTTCCATAACACTATCCACATACCCGTATATTGAATGGAAACACACACATACAAGTCCTTCCAACTAAACCCACTTTTTTCTATATACACGATAGGCAAGAAGTGAAGTTCTCCTATCATTTATGTGATCACCTAGCTATTCCCACCGTAGTTTGTTTTAAAACTAAAATCATTACCACATGCGTATATCACCAACATGCTATAATTATTCAACTGTGCATCCTTGTATCATCATACATGAAGACACTTGGTCCAGACAAAATATTTATGTGTCCCTCCATCAATCATTCATATCAATGTTTGTCCACCCACTGTTTTATATCAACAAAGCCATCTAAAGAACTAACTCATACCGCACGCAAAAATAATATGTCTCCACCATGTATTTACCATAGACGAACATCTGTGCATGTGATGGGTATCATATAAAAAAACTCTTGGCTATTCCTTCAAGTAACACAGAACGGTGGGATGGACTTTTCTGTGGAGTGGGTGATCGTACATGGCGTGCACCGGTTGGTTGCAGCCAACTGCACTCTACAGTGCTACAGTACATCTGGAGAAGAACGTTAGGATTCTCATTTCAAAAGACTAGGGTTCAGGTTTGGGGCCTTAGGGTTGTGGGCTTAGTTCGGGCTTCACTCGTCTACTGAACTTGCACTAGTTTAGGGGAATGATTTTACTGCTGCTGCTCCATTAAATTGTTTTGTGTGTAAGCAATGGCTGTCGCATAAGAAAATAGGGTTTTTAAGGAAAAGAATTGGAAGGGGTGGGTTGGCAGTGGTTTTGAAGGAAACCCATAGGCCGGCTTCGTTGAGTTGTGGTATTGGAAGTAGGAAAAATACCATGTTGCCCCTCTACAGGAGCATGCAGACACTATCATATCTTTAGCAAATCCAATATTTGCTTTAGCTCTAATGGAGTGCACTTGTGTCCGGGTGGGCTTTAAAGTTTGGGTATTGGGTTTAACCTGGTTCCTCACTTTGTCTATAATATAACTACCAACCAATGGGAAAAACACCTCTAGTATAGATACTACTCTACTTGTAATATTAACAAAAATAATAGAAAATTTATAAATAATAAAAAAATGAGGGGGTTTACATTCGTCCCAACTTAGAAGAATTTTGTCCCCGAAATTTAAAGTAAAGCACGAATAAGAGTTGCGAGAATTGAAAAGTTAAAATGGTAATGGAAATACAGTACGTAAGTTCATACCTTGGTCCTCAAACAAGTGAGGGAAACGTTGTCGAATGGAATCCTCGCGCTCTCAGGTAGATTCGTCCGACGAATGATGCTTCCATGCAACCCTGACTAGTCGAATAGTCTGCCCCCTCAAAACCTTCTCACTGCGGTCGAGTATCTCCACTGGCTGCTCCTAGTAAGTCATACTCGGCCCAACAGAAATCTCTGAATGATTGAGCACGTGACTAGGGTCTGCCACATACCTTCTCAACCGTGATACATAAAATACGTCATGCACGCCTTCTAATGATGGAGGCAATGCAAGACGATAAGCCACTTTACCAACCCGCTGATGTCAAAAGGTCCGATGTACCTCGGACTCAGCTTGTCTCTGCCCCCAAACATGATGGTACCGCGAGTAGGAAATATCCTCAAAAATACATAATCGCCTTCCTTGAATTCCAAAGGTCGGTGGTGCGCATCTGCCCAATGTTTCTGCTTGTCCTGTGTTGCGCGGAGGTGGCTATGAATCTGTTTCACCTTCTCTTCTGTTTGAGTCACCATCTCTGGACCAAATAACTGACGCTCTCCCACGTCACTCCAATATACAGGAGACCTGCACTTCCTGCCGTACAGTGCCTCAAAAGGTGTCATATGTATGCATGCTTGGTAGCTGTTGTTGTAAGAGAATTCTACCAAGTGTAGATGGTCCTCCCAAGATCCTCCAAATTTGATCATGCATGCTCTCAACATATCCTCTAGTAT
This sequence comes from Iris macrosiphon, assembly GCA_036927795.1. NCBI lineage: Eukaryota > Viridiplantae > Streptophyta > Magnoliopsida > Asparagales > Iridaceae > Iris > Iris macrosiphon. Next base: position 182,390,004 of record JAYESA010000005.1, on the reverse strand, counting down.
CTGAATCGTGCGCTCTGACTGACCATCAGTCTGCGGATGATATGTAGTGCTGAACTTGAGGCGAGTTCCTAGACTCTCCTGCATACTCTGGCAGAAATGAGATATAAATCGGGAATCTCGATCTGATACAATGATGACAAGAACCCCATGCATTCGTACTATATGTCTTATGTACATGTCCGTCAATATCTCTATGGATTGCCCAAATATGAAGGGCAAGAAATATGCCGACTTGGTAAGTCAGTCCACGATAACCCAGACTGCATCCTTCCCGCTGGGACTCCTCAAAAATTTCGTGACGAAGTCCATGGTAATGTGTTCCCACTTCCACTCGGGAATGGGAAGTGGTTGCAATAGTCCTGCAGTCCTCTGATGCTCGGCCTTGACCTGCTGACAGACCAAACGTCTCGCCACGAATCTCGTAATCTTCCTCTTCATCCCATGCCACCAGTAATATTGTAACAAATCTCGGTACATCTTCGTACCCCCGGGATGAATAGAATAAATTAAACTATGGGCCTCGGTCATCAACTCCTGGCGTAGCTCGCCACTCGGAACGTATAGGCGATCTCCATACCTCAATATTCCTGTCCTCATGAATCCGTAGTCCCATCTGCAAGCTGGCCTATGTCCTCTCTCGCAGTCGCTGGAATCTCGCATCGGTAGGCAAGGCTGATTTGATCCTCTCGACCAATGTAGAATGAACCTCTAGACTGGTCAACTGTCCATCCATGCCTGGCAATACAACTTCTATCCCGAGCTCCTGAAGATCCTCTAACAACTGGCGCTGAGTAGTCAAGAAGTATGCCATGGGCTTTCTGCATCTACTACAATATTTGCCTTGCTATGGTGGTACTGTAACTCGATATCATAGTCCGTCATCAACTCTAGCCAATGTCTCTGTCTCATGTTGAGCTCCTTCTAAGTGTAGACATACTTCAGACTTTTATGATCTGTGTAAATCCCAACCCGCTCTCCATAAAGATAGTGCCTTCATAGCTTTAGTGCAAATATTATCGCAGCTAGCTCCAAATCATGCGTCGGGTAATTCTTCTCATTAACCTCATCTGTCTCGATGCATAAGCTATCACCTTGCCGTGTTGCATCAGTACACATCCTAGTCTGCTCCCAGAAAGATCCAACGGTCATGATTAATTCACCCCTTCTACATATATCCTTTGATTTTCTCTCTCCTCTCCATTTTCTTTCTTCTCTCTCTCTCTCTCTCTCTCTCTCTCTCTCTCTCTCTCTCTACATTTTCTTTCCATTTTTCTCGTGAGCTTAGAGCTTGGTCTTGAGACCTAAGAGTGTAGTTTCTGAACCACTCTTGGTGGTGGAGTAAAAGGTTTAGGCTGAAAGCTCGACCCTATGCAAGTACATCTTGTCATTAAATGAACCAAAATTTTGGGTTTCCTTTTATTGTGATTATCTATTGAATATTATTGGATATAAATATTTAATATATGATTCTCTACTACTTTAGTTCCTGGCTGGATATATTTTCATGGATTTTATACATGTTTATGCTCTTGTCCATTTTTGAGTTTTCGTTGCCGTTCCGGAATAGTATACCGCCGATATGCCATTTTTATACCTCAGGAGCTCTCTGTATTTCAGCCAGTATACCAAAGATATACTACAATATATCATAGGCATGCCGATGTGGCTGTTTTTTGTTGTTTTTGTCCGTAGTTTTTAGATTTTCTTTTACTGTATTGATTCTTTAACATAATTATATGACATTGTATAGTTATGTAAAGATTGTACACCTTATATGTACTTGACACGAGCACTTCTCCATATATTATTTTATGTCCTAATTTTTTATAGTGGCTCGTCGTAGCGCACTCATGACTTCTGATTTGTGTACTTTTCTATTATGGCTTGTTATAGTGCACTCTTGTTCTGTCTATAAACATGTGGTTATTTTATTGTCATATACTTGTGCTTGTAATTGTTAAACATTGTCCAGTCTTGCATATCTTCGAGAGGAGTATCATATCTAAGATGGATTTTGCGGAATGGCACACCTAGAATCCTAAATTAAAATGTTAAGGTTATTAATAACTAGACTTGTCACCTAGAAACATTGGGAGGGGAGGTTTCTTGGCTGCATGCAGTCCCGTTATCCCGGCTTGGAGCACTCCATCGTTAGGGGCACACTTTCAGCTCACCGCCGAGTGATGCACTTTACATTGACATTGCATTTATATTGATATTGCCTCTACATGGACATTGCCTTCACCTGGATAACCTGGAAAAACTACAGGGCATGTGACCGTTGAAATTCCTTAATTTGCATGTGTTAGTAACTAGGATTTGTGACAACCTTATTTAGTTAATAGTAGCAAACCGTAGGAAATGTTTAGTTGTGCCTTTTGGTTGTGCGTTATTTTTTATGCTCACACTTTATCATATGTGTCGGTGAGTAACTAGAGGCTAATTTTGTTCGGAAAAAGATCCACAAGCCCGATCCTTGTTTGGTTTAAGGGTTGTGACTCCGATTTTGAGAAGTTCCAGAGCTCCCTTGTCGCTCGTCGGCTTATCCTTTTCTATAGTTATTATATTCAGTTATTATTCTCATCATTGTGTTATTGTTGTTTATTGACTTGGACACGTGAACGGTCATAGGGTCAGTTTCTACCTTTGTCCTTGTTTGGTAAAAGGGTAGGAAATCAGTCCTATCGTCCATTCACAGGTCTTCGTCTTGTGTTTGCCATTCACCTTGGGCCTCCTTTTTTTTTATCCTTGTCCATGTACATATTTACTGTTTACAGTATGTTCTTGATCTTGTATATGTTGTTAGCCATTGTTCCTACATATGTTCTTAGTTATTGTTCCTACACATTACATGATCACATGTCCACATTTATTTTACTTGTCCCTTGTTTACTTTATGTCACCTTTTGTTTACTTTATGCCCCCATATTATTTTGCTTATTGTCTTTTCTATTCTCGAGATAACTACATTGGTAACGCACGAGTCTCGACCTGCATTTATTTACTTTTCTCTATCCGTTGTTGTGTTATTTATTGCTGGTTTTAGTTCATAGTTTTGGCTCCCTTGTGGTACTTTGCTATTTGGGGGTCTGATCCCACTAGTTTTGTATGGCCAGATCTCGTAGCAGAACATGAGGATCTTTCCTATCTTCTACTGGATTGTGACCACCCGGAGCACCAGAGTACCTGGTGGGTTCCTACTTCATTCTTCTACTAGTATTTGTACATTATCCTTTTCTGGTGCTTAGCCTCTTAATACATGTTTAGCTCTTATTTTGGACTTGACATCCTGCCTACTGTAGAAGCATAAAAAATACGCTGAATAGCTATACGCAGTATTTTAGTGCTGGGCAGCGTAAAATATGACTTCGAAGCCATCGGCGTACAACAGAGCTTTTCCGCTAAGTACAGCATAAAATATAAGCTCAAGGACTATCCGTGTAATGCAGTATGTCCAGGCTGCTTCAGCGTAAAAAGGGTGCTGTATCGCCTTTATGGCGTAAAACTCATCCGCTTTTAATGCAGCATTGAAGTGTACGAGGAACGTTTCATATTCCTCGAATGAACCGGTCAAATCATGCAGTGAACCTGACGTCTGACTCCTGACAAAGAGTACTGCACGACTAACCAGACGACGGCTATAATGATGGCGCGGCACAGCGACCCAAACTGTCATTTAGTAACATTTCCTCGGCGTAAACTGCTTTTACGCATACAAGGGAATACGCTGCCTAGTTTTACACAGGCAGATGTGAGCTTTTTTACACTCCATAGAAGACAAACAGGCTGCCACGTCAAAAGCTGCTCTTCGTACATGGCTCGAGGCACGTCGCTGCATTTAATACGCAGAATGGTACAGGGCTCGAGGCACGTCTCTGCATTTAATGCGCAAAATGGTGGCAGATCTTCGAGGTACGTCTCTGCATTTAATGCGCAGAATGGTGGCAGATCTTCGAGACACGCCTCTGCATTTAATGCACATGATGGGGGGCAGATCTCTGCATTTAATCCAAGAGATTTGATTATATCTCCAAATGCCGTAATTTCGGCTAAAACGTTCACATCATCACTTTTGCACATTACGCCATCAGGCTATAAGGAGCACGTTGTACGCTATCTCCTTGAAATACGCTGACTCGGGCTACATTTGCATTGGTGCGTATTAAAGCTATTCGGTCCAGAATTCGCTCAAAGCCTCAGTCAAGAAAGGAGGATCAGCTATCTTCTACGCTAGCTAACCTGTCTATGCAGCATCAGGCTTCTACGCCCACTCGACTTCTATACCTACTCGGCTTCTACGCCTACCTGGCCTCTACGCCGGTTTGATAACTCTTTGGCTTCTACGCCATGGTGACAGTTATTGGCTTCTATGTCAACCTTTTCTACGCTAGGGATAACTACCTACGTGGCTTTTATGCCATGATCTTCGCAGCAGTTATACGTATTATCTCTTAATGGGACATGCGTCACACGCTCATTCAGGAGATCATTTATACGTGGACAACGGTTATTGTAACCATCGCGTAAAAGGTGCCATACTTTCTACTGCTCGGCTTCTACGCCGATTGGATGGTTACTATCACTAAAACCCTATAAATAGAGACCTCTATTGACAGAGGTCCAAGGTCGCAAATTCAAGGGTCGAAGATTCCAAGGTCGCAAATTCAAGGTCGAAGATTCCAAGGTCGCAAATTCCAAGGTCGAAGAACTAAGAGTCGAAGAGTCTTTGAGAGAGAAGAATCCAGAGCTCAGACAAGGAGTAGTGATCGACGACTTTGGCATCGAGCATCCACTCTCCTTTGCAACCTTCAAAGCTTTTTCTGTCTTCTACGGCACTTCTTCATCATCGTGTGGTCCAAGGGACAAAGTAATCGACTGCAGATCAGACTCCTATAGCAATATTTACCCAGATTAAAAAATTGTACTTGACATCCTCGTATAGGATTAATTGTACTTCTTGTTTGTAAACCAAAGAGCGGGTTTCGTATAAACCTCGTTTTATATCTTTCGTTTATCATCAAACACAAGATGGCGACTCTGCTGGGGACGTCTTTCTCTTCTGATGAGAAAGCAATTGCTCAACATGATGCGGTATCCGTGGGATCCGTAAAGAAGACCCTGGTCGTCCAGTTCGACCAGTCTGCCTACGAAGATATGCTTCGAACAGGGGGTAGCTCTCACTCTCTCTCTCTGTCCAAGACAACAGGAAGCTGCGTAAGGTCTGGATGCCCAAGACATCCCCTACCATTCCTGCCGACTCTCCGATCTCTCCGACCAGCCAGGTTGTAGCTGCACAACCTTCACGCTCTGCGCGTAAAACTCTGTCTCCCGTCCGTGATGTGGTAGACAAAACTTCTGACGATGCCTCAGCGCTAGTCCAGAAGTCTACTTCGCGCTCTGCGCGTAAAATCCAGTCTCCCGTCGATGACGTGGCAGACAGAATTTCTGACAATGCCTTAGCGCCAAATCAGAAATTCCAAATGTGCTCCGCGCGTAAAAATACATCTGCCCTCCGCGAAAAAGCAGATGATCCCTGCAATCTACGCAAGGAAAAGCAAGTGGCGGACTGCTCAACTTCTCGGCCTTTACGCCAGCAAGGGAAGAATCTGCCCGCCCTCCGGATTACGCGAGGAGCTGATGGCCGACTGAGGACCTCCTCAGCTTTACGCCAGCTTGAGCAGAGCCCCAAATTACGCCAGGTGAAGCCCCTCAGCGTAAAGAAGGCTCAGTTTGCGGAAAGACACACTCCTCGGGGATTATCCGCTACCCAGATGGCCAACCTGTCGTATACGGGTGGCACAGGGAGAACTATGGTTCCCAACATCCGCATGCCCACTGATGTGAACAAAAGGAACAAGCCATCTTCTTCTTATTCTTCTGTAAATTCTCCTGACCTGCGTGAGTATCTGATCCAGAAACGCAAGGATAGGGGATCTTCCAGCATGTCTATTACGCCTCCTAGGGAGCACTATTGTAATAGTCATAGGATTGTAGTTAATTATTGCTGTTCTGAAGCAAAACGGTCGGTTTTCGACCGATTGAGCTACTCTCCATCTTTCCAGGAAGAAGAGCCCACACATGCATCAGTGAACATGGCTTCACACATACCTAGAGGAAGGTCGAACTCAAGATGTTATCCCTCTAGAACTCCGAGCCGAAGGAGATTCAATAAGCTCCTTAGGAACACTGAAGCTGGGGTATTCCGAAACACCCGTTCGAGGTTACGACAACCGGCTTCGTACTCTTTTGATTCCGATGCTGGGGTCGCCAGTCTCCCAAATCAGATGGTGAAAGTATAGAGTCAACTTCTACAGAGACCTATACTAATCCTTCAATGACACCAAGGGAGATGGGAGTCTATGCCATTGGAGATGAACGCGAGAAAGCTTCCCCGTCGGGGAACACTGAGCAACGCATTGCTTTACTGGAGACATCTCTGAAAGAGATGCAATCCATGATGGAGAACATGCACCAGATGATGCTGACTCAACACACAGCTGCTATGGCCCAAGCATCGGTCCCTCCAACTCAGATACGTGTGGAGGTGGACTTACCACCATCCAACGCGGTCCAAGAGCCTGCTCTAGATCAGGAGTCAGCAGCTCCTCCGCTTCCTCACTCGGAGAACGTATTAACTCCCATTGGAGTCGCGATACAACCGATTCCTCACCACCCCGTGGTCCCACTACCGGCTAAAAATCTGATGCAAGCAGTACGGAAGTTGAAAGCCCAATTTGATGCCTTGAAGCACAAAGATCAGCTCAAGAAATTGGGAATCAACCAGCCTTACCCAGCTATCTGGGATGAGGTCCCTTTCCCTCATAAATACAAACCATAGACTATGGCTTTGTTCGAGAAAAAAACATCACCAAGTCAGTACATGAACTACCTCAGTATGATGACGGTGTTATTACAGGGGAATGACGCCCTCCTCACTCGGGTATTCAAGGGCTGTCTCTCGGGAGTGGCTTATCAGTGGTACCGTAGCCTGGCGGATAACTGCATTACTTCTTTTGAAGACTTCAAGACTTTATTCTTCACACGATTCTACGAGGGAGGGATGGACATGTCTATGTCCTCTCTCATCGAAGTGAAGCAGAAGGGAAAAAATGACGTTCGCACTTTCATCGAACGTTTTCGTCAAGCCACTTTGCAAATGCCTCCCGGAGTTCCAGACTCGGCATTGGTGGACATTTGCAGAAAGAACCTTCTTCCCGTGATCTCGGTGTTCACAGGACCATATCAGTTCCATGATTGGCCCTCGTTCATCATCTCAGCGGTAGCCGCCGAGGACAACAGTCGGAAGGCGCGTGATAATGGCATCATGATCTCTGCCTCCGATAGAGGCAAGAGGTCATCCTCCAACAGCGACCATCCTCGTGGTGCCAAAGGAAAAGAAGCTCTGGCGATTAATACGTCTAGGCAGAAGACTGCAGCAAACACACAATCGAAACCTAGGACTTCCAGGCCCATTGAAGTATACTCTTTCGACGACGACGATATCCCGAGCATATTTGAGTGTCTCGTCAAAAGCGGCAAGATTACCCTTCCTGAGGAGAAGCGGCCTAATGAAGTCGGCAGTACTAATAACCCCAAGTACTGCATCTTTCATAGATACATACACCACCCTACAAAAAGGGTGTTATGTACTGAAGAGGAAGATCCAGGAGCTGATCGATGCCAAGGCCATCACTCTGTGCAACAGCGAGAAGACAGTCACAGCCAACATGATCTCTCTGCAATTTGGCAATCTGCCTCCCCAAGAAGTCCCGGACGGTGTTACACCTATTTTTTGGACAACAATGAACATCGTTAATCTTCCTCCAACTAGGGGTCTAAATCATGACCTAGTATCCCTAACTACCCAGCGGGGCGAGATCATATGGGTTCATCCAGATCTGGTGTCAAAGATCGAGAAAGAGACTCAAGCTGCTAAGGCTAAGTCTAAGAAGAACTCGAAACGTAAACCATGTCACATGGTTACGGTACACTCGGCATCAGAAGACGAGGTTTTGGCTACTGGAACCCGTTTAGGGAAAGCTTACCTCAAGGATTATGGAGCAAGTCAAGAAGATGCACCGGCAGACGCTTCAGCTGCCAAGCCTTCAGAACCGGAACCCGCCATACCAGAGGCCGGTCCTTCGAGACCAACTTTGGCGGACAAAGGGAAGCAAAAAGAAGTGCGCTTCGATAAATCTTTGAAAAACATTCAAAACAAAGGTTTAGAAAAGCCATACAACTTCGACATCCTGGCCCAATTGGCCAATACACCAGCCAGGTTGTCCATCTTCGAACTACTCAGGCTCTCTCAAGACACTCGTCAAGCCCTGAGTGAAGCATTAATGCAGGCGGATGCATACTTGACCCAGCTCAAGTCCCCTGACGAAGAACCCGTGGCATGTCCTCAATGCCACAGTGTGATGGAGGTGGTCCCGAATATCACTTTCACTCAAGATGACATGCTGTTAAAGCATAACAGGCATGACAGACCCCTCTATTACACCGGGTACATCGGTTCTATGGAGGTCGACCGGATTCACATAGATCCGGGATCATCGATCAGCATCATTCCTCATAGTCTGCTCAGACCGCTGAGGATTCCTACCAGCGAATTGGCTTACACCACACTACAATCGTGGGTTTCAACGCCAGGAAAAGTAAGCCGTTGGGGAAAATTCGCCTGAGAATCCAGATTGGCGACCTCAGATCAGTGGCTACATGTTATGTCATTGATTCAGAGGTGTCCTACAATATTCTGCTGGGTAGACCTTGGATCCACGACCACAACATCGTTCCTTCGACTCTACATCAATGCTTTAAGTATGTAGATACCCAAGGAACAGTACAAACGGAGTTTGCTGACCTGAACCCGTTTAAAGGAGTAGAATCCTACTACGCTGATGCCATGTTATACACTCAAGACTACATGGAAGAGGTGTCAGGCAAAGAAGAGAAGGAATCCCACCGGGAGCCAGAAGAACCCTCTGCCAAGCAACCTCTGTCAATCAAGGTGAAAGGGCGAACTACTCGTCCGAAAGCCATGGAGCCTATGGCTATCCACCTGAACAAAACCAGGTCAGAAAAAGGAGGTGATCCTCTAGTGATCACTTTGAACCAGAAGCCTCCACCCTTGGTCATCAACCTTCGACGCAACAAGCAGCCGATTGATGTAAATACAACCAGGAACGTGGTTTCTGATGATAATAAAGGTCCTCTTTTCCAGTATATTGACGCTCAAATTCCAAATCAAGAATCCTCTCCCCATGACGATATAGAACCCATAGCACAAAAATTCTTGGAAGCTATAGATTCCTATCATCCGTATATGTGGGAAGTAGCATCGTCATCCAATGTCATCATGACATATGGACCACATGAGGATTCTATCTTTATTGTCCCGCCTGCCTGCAGCAGTCAGCGTTCAATAGTCTTCGGTCGTATGCGCAATGAACCGACTGTACAAGAAAATTCTTTCGATGACGATGTTGGTAAAATGCAAGTTCACAGATACAGCCCGCAAGCCTTGAAGATCATACAAAGTATGGGTTATGACTTGAAGCTGGAACCAGGTCTCAACTACGGGAAAGACAGACGAATGCCGCTGCACGGTGATCCCTACTGTCAACGAACTCGTTTCGGGTTAGGGTATACCACCTCCCTTACAACTTTTGAGTCAAACGAGGATATCGTTTCCTCTTCTCAAAATGGCTCATCGTCCTCCGACTCATCTCATGCTCTCGAACGAACATTATCAGTAAATACGGTATTGACAGATTCCTTTGAAGCAGATGAACAAGAATCTGAACCGTTTGAGAATTACTCTTGGGCTCAGCAAATGGATACACAATGGGAACTCCGGTTCGAGCAGAGAGAACCTCCTACTGAAGATAAAGTTATCCAGATTAATGTTGGGGATGAACTTTCGCCAAAGCCAATATTTATCAGTAACAATCTTTCCGAAGAAGAAAGGGAAGAAATTATTCAGCTGATAAAAGAATATATCGACGTCTTTGCGTGGAATTATGAGGATATGCCAGGTCTTGATCCAAAGGTGGCTACTCATAAACTCAATATATTGCCCGATTCGAAGCCTGTGAAGCAGCACCAACGCCGGTTCCGCCCGGATATGATGGACGCCATTGAAGCTGAAATCAAGAAGTTAATAGCCTGCGGTTTCATCCGGGAAGAACAACATCCCGACTGGGTCGCCAATGTTGTCCCGGTCATGAAAAAAAATGGGAAAGTACGTGTTTGCATCGATTACCGAGATCTGAATGCAGCCTGCCCCAAGGATGAGTTTCCTCTTCCCATTATAGACGTCATGATTGACAATACATGCGGTTTTGAACGTATATCTTTCATGGACGGATTTTCAGGATACAATCAAATCAAGATGCATCCTGAAGACGAGAAGCATACTGCCTTCCGGACACCATTGGGGGTATATTGCTATACGGTTATGCCCTTTGGATTGAAGAATGTCGGGACTACGTACCAACTGGCTATGAGTAACATATTCCATGAGCATTTACGCAAAACAGTGGAATGTTACGTGGACGATGTAGCTGTCAAAAGCCGCCTCAAGGATAATCACATCCAAGACTTGAAGACAGTATTTGAGTTGATGCGTCGGCATCAACTCAAAATGAATCCTACAAAGTCCTTTCTGGGTGTATCTAGTGGCAAATTCCTGGGATTTGTCATTACCGCTAAAGGCATTCAAGTGGACCCTGATAAAGTCAAGGCCATCTTAGAAATACGACCGCTCCGTAATCTGAGAGAACTCAGGGGATTTCAAGGTTGTTTGGCTTATATCCGGAGATTCATATCCAACCTCTCTGGGAAATGTCAGCCTTTTTCTCGTCTCATGAAGAAAGGTATATCCTTCGTATGGGACGAAGCCTGTCAGCAAGCGTTTAATGATATCAAACGCTACCTCACTCATCCTCCAGTTCTGGTGCCTCCCGTCATAGGAAGACCATTCTTGCTGTATGTTCGAGCGATAGATCATTCTCTGGGAGCTCTTCTCGCACAGAAGAACGATATGGGTCACGAACAGGCTATCTACTATCTAAGCAGGATGATGGTCGGAGCTGAACACTGGTACAGTCCAGTGGAAAAAGAATGCTTGGCTCTGATGTTCACTATTCAGAAAATACGGTACTATGTCACAGGCCATACTATTCATATCATCTCCAGGATCAATTATCTTCGGATACTGATGAACAAGCCAAGTGTTCTTAATTCCCGACTCGCGACTTGGGCGATGTTATTAACACCATATGACATGGTGTACGTCCCTCAGAAGTCCATCAAAGGCCAAGCGTTGGCTGATTTCCTAGCTGCTCATCCGATCATGGAGACCTCCAAACTATACGAGGATATTCCCGACGAAGTTGCATAATGTAATTTCGTAATGGAAAGTGATGCATGGCAACTATTCTTCGATGGTGCCTCCAGGACTGGTCCCAGGGGGAATGTGGTTTCAGGAGTAGGAATTGTCCTGGTTACTCCTGATAAACTCGTCATCTATCGAGCATATTCTCTTAGCGAGCCTTGTTCTAATAATGTGGCGGAGTATAATGCTCTACTAATCGGGCTCCAAGTTGCTAAAGAATTGGGCGTCGAATCTCTGGAAGCTTTCGGTGATTCTCTGCTGATCGTCAATCAAGTCAGAGGAATATATGAAGTCCGGAATCCAGACCTCATCCCCTATCACCGAGCAACGGTCGAGATAGCCATGACATTCAAAGGGTTCTTCCTAGAACATATGCCTCGATCTCAGAATCTGGAAGCTGATGCCCTAGCCAGTCTAGCTGCAGATTTAGCTATTCCTATAAGAAAGCAGAATTCGGTGATCCTTCTTAACAGAGACTTATTCTGTGTGAAAAACAACTTTCACATAGAACGCAGCTACGCTGTGAACACCGATCCTCCTCAGAGAGACTGGAGAAGTCCCTTTATAGATTCTGTGGCATACGAAATCCTGCCGGAGGACCCTAAAGAAGCAGTATCCGTCAAAAGACGATCATTACGCTTCTATTTTGATGCGTCTTCACAGTGTCTATATCGCCGGACCTACGACGGACTGCTATTGAGATGTCTCTGCGATGACGAGGCACAGTGGATTATCCGTGAAGCTCACGACGACATATGCGGAGAGCATCAACCCGGTTCTAAGCTACATGATCGTATCAGGAGAATGGGCTATTACTGGCCTACTATGATCACAGATGCAATAAAGTATACAAGACAATGTAAAGTCTGTCAGGTTCATGCAGACTTCATATATCAACCTTCTGAACATCTATATCCTACGGTTGCATCCTGGCCTTTCGAAGCATAGGGTATGGATATCATTGGTCCTATTCACTCGTCTTCTTCCAGAGGTCACCGGTTCATACTGGCCATCACGGATTATTTCTCCAAATGGGCAGAGGCGATCCCTCTTGCTGAGGTGAAGACATCTAATATGATCAGCTTCATCAAGCATCATGTCATTTACCGCTTTGGGATACCCCGGAGGATAATTCATGATAATGGGCCTCAATTCATCAGCCAAGCGTTTCATCGATTTTGCGATAAAAATCGGATACAAAATGTGGCCTCTACGGCATATAATCCTGCTGCTAATGGTTTGGCGGAAGCTTTCAACAAAACCATTATCAAGCTCTTGAAAAAGTTCGTCTCTTCGAACAAGAGAGATTAGAATGAGAAGCTGGGAGAATGTCTCTGGGCATACCGCACAACGGTACGAGCACCGACAGGTTGTACCCCATTCTCATTGGTTTATGGGAGTGAAGCAGTTCTCCCCATCGAGGTCCAAATTCTGTCGCTCAGGATAGCAGTGGCTAATGAGTTGGCTCAAGAAAAGAATGACCTGTTAAGGCTTCAAGAGCTAGAAGGATTAGACGAGAAACGCCTCCAAGATCAACAGCGCATCGCGTTCTACCAGGCACGTATTTCCAGATCTTTTAATCAAAAAGTAAAGGAAAGAGCGTTCAAAGTTGGCGAGCTAGTTTTAGCTGTGAGAAGGCCAATGATTATTACTCACAAGAGTAAGGGTAAATTCCAGCCCAAATGGGAAGGCCCTTATGTGATCGAGACGACGTTCTCAAACGGGGCTTACAGGTTAGCCAAGCCTAATGGAGACTTGTTAATGGCTCCTATCAATGGCAAATTCCTGAAGAGGTACTATGCTTAACCTCCTTTGCTCAAATGGAGTATGGGGAAGATCTCATTCTGACATTACTACTTCCAAAACGAAACTAGTTGGATCATATTCTATCATGTCCATATAACCTCTGAATAGATATGTTTAACTAATTTGGAACTTCAAGACCTATCATGTCCATATTACGTCTGATAGTGTTTTGTGTACAAATTTTAGTTGGAGCATATTCTATCATGTCCATATAACCTCTGAATAGATATGTCCAGCTGAAGCTTACCGAGAGTATATCACGTCCATATTACCTCTGATATCACTTTCACCCAAACCTGTCATTTATATTCCAAAATGATGGGTCCACAAAGTCAGATAAAAGCCCCTTTATTATTCCCAGAAAGAGCAAAATTATATTGAAAAGCAAAAAAAGTACATCATTTGGGGGGAGCGGTTAGGTCGCGAATTTGCTACGCCAGAGCAACCATTCTCTCATCCCTGGAGTTCAAGACATCGGCGCGAGCCCGTTCCAACCTTGCCGCATCATTGTTCAAAGCAGATAGCTCAGACCGAGCATGTGCAAAACCTGCGTGGATGACACCCACATGCGTTGGGTTCTGTTGAGCGGTCTCCATTCGATGCTTCAGCACATCTCGAGATGCCGACAAAGAGAGAGCCTTCTCCTCCGCTTGAGTGAGTTCATCTCTCAATCTGCGGACCCTCACTGTCTCTTCCTCATATTCGACTTCGCACTGAGTCAGCTGAGGAATGACATACTCTAATTCGGTACGCTCATGATCCATCTCCTGCTGCTGTTCCTGGACGGATTTGTCCAGAGCTTCCATTTGCCCAGCAAGCTCTGCAGTCAGGGAGTCATACCGAGCTTGAACGAGACCGTCAATGCTGTCTCGAGATAGCTGCAGATATTCGTTAATGGGTTGCTCCAAACCATTAACTATCTCCTCCAACGTGTCAGCCCTCCCAGTGTCGTTGAAGTCTCTGATCGGCACTATCGCAAACTGAGAGGACCTCCTCAGAGTCTCGAAGCTTAGATTCTTCTCTAACACCATTGATATTAGCGTTTTCAAAGTGGTGTAAAAAATACTAGTATACTGCTCAGTCAGCAGGGCTAGATCCGAATGGATGCTGGGAGTGGCTGCAATGTTGGCAAACCTCCCTCCAGGAATGACCGCAGACGATGTTGCCACAGCCGTCGCCTCAACAGATGGTGTGACAAAAGAAGATGCGCCAACAACGGACGAAGTGACCGGCGTCCTCAAAGGAGGCATTGTCGCAATGACAGGCTATCCTCCTCTTGAGATATTAGAACCATTTCGGGCGAGCCGGCACCCAAAAATGTTTCCTCCTCGAAGTCGGACACCTCCATGTCATCGTCAGGAGCTGAAATAGAGCCAAAAGGTGCGTCGACACTATCCTCCCCGTAGATGTCTTCCCCTGAAAAGAAGACAAGAAAGTTAATATCAAAATGATGTTAATTTTTCTAAAAAAGAGACGTAAAGACGATATTTATCCATGGCCGGTGGTATATATGTCGCATCTATAGCCAGTACAGCTAAATCATTTCTTAATGATGCTAAGCGAGCTGTCATACCTGGAGAAGGGGTGTGCTAACTGACATCGACAGGTATAATTTCGAATCTTCACCCAGATCCAATCGAGGTTCATCAGGTAGAATCTCGCCGGGTATACTTACAGACACGGCAACGGCTTCTCCCGTTGCTGGTCTGGATAAAGATATCCTTATTTGGCTCGGGCTCGTGGGCGATCTCGTACCACTACCTGAAGCGGTAGCAGCGACAGCAGCCTCAAGCAGGGATTCTCCGGCACCGCCAGCCAGAACTGCGGAGGTTCCCTCTCTAAAAGGCGAGGAACCTCCAGTCAAGGCATCATCCCCAACAGGGGAAACAACAGGTTCACTTCTAGGAACCTCAGGGTGGGAGGTCCTGACAGGACGACTAACCGTCTTCTTCTTCTTGCGAAGGGAAGTCTCCTTCAGAACATGAGCCCTTCGCTTACCAGAGATGGCCAGAGGCCCTGCAGACGGAGGTATTTTACCCCTCGGTAGTGCCAACAAAGGTTCATCTGGATTGACGGAATCTTCACCCTCGTCAGAGGAGACCGAGGGGATTTCGTCTCTTCCCGCGGACTTGGAGGAGGCCATCCTAAAACTTCCACGCATATCAAAATCGCGATGGAAGGTATTGGTTGCCACATAAAACTGGGCATACGAGTGGAGGATGCGCAGCTCCGTGGAGAGTGAAATAACGAGCACAGAAAAAATTGCTTCAGTGCAACCCATGATGAAGTATCGCCATCCTCTCGCTCCATCAATGAGTCCACCCCTGGACTTGAAGCTGGTGATGGCATTGCCCACATGCAATTGGTCATACCCAAACTGCCTGGCAAACCGACTAGGCAGGTAGGGTTCCAAGAAGCATTGGTCTTCACTTCTGTATAGTAAATGGGAAGGTCTAATGCAGATCAACCAATTAAAAGCTTCAGGAGAAAGAACGGTTTTCCTGTCGCCTAAATCCTGAAGTCTGCTCCCCTGTTGATTGAGATGTACAGAGGGGACAGTGCAGAAGAGCTTCCAGCTGTGACTGAAGTTCAGTGCCCGCCGACAGTCTAAAACTGTGGTCACATTCCAGAAGGAATTCTTGTAATTCAGCAAGAAACTACTCCCCGAACTACTGCCAGATCCGGGAGACATCACCCTGGGGTTATGGAGAATTAACCATCCCATCAAATACAGGTACGGTAATTCTACCCTAGGAAAGCTATCACGCCGAGTTTCATCGGCAAGCAGCCCATCAGTGATGGCCCTCAGGCCAGCTTGTATGCGGCACACCATGGCAGGAAGTAAACCCAGTCTTGCCCCGAACACCAGACGCACTGCAGGCCATAAGGTGTTCCGGTGAATGCGGTCCGCAGATGCAATGTCGGGTACCACCAGTCGGCGCAGCCATATAGAGAGAAAGCCAGCCAGTTGAGCTTCCTTGGATAGAGGCCTGCGACAATGCCTCAAATAACTGTAGGCCTTAGTGCCTGCAGGATATTTCCCTATCCCTTCGTCGAGAATCTGATCTGGAGCCCCAGCGTCTTCCATAAGATCATCGACTACCTGAGCACTAAGCACGCTCAGAAAGCTCAGAGGCTGATCCTTGCTATTCAAGACTTTCTCTGGCTTTGCAGCCCTGGTCCGGTGAAAGAAGAGGTAGGACGCCCATTTATTGGTATGAGCCAAATCGGAGGGCTCATTATAAAAGGTGGTGCAAGCAAGGTAGTGGCACATCAGCTCCTGGTACACTGCCACTACCCGAGGGTCTGAATCCCCCAGCTCCCGGCTTGTGGGAACATACTCTTCATAAGGAGTATCCCCCATTGGCAGTCTTAAAATCTCTGCCATCTCGTGGAGGGCTAATCCCAACTCCCCCAGTGGAGTGGCGAAAGTTCCGGTGAGCGAGATATATCGCTCCATCAAAGCCAGAAACAGGCTGGGGTTGAGAGGTAACCCAACACTAGTAGCACTCACAGCTTCGTACAGACCAATGCTCTCCATCTCGGTCTGAAAATGCTTCAGGGCCCAGTCAGCTAAACGAGCCCATCGAAGATTTGTAGGGGTGATCCACCAATTGGTCCGAGGATTAACCTTGGGGTATACTCCTCCATTCCCCATGAAATCA
Source organism: Iris macrosiphon (assembly GCA_036927795.1). Classification (NCBI taxonomy): domain Eukaryota; kingdom Viridiplantae; phylum Streptophyta; class Magnoliopsida; order Asparagales; family Iridaceae; genus Iris; species Iris macrosiphon. The sequence goes on along the minus strand of JAYESA010000005.1, from coordinate 182,373,135 downwards.
TTGCAGAAAGTCGGTAATTGGACCGGTTGGAGCAGTAAACTGTCTTCACTCGGGACACTGCCCGGGTACAATCCCCTGAACGGCATCACAGAGCCGGAAGGGCGGCTGACAAATGACCCTTGGCCAGATCCTTTCTGGTAAAATATCTTCCCCGGCCGGCCGTGAAGATTGGGAGTCAGCGTCCACGACATCCTCCTGGGATGTGTAGCATGGAAGAATGCAGAGATGGGGTAGTCTCTCAGCATCTTGGGCAGATACATGACCAAGCCCCCGGCAGGGAAAACCCAGAGTTCTTTCTTAGGCTTCGTCTGGGACTGTTTGTCAATCATGTCCCCGAAGAGAAAAGCCGACTTTATATATTGGGCCCCGTCTGTCACGCCCCGATCTCCCGCAGGCAATCGGCCGTTTCCGCTAGGCGGGAATCACCCTCGCCAGCGCTCCCGCGGAACGATCGCTTAACCCATCCGGGCGTGATGCCGTACGAGCGTGATCCACGCCCGTGCAAGGCCATGGTTCATTGGCTGGCGGCAAGAGTTCTAAGCCACAGAGTCGCACAGATTGTCCGAGTGCAGCAGAGTCATGAACGCATAGGCGATCGATAATAGGTTCACTGAGTCGACAAATATAGCGGAAGCATTGAAACAAGTAAAGCAAGCTCCTTTATTGATATAAACTTGTGTTACAGGCGGCGTATAGCCGAGATTACAAGTCGCTCAAGCCTCTCTCTCTGAAACAGTAAAAGCGTGACAAGTGGCTACAACTGTGGAATGAATATACAGGAGATGGTCAGGCGATGTTTGTAAACCCCCTAATTTTTCAAAATTTTAAAAAACTGGATTTTTCACAATTTTCTGGAATTTTCTGGAATTTTTCTGTAATTTAAAAACAGGGTTTTAATTTTTAAATAATTTTTAATTGATATTAAACAATATTAAAATATTATGAAAATAATATTTTGGGTGTAAAATGAAAAACTGGACTTAGGGCAATTTTTCTGGAATTTATCGGGCCCCGGACCTATTTTTAAAACACCTGAAACTATTATTGAAATTAATTAATTAATTATTATTTATTTAAATGATTTAAAATAATAATTACTATTATTATTATAAACCCCGGCCCAGCCCGCTAGGTCCAGCCCAGCCCGTCCGCTGCGGGTCGGATCCGGGCTAACCCGCGACCCGAACCCGCAGCCCAAGACCCGCTCAGCTATCGGGTCGGGTCGGGTCGGCCAGACCCGAACCCGCGAACCCGACCCGACTCCTCCTCCTCCCCCGCACGAACCCACGACTCGGCCCGACTTTTCCGCCGCCCCGCCCGGACGCGCGCCGCTCGCCCGCGCCCACGTCCACCCCACGCCCCGCGAGCCCCGCCTCCCCCGCCACGTCGTCCGCCTCCCTCGGCTCGACCCCCGGCCGCCGCTGTGTATAAAACCCCCCTCCTCCTCCGATTCCCCCTGCCACGACCACCGCCACCGCCTCTGCGCCTCGCCCAGCCTCGCCGCGAGCCGCCGCCGTGCAGACCCCCGCGCAGCCGTCCTCCTCCGCGCCCAGCCCCTCCTTCTCCTCCCCTCCCCTTCGTCTCCGGCGGCTTCCCCCACCGCCGGCAGCAACAGCAGCGAGCACAGCAGCAGCCCGCGCCGCCCGCTCCGGCCGCCGGCGACTCCCCAGCCCGCCGCGCCGTCTCCGCCTGGCCGCAGAGCGCTGCCCCCAGCCTTCTCCGGCGGTCCTCCGGCCGCCGCAGCACCGGAATCCCCAAACCCTAGTTCCTATTCCCTGTGTCGGACACGGACACAGGACACAGTGTCCGTGTCGTGTCGGACACGGATTGATCTCGGTTTTCAGGCCCAGTTCAGGTACGCGTAACTTTTTACTCGTAGCTCCGTTTTCGTTTCCGTAAATTGCGTTACGAAGCCTGTATGACCCTCTCGGTGTCCGGACAAACCGTTCGGGGCATCGCGTCCTGTGGTGATCGCACACCGCGATCCAAAAACAGGAAAAATCCAGACCCCGATTCACCCCGGAACCGAGTCCGCCCCGCCAAACGGGACGACTTGGTCGCGCGCGGTCTTCACAGACACAAGCGCCTCATCGATACGGACGTGTGGGTTTTCGCGGAAGCTAATTTGGGTGTGCGTGCACACCGGAATCAACGCGTATCCGCGGACATCGTCCCGTATCCGTCTTTTCTGCAATTTGACCTAACTTTGTGTACACACGTCGGATTGAAACGAAACTTGCGCCATCGGACTCATAGCGATACGCTGGTCCTGTGGGTCAAGTTTGGTTCGATTCTGAGAACGTTGACGAAGTCGCGTGTCGTAGGCCCCATAGGCCCCGCTCGACGGGCGATTTTGTGAACGGCTCATCGGAATTCAATTCTGAAAGTTCCGTTGGGTTCGTATCAGTGTTTCTGACCTGTTGACACTGAGTTTGGTGAATTTGGAGACCTTTGACCCTGACGCGTTTTTCGGTGCAAAGCGGGCCCACCGGTGGACCCTGTTTTGACCCGAAACTGCCGTTTCTGCCCTTGTCTCCAAATTGGACCCAAGGACAGGCGTTTCTAGCTGATTGATATTTTCTGGATCTGATGGTGATGGTTGTTTCAGCAACCGGAGTACCGCCTGCAATTCCCGCCGCAGTCAGAGCCGTAAACATAGCCGGAACCACAGGCAAGTGTACCTTGCCAAACCCTGCAGCTTGCTAATTATTTTCTGGACTTAATCATGCAATAATGGACAAATAAAGCCTGCCAAATCTCAGTAATTCTTGACATAGTACTTTACTTGATTTCTTGCGAATTAAATATAAACATGTTTTAACTGCTTGACCTAGGAGACGTGTGATGTACTTAGTGTCCGATCATAGTCGGGTGCCAACGCCGTACGCGGGGTTGTGTAACGTCACATAGACATGGATATCGAGACCCGATAATTCTCGTACTTGTCCTATCAAGTACACCAGAACCCAGGACACTTGACACTATTTCATGAGACAGAGTCTTCCTGAGACATTCAAGGTGATTCTGTATAGGATGCATGTTTTATGACATAGACTTTATATTCTTAGACAATTGATTCATAGCTACCAGACTTGCTGCATTAGTTATAATCCCGCTGACATGGACATGAGACGTTATGGTCATGGCTTGCGTGATTACATTGGGTGGGGAGAGACACACAGACTACAGGCTGATATTATATATAAACATAGTATATAACATAGTGTAGTTCATAGTTATTGCCGCTACCGGCTCCCCGACACAGAGCTTGTAGTGGCTTCAGCCTGAGTTCTAGTGCTGCTCTCATATTGCATATCACTTAGCTGGTTACATAGTTTACCCTGCTGTTTCATTTAATTTGCTGCACTGCTTATATTTTGGCTTGTTTTATCTGTACCTTGCTGTCCCCTGAGGACCTGGATCCGGATTATGTCCCCAGGTACAGCTGAAGAGAACTACCCAGAGGTGTACGGTACAGGAGCACTCCTTGGAGCAGAACCAGGAACAGAGGACGAAATAGTGGCCGAAGATTTCTCCTGAGCCCGGCTTCAGCTATACAGTATATTCATTTTCAGCATTTCATTTTCTGTCTTTTCCTTAAATGTAACAGAATATTTTCTCGGATTTGTTTCCCGAGATAACCTTATTTGATATTGCATATTTATTTCCATTGCATTATTTCTGGCAATTAATCTGTGTTATTCTGTGGATGAGATTAGTAATACCTGAGACTTGTACTTAGTCCTGCTAAGACTACAGCTTAAGCATGCCCTGATGGATCCATTAAATTGGGTTGTCCATCGGTGCGTGCTGCTGGCCATTGCTCACGTGCTCAGTCCCTCGGCATTTTGGGACTGGGGCGTGACATGGTTTTTGTGGTGGCCCATGCAGGTCAACGACTAAATTGTTCGGTTTCAACTTAGGGACCGAACAGGCCTGCAATAAAATAGGATAAGTCTTTAGGATCTCATCCACTTGCTTGAATCGTTTTTGATCTCTATATCGACTTCAAATAATTTACTTGCATCTTGCCTTGATTCCCGTGCGCCTCTTATTGGTTATTTTTGATACAGGAAAATGGACCCCCAAGAATGCAACGAGACTCCCGTCGGAACCCCACAAGCTACAGGTGTCACCTATGACGACGAAGTGACACCAGTCGGAGAAGTTCCACCAACTCAACAGAGCCAGCAGGCAGGTCAACCTACCTCCCGATTCCGACGTGATGACATTCCACCTCCGCCGCAGTTCGTCCCACCAACCCCCGTACTCCCACAAGGACAGCCAATTGACGGGCAGCAGATATTCCAAATGATCTACGCGATGATGCAAGCCCAGCAACAAGTCCAACACGAGGCTCAGCGTCGCGAAGCCAACTTCTGGAGGGACAGCATCGTAACTGTACTGGAGCAGGCCAACCTACCAGCTCGACGGCCATCTACAGGCTCTATCACTGACTTCCGCCAACTGAAGCCCCGCACTTTCTCCGGCAAGGAAGAGCCCACAGAAGTTCACGAGTGGCTCACCAACATACGGCATCAACTTGAAGCAGCCGAGCTCCCCCAGGAACGCTGGATGACGGCCGTCCGAATGCAATTGACAGGCAACGCGCACCACTGGTGGTTGTCTGAGGAGACGCGACTCGGACCAGACCGAGTCACTTGGGAGGAGTTCTCCAGACTCTTCCAAGAGATGTACATTCCGGCTATCGCACGATCCGAACTGCGGGACAAATTCAACCGCCTCACTCAGGACTCTATGACAGTGGAAGAGTACAACGCGGAATTTATTCGTCTGAGCCGCTTCGCCCCAACCCTGATCCCGACAGAGGAAGAGAAGGCCGAGAAATTCTTCGACGGACTGAACATTGAGCTGCAGAAACTCATCGGATCCGTCGCACCTACCTCCTACTCGGATGTTCTCGCTGCAGCCCGACGCATGGAACGCGTCACCAGGAGAGAGACTCGCCTCAAGCGGCCAAACACCACAGCACCAGACAGATCATCACCGGGAGAATCTGCAAAGAGATCTCACACGCACCAGCCACCCAGGACAGCTTCGCAGACCCTTCCTACCTGTCACTACTGCGGCAAGCTAGGTCATGTCGAGAAGGACTGCAGACGCAAGTTGGGATTGTGCCTGATTTGCGGCACCAATCAGCACATAGCCAAGGACTGTCCACAACATCGAGATGGAGCACCAAGGGCAAACCAACCAGCTTCACCAGCACCGAGGCCACCTCTGGCACCTCAGGCGACACTGTTCCAGCAAGCCCAACAGCAGCAGAGGAATCTACCTCAAGGACGAGGGCAAGCTTATGCGCTGACTGTGCAGGACGCTGATGCGAGTAAGTGATCGTAGTTATCCGTTTCTAGTCTTGTTTTAGCTCGTGCCTATTGGTTCGTGACCTCAGCCCCAACCTAGTAAATTACAACCTGTTAATAACAACCTGGTTTTCATAAAAGTTGTAGATCTTTTGTTTTAACTAGATTTTCCTGGAAAGTGTAAACTTTCGATTTTAGGGAAACGGTATTTCCCTGAAGTCCCTTGTGACGTGCTTTCAAACGATACCTACGACCGTGTCATTTCTGCTGACCGGTTATTCTTTGATTGCGAGGACGCAATCCTCTTAAGGGGGTAGATTGTAAACCCTCTAATTTTTCAAAATTTTAAAAAACTGGATTTTTCACAATTTTCTGGAATTTTCTGGGATTTTTCTGTAATTTAAAAACAGGGTTTTAATTTTTAAATGATTTTTAATTGATATTAAACAATATTAAAATATTATGAAAATAATATTTTGGGTGTAAAATAAAAAACTGGACTTAGGGCAATTTTTCTGGAATTTATCGGACCCCGGACCTATTTTTAAAACACCTGAAACTATTATTGAAATTAATTAATTATTTATTATTTATTTAAATGATTTAAAATAATAATTACTATTATTATTATAAACCCCGGCCCAGCCCGCTAGGTCCAGCCCAGCCCGTCCGCTGCGGGTCGGATCCGGGCCAACCCGCGACCCGAACCCGCAGCCCAAGACCCGCTCAGCTATCGGGTCGGGTCGGGTCGGCCAGACCCGAACCCGCGAACCCGACCCGACTCCTCCTCCTCCCCCGCACGAACCCACGACTCGGCCCGACTTTTCCGCCGCCCCGCCCGGCCGCGCGCCGCTCGCCCGCGCCCACGTCCACCCCACGCCCCGCGAGCCCCGCCTCCCCCGCCACGTCGTCCGCCTCCCTCGGCTCGACCCCCGGCCGCCGCTGTGTATAAAACCCCCCTCCTCCTCCGATTCCCCCTGCCACGACCACCGCCACCGCCTCTGCGCCTCGCCCAGCCTCGCCGCGAGCCGCCGCCGTGCAGACCCCCGCGCAGCCGTCCTCCTCCGCGCCCAGCCCCTCCTTCTCCCCCCCTCCCCTTCGTCTCCGGCGGCTTCCCCCACCGCCGGCAGCAACAGCAGCGAGCACAGCAGCAGCCCGCGCCGCCCGCTCCGGCCGCCGGCGACTCCCCAGCCCGCCGCGCCGTCTCCGCCTGGCCGCAGAGCGCTGCCCCCAGCCTTCTCCGGCGGTCCTCCGGCCGCCGCAGCATCGGAATCCCCAAACCCTAGTTCCTATTCCCTGTGTCGGACACGGACACAGGACACAGTATCCGTGTCGTGTCGGACACGGATTGACCTCGGTTTTCAGGCCCAGTTCAGGTACGCGTAACTTTTTGCTCGTAGCTCCGTTTTTGTTTCCGCAAATTGCGTTACGAAGCCTGTATGACCCTCTCGGTGTCCGGACAAACCGTTCGGGGCATCGCGTCCTGTGGTGATCGCACACCGCGATCCAAAAACAGGAAAAACCCAGACCCCGATTCACCCCGGAACCGAGTCCGCCCCGCCAAACGGGACGACTTGGTCGCGCGCGGTCTTCACAGACACGAGCGCCTCGTCGATACGGACGTGTGGGTTTTCGCGGAAGCTGATTTGGGTGTGCGTGCACACCGGAATCAACGCGTATCCGCGGACATCGCCCCGTATCCGTCTTTTCTGCAATTCGACCTAACTTTGTGTACACATGTCGGATTGAAACGAAACTTATGCCATCGGACTCGTAGCGATACGCTGGTCCTGTGGGTCAAGTTTGGTTCGATTCTGAGAACGTTGACGAAATCGCGTGTCGTGGGCCCCACAGGCCCCGTTCGACGGGCGATTTTGTGAACGGCTCATCGGAATTCAATTCTGAAAGTTCCGTTGGGTTCGTATCAGCGTTCCTGACCTGTTGACACTGAGTTTGGTGAATTTGGAGACCTTTGACCCTGACGCGTTTTTCGGTGCAAAGCGGGCCCACCGGTGGACCCCGTTTTGACCCGAAACTGCCGTTTCTGCCCTTGTCTCCAAATTGGACCCAAGGACAGGCGTTTCTAGCTGATTGATATTTTCTGGATCTGATGGTGATGGTTGTTTCAGCAACCGGAGTATCGCCTGCAATTCCCGCCGCAGTCAGAGCCGTAAACATAGCCGGAACCACAGGCAAGTGTACCTTGCCAAACCCTGCAGCTTGCTAATTATTTTCTGGACTTAATCATGCAATAATGGACAAATAAAGCCTACCAAATCTCAGTAATTCTTGACATAGTACTTTACTTGATTTCTTGCGAATTAAATATAAACATGTTTTAACTGCTTGACCTAGGAGACGTGTGATGTACTTAGTGTCCGATCATAGTCGGGTGCCAACGCCGTACGCGGGGTTGTGTAACGTCACATAGACATGGATATCGAGACCCGATAATTCTCGTACTTGTCCTATCAAGTACACCAGAACCCAGGACACTTGACACTATTTCATGAGACAGAGTCTTCCTGAGACATTCAAGGTAATTCTGTATAGGATGCATGTTTTATGACATAGACTTTACATTCTTAGACAATTGATTCATAGCTACCAGACTTGCTGCATTAGTTATAATCCCGCTGACATGGACATGAGACGTTATGGTCATGGCTTGCGTGATTACATTGGGTGGGGAGAGACACACAGACTACAGGCTGATATTATATATAAACATAGTATATAACATAGTGTAGTTCATAGTTATTGCCGCTACCGGCTCCCCGACACAGAGCTTATAGTGGCTTCAGCCTGAGTTCTAGTGCTGCTCTCATATTGCATATCACTTAGCTGGTTACATAGTTTACCCTGCTGTTTCATTTAATTTGCTGCACTGCTTATATTTTGGCTTGTTTTATCTGTACCTTGCTGTCCCCTGAGGACCTGGATCCGGATTATGTCCCCAGGTACAGCTGAAGAGAACTACCCAGAGGTGTACGGTACAGGAGCACTCCTTGGAGCAGAACCAGGAACAGAGGACGAAATAGTGGCCGAAGATTTCTCCTGAGCCCGGCTTCAGCTATACAGTATATTCATTTTCAGCATTTCATTTCCTGTCTTTTCCTTAAATGTAACAGAATATTTTCTCGAATTTGTTTCCCGAGATAACCTTATTTGATATTGCATATTTATTTCCATTGCATTATTTCTGGCAATTAATCTGTGTTATTCTGTGGATGAGATTAGTAATACCTGAGACTTGTACTTAGTCCTGCTAAGACTACAGCTTAAGCATGCCCTGATGGATCCATTAAATTGGGTTGTCCATCGGTGCGTGCTGCTGGCCATTGCTCACGTGCTCAGTCCCTCGGTATTTTGGGACTGGGGCGTGACAATGTTCACAACTTATGTCTTGTATAAGCGCTTCAGTCCCGGACGCACCGTTGCAAGGCTTCAGAGGGAACTCCTGGCCTTAGCACGCACGAAGGAGGCGTCCGCACCGCACGAGGTTCTCCCGCACCCTGCATATCAAACTGGTGGATTATCAGTACATTGAATGCACTGGTGGGGAAGCTACTCGCCCGCTCGACAAATCCAAACACGTAATACAAGTTTCGTGCACAACTATTAAGTTGTCTTTCTAGTTGCCTTAGGATCAGTTTCATGCAAACATTGAATAGCCTAACGTGTCGGGCAGTGCGCCGTGCGATGTTAGAGGAAACACGGCGAGACTCACCAACTTACCATCTCCTTCCCTGTCCAAGGCAAACATTGAGGCAAACAGTATAAATTCGAGCAGAGGCATGTATAAACATTCAGGAGGCAAGCATATGCAAACAGGAGGGTCGTTTTAACATGATCGTTCAGGTGTTTAGTTGTTCTTGATGCGATGCAGTGACTCGCACGCGGATAGCCGCTAAGTGATGATGACTTATCTATATGAACACGGTCGCTGGCAAAGCCATTATGGACATAGTCGAGGACGAGGATAGCATGCTACGCGTGTACACGAGGCACACGAACACGATGCGTTGCAAGCTATCCTCCCTGCACACGAGACTACACACGAGCTCCATCCGGACCGGATCGGCCCCAGTGCCCCGGTGACCGTCCGTGGAACTAGTCCGCGACATGCAAGTCAGGGTTAACCAATCTCAGGCAACACGATTTAACCAATCTCAGGCAACACGATTTAGTTAGACCAATCTCAGGCAACACGATTACACGAGATACACGAGAACACGCGTGCACTAGAACACGAGAACACGAGTGCACGGGAACACGAGTACACGAGTATACGGGATACTTGAATCTTGGTTCTGTACAATAACTTGTCTTGATGCATTCCCCTGGTTCGGGGCTGCCTTGGTGACCTAACGGTCCCGGATACTTGCAGGTTCGTTCAGGCACGGAACGACTACGTAGTAGTCTTCCAGGGTTTGGATGAAAATACGGTAACTATCAAGCAGACAAGCATGCGTTTCTAGGAACATAAGCAGGCACGTTGCTCGGACCCGAAGGTAAGCCGAGAAGTAAAACCGTTAAAGGACTTAGCATGCGAGGGTCTGAATATAAGCAGTATTTCCATTTTCCATGTTCTAGCAAGCAATACAAGTTGGGATTATTCCCTTAGCTAGGTGCGTTGGATTTATTAGCATGCAGGGGTGATTCACCTAGCGACTAGCATGAATATTCCAGATTTTATGTGTGCTGGCTAAGCAAAGACAAGTTCACCGTAGCCACCCACCTTAGCGATAATTCGCCTCGGTAGAGCGATACGTCTGAGCGAGCCTCTGAAAGTCCAAGCCGGATTCCTGTAGGGACAAGTCTGGATATCCTTTGCTTCTTGATTGAGGCAAAGCGGGTTGGGATAGCTGCACGATTGCCGTTTGAGACGGTAGTCCGCTTGAGCGGAACAGGGTGTTACATCCTACCCAACTTAGAAAAAGTCTCGTCCTCGAGACTTACTAAGGACAAGCAGTAATCTAGGGTTGAGGCAATCCTAGACAAGTCGTTTGTACTTGTTCATTTGGATATTCACTTGCATAAGCTTCGAAATCAGCATATCGCTTAGACTGGATCGTGCGCACTTTCGAAGGTACCCTCTAGCGTGAACACGTCAACCAGCTCAGTGATAGCGAAGTCTTAACACTCGAGTTTCACCTTTTCTTAAGTCTTGGATGGTGCACTAGTTCAAGGCGTCCCTCGAATAGATGCATTCAACCAAACTTAGGGTTAGTGAAAATGGGACAAGCTACTAGCGATACTCTCAGGGATTCGCACAGGTTGGCTCAAAGGCCACTCGCAGCATACAACCAGACAAGCAAGCATATCTTCAAAACGTATTTTGAAAGTAGTTAGACTTATTGTTGGAACATCCCATCGAGGCATTGAGAGAGAGCGTACACATAACCCACGAACGAGCTTTCGAAACAGAGATATCGAATCGAAGTCCAAAGGCGTAGAAGCCAGGCTCTGATACCAACCTGTCACGCCCCGATCTCCCGCAGGCAATCGGCCGTTCCCGCTAGGCGGGAATCACCCTCGCCAGCGCTCCCGCGGAACGATCGCTTAACCCATCCGGGCATGATGCCGCACGAGCGTGATCCACGCCCGTGCAAGGCCATGGTTCATTGGCTGGCGGCAAGAGTTCTAAGCCACAGAGTCGCACAGATTGTCCGAGTGCAGCGGAGTCATGAATGCATAGGCGATCGATAACAGGTTCACTGAGTCGACAAATATAGCGGAAGCATTGAAACAAGTAAAGCAAGCTCCTTTATTGATATAAACTTGTGTTACAGGCGGCGTATAGCCGAGATTACAAGTCGCTCAAGCCTCTCTCTCTCTGAAACAGTAAAAGCGTGCCAAGTGGCTACAACTGTGGAATGAATATACAGGCGATGGTCAGGCGATGTTCACAACTTATGTCTTGTATAAGCGCTTCAGTCCCGGACGCACCGTTGCAAGGCTTCAGAGGGAACTCCTGGCCTTAGCACGCACGAAGGAGGCGTCCGCACCGCACGAGGTTCTCCCGCACCCTGCATATCAAACTGGTGGATTATCAGTACATTGAATGCACTGGTGGGGAAGCAACTCGCCCGCTCGACAAATCCAAACACGTAATACAGGTTCCGTGCACAACTATTAAGTTGTCTTTCTAGTTGTCTTAGGATCAGTTTCATGCAAACATTGAATAGCCTAACGTGTCGGGCAGTGCGCCGTGCGATGTTAGAGAAAACACGGCGAGACTCACCAACTTACCATCTCCTTCCCTGTCCAAGGCAAACATTGAGGCAAACAGTATAAATTCGAGCAGAGGCATGTATAAACATTCAGGAGGCAAGCATATGCAAACAGGAGGGTCGTTTTAACATGATCGTTCAGGTGTTTAGTTGTTCTTGATGCGATGCAGTGACTCGCACGCGGATAGCCGCTAAGCGAGGATGACTTATCTATATGAACACGGTCGCTGGCAAAGCCATTATGGACGTAGTCGAGGATGAGGATAGCATGCTACGCGTGTACACGAGGCACACGAACACGATACGTTGCAAGCTATCCTCCCTGCACACGAGACTACACACGAGCTCCATCCGGACCGGATCGGCCCCAGTGCCCCGGTGACCGTCCGTGGAACTAGTCCGCGACATGCAAGTCAGGGTTAACCAATCTCAGGCAACACGATTTAACCAATCTCAGGCAACACGATTTAGTTAGACCAATCTCAGGCAACACGATTACACGAGATACACGAGAACACGCGTGCACTAGAACACGAGAACACGAGTGCACGGGAACACGAGTACACGAGTATACGGGATACTTGAATCTTGGTTCTGTACAATAACTTGTCTTGATGCATTCCCCTGGTTCGGGGCTGCCTTGGTGACCTAACGGTCCCGGATACTTGCAGGTTCGTTCAGGCACGGAACGACTACGTAGTAGTCTTCCGGGGTTTGGATGAAAACACGGTAACTATCAAGCAGACAAGCATGCGTTTCTAGGAACATAAGCAGGCACGTTGCTCGGACCCGAAGGTAAGCCGAGAAGTGAAACCGTTAAAGGACTTAGCATGCGAGGGTCTGAATATAAGCAGTATTTCCATTTTCCATGTTCTAGCAAGCAATACAAGTTGGGATTATTCCCTTAGCTAGGTGTGTTGGATTTATTAGCATGCAGGGGTGATTCACCTAGCGACTAGCATGAATATTCCAGATTTTATGTGTGCTGGCTAAGCAAAGACAAGTTCACCGTAGCCACCCACCTTAGCGATAATTCGCCTCGGTAGAGCGATACGTCTAAGCGAGCCTCTGAAAGTCCAAGCCGGATTCCTGTAGGGACAAGTCTGGATATCCTTTGCTTCTTGATTGAGGCAAAGCGGGTCGGGACAGCTGCACGATTGCCGTTTGAGACGGTAGTCCGCTTGAGCGGAACGGGGTGTTACACCGTCTATGGACGTCAGGGGCTCTCCGTTGATCATGTTCAACAACATTCGCTCGCCTTGAGACGATATCAGGATTCCCCTTCCTTCAGGATACTGGGGTCCGGAGATAGGAAATGTCACGTGGGACAAATCCTCCAGGTAGTTGGAATGCAGCATCCCGGCAGCAGAACCCATCACCTCAGCCAATTGAGACATATGCAAGTTAACTACAAAGCGCAAGAAAAACACGTCAGTTTCTATACTAGACCTCACAATCTTTCAGCATATGCCAAGAGGCAACAGTCTGTGCTTTACGCCAAGACTGTATAAAAAACTTGATCTTTTACGCTGGAATCTTATTCCAAGGCATAAAATTCAAGACTGGCAATATACACAAAAAACCTGACAGTCTGTGTTTTACGCTAGACTGCCAAAGTTTGAGTTATTATGCCAAAAAATTTATCCAGAAGCGTAACACTCAAATTTTATAGTATACGCCAAGTTTCGATAGTCAAAGCTTTTACGCCGGACTGCAAAAATATGGAGTTTTTACGCTGACACATTAGAAATGTGGGCGTAAAAGATGAACCATCTCTGTGCATCATCTTCCTCAAAGAGGCTATCAACACAGAAGACGACCTAGCGCGTTCACATACAACGTGTGCGAAGGATTTTCTTCGTTCTTTTCGTCCCAAAAGCTTTACCTTTAACGCCTGGTGCACAGCTCGTCGGTGGGACACTTCGTTCAGAATGAAGATCGCCTTGCCCGACGGAAGTCGCTCTCGCTTGGGTAGAAGAGCGAGAAGAAGAGTCAGCCTTCTTTCCCTTAGAGGAGGGGATTGATTTCGGGGCCATTGCTGAAAATTCGGAATGCTCGGAGAGAAAACGAAGGAGAGAACTCGAAGAGTCGAAGGCTTTCTTTTGCAAAAAGACAGATGAAAATTTTTTCTCTGAAAGCCTTGGGGTATATATAGAGTTCGGATGGATTCCTCGAATCCCTAACCAAATTTGATATTTAATATTCGGTTATGATTGGGGACTCCGTCAGCCTATTACTCAGGGAAGGCGGACAGTCAGCGAATTCGAAAAATTTTCGTGCAAAGCAGATTCGTGGTTTTACGCTAAGGAGCTTTTTACGCTCGGCAGCTACAAATCTACGATTTTACGCTCACAGGCTATAAGTCTATGGTTTTACACCCGGATGCTTTTATGCTCGGTAGCTTTTACGCTCGAGAGGCTACAAACCTACGACTTCACGCTCAGAAGCTACAAATCTATGATTTTACGCTCGGTGGCTTTTACGCTCGGAGGCAACAAATCCACAACTTCACGCTCGAAAGATTTTCTTTTCAGATGCTACAAATCTACAGTTTCTACGCCCGGATGCTTTTATGCTCAGCAACTTTTACGCTCGAGAGGCTACGAACTTATGATTTTACGCTCATCCACATTCACAGATCTATGACTCTCCGCATATCTGAAAATACGCAGGCCAGAGTATGCGTATATACATGAATAAATCCAAAAGCGGTCAATTGCAAGGGTTAACGCAGAAGATACTCCTTCTTGGCCTCAAAATATCCCAAGTACCCAAAGCATACGGAGTTCAGCTTTGAAAATTACTCTTCTTCTTGGGTCGATTGGAAGTTCATCCAGAATCCAGTTTGAATATCCCCTCTAAAGTTCAAGATGGCAACTCAGTTTGACAGCCATTTCTCGCCCTATTTCAAGGGATTTTCGGAAAATCATTCTTGAAGATGATGGTCTGAACAAAAATTCTTCTTATCAAAAGTGACGGTTCAGAATTCTACGCGGCTCCCCATTCCTAACAGCAAGACAATTCGAATACTCGACTTAAATGCTAAGCGACTTTCTGCGCATCTTTAGTTATGCATAAAAGACAAGACGGGACCTAATACTCTTTCTATCAGAGTCGGCGTAAAGTTACCAGACGTGTCGAAGCTACACATATTCAGACTTCATCATAGCAAAATATATGGCAAGATAATCATATGCACAGAAGAAGACGATTTTATTAAATCATGATTACATATGAGGGAAATCCAGTCTACAAGGGTTTTTCTTCATTTGCATGATTGCATATGAGGGAAATCCCGTCCACAAAGGATTTCCTTATCTTCATCGGAAGGTCACCCCCAGAATCTGTTCTGCCAGGTTCTCGTATTGGTGGAGATCTTCTTTCGTCTTCTTCAGCAGTTAGTCGGTTTTCGCGACCGATTAACAAGAAAATGATTAATGGCGGGAGGATACAAAACTGGGCCTGCCTAAATTGTTCAGAGCCCATCCTCCATACGCCATGACAGATTGAGTTAAGATATTTGACCTAACTCAATACTCGAGGACAGAGCTAGTTTGTCTGCTCTCGTCCACGAACGACAGGAGAAAATACAGCTTGCAAGCTGTGTGGTCGAATGTGACCCTTCCTCTCTCCTGGACGAATCGCCATATGAAGTTGCTGATTATCCCGAGCAAAGGAATCTATGATATCCTTCCATGATCCATCGTTGCAGAGGACATTTGCTCGAAGACGCCTTCTTTTTCGGCTCCTTACATGCTGGAAGAACATGGTCTTCTTCTTCCTCAAGTCGACCCGACGAACTCCGGCGATCATCTCTGTATGGTGAAGGAAATGTGGGAAGAACAGGTTAACTCCTCAGCCTTTATATAGGCAAAAGAGGACACACCAAATCCCAACAAATCCCCAATAATCCACAAAGAAATCAGCCTTGAAGAATGAGTCAGACTTGACCGTTTCATGCTTCATTCAAAGCGTTTCAAATTACGAGGAATTTGAAAACTTTGAAGGAGGTCTTGTAGAAGCATGAAAAATATGCTGAATAGCTATACGCAGCATTTTAGTGCTGGGCAGCGTAAAATATGACTTCGGAGCCATCGGCGTACAACAGAGCTTTTCCGCTAAGTACAGCGTAAAATATAAGCTCAAGGACTATCCGCGTAATGCAGTATGTCCAGGCTGCTTCAGTGTAAAAAGGGTGCTGTATCGCCTTTATGGCGTAAAACTCATCCGCTTTTAATGCAGCATTGAAGTGTACGAGGAACGCTTCGTATTCCTCGAATGAACCGGTCAAATCATGCAGTGAACCTGACGTCTGACTCCTGACAAAGAGTACTGCACGACTACCCAGACGACGGCTATAATGATGGCGCGGCACAGCAACCCAAACTGTCGTTTAGTGACATTTTCTCGGCGTAAACTGCTTTTACGCATACAAGAGAATACGCTGCCTAGTTTTACACGGGCAGATGTGAGCTTTTTTATGCTCCATAGAAGACAAACAGGCTGCCACGTCAAAAGCTGCTCTTCGTACAGGGCTCGAGGCACGTCTCTGCATTTAATGCGCAGAATGGTACAGGGCTCGAGGCACGTCTCTGCATTTAATGCGCAGAATGGTGGCAGATCTTCGAGGCACGTCTCTGCATTTAATGCGCAGAATGGTGGCAGATCTTCGAGACACACCTCTGTATTTAATGCGCAGGATGGGAGGCAGATCTCTGCATTTAATGCAAGAGATTTGATTATATCTCCAAAAGTCGTAATTTTGGCTAAAACGTTCACATCATCACTTTTGCACATTACACCATCAAGCTATAAGGAGCACGTTGTACGCTATCTCCTTGAAATACGCCGACTCAGGCTACATTTGCATTGGTGCGTATTAAACCTATTCGGTCCAGAATTCGCTCAAAGCCTTAGTCAAGGAAGGAGGAGCAGCTATCTTCTACGCTAGCTAACCTGTCTATGCAGCATCAGGCTTCTACGCCCACTCGGCTTCTATGCCTACTCGGCTTCTACGCCTACCTGGCCTCTACGCCGGTTTGATAACTCTTTGGCTTCTACGCCATGGTGACAGTTATTGGCTTCTACGCCAACCTTTTCTACGCGAGGGATAACTACCTACGTGGCTTTTATGCCGTGATCTTCGCAGCAGTTATACGCATTATCTCTTAATGGGACACGCGTCACACGCTCATTCAGGAGATCATTTATACGTGGACAACAGTTATTGTAACCATCGCGTAAAAGGTACCATACTTTCCACTGCTCGGTTTCTACGCCGACTGGATGGTTACTGTCACTAAAACCCTATAAATAGAGACCTCTATTGACAAAGGTCCAAGGTCGCAAATTCAAGGGTCGAAGATTCCAAGGTCGCAAATTCCAAGGTCGAAGAACTAAGAGTCGAATAGTCTTTGAGAGAGAAGAATCCAGAGCTCAGACAAGGAGTAGTGATCGACGACTTTGGCATCGAGCATCCACTCTCCTTTGCAACCTTCGAAGCTTTTTCTGTCTTCTACGACACTTCTTCATCATCGTGTGGTCCAAGGGACAAAGTGATCGACTGCAGATCAGACTCCTATAGCAATATTTACCTAGATTAAAAAATTGTACTTGACATCCTCGTATAGGATTAATTGTACTTCTTGTTTGTAAACCAAAGAGCGGGTTTCGTATAAACCTCGTTTTATATCTTTCGTTTATCATCAAACACCTACGGGCATAACATAATTTTGTTTATATTTAGTCTGTAGTTAGTGCTGATCATGTATGACTGATACTATTGCTAGTTCTTCATTTTGTACAACTTGCTTCTTGATCATCTATGTATACATAGTTTTGGTCGCTTACTATTTTATGTTTGATGATCATAAATCTTATATCTTGTTGATTTGCCTGTAATTGAGACACATAGAATTGCTTGACCTATGATTGACTTTTGGCTTATAGTATTATATCCTCATGTCTTTCATAGTTGTGATTGTGTCTTTGGGTATTGTTGTGCTCTATTATACATAGCTGGCTTTGTTTATCTCCGCTCTCTAGTATCCGGGTTATAGGACATGACACTACCTGCATAGAAATGGAGAAGGCCACTAAAAATTATCACAAAGTGCCAACCTCGCTGAAACTGCTAGCCTCGTTGAAAACTTTCCAAGCTCACCGAAATTTTCAAGCTCATCGAATTTTGTTCACTTTGTCAGAAAGCCTATCTAACATATAATTAATGCTCTAACAATTTTGACATATTTCTATGCAATTGATGGCTCTGACAGCTGTCCAAAGCTCCTCAAAAGTGGAAGAAAATAAGCTCATTTTTTAAGATCCATGACTACAGCACCAAGCCACTCAATAGCTCCTAAGTGGCCACGTGACGCTCAACCACGATGTCTAACTCAGCAGAAATGCTTCTTCATAGAAATCTAGCAATTTCCACAAAGAAGCCCAAGATTCCTTTTTGTTGAGCCTATAAATAGCCCCTACATGCTCAATTATTAGGTTTAGGATCATAAGAGAGAGAATGATGAATTAATTCCACATATATATATATATATATATATATATATATATATATATATATATATTATTGTTCAACTCGCATTGAACTCGAACTTTTCTGTGCCTTTGTCAGCTAGCAGCAAGATCGGTTTCAGACTGTTGTATTCACATACCATTTGATTGCATGAATTGAGATCTCACTTTTTAGAGTTAACTATGGTCTCTTTCTCCACGAAGACAATAATGCATCCATGCTGGAGCTCCGTAAATTATATTGCTCAAGTGACCCAAATTTGAATTAGGGCTACCAACGAGAGTTGGTAATTGAGGAGCGAATTGACTAGGCATGTTCCCCATAGGAAGTATTAAGTGCGATATCAGACGAGAGCGATCCTCAGGAATCATAAAAAGTTCTTTCCGTACCTTCCTTCTTCAATGATGGGGGCAACAACACAAGAATCTGTAGTTTAACCCCTTGCGGGTTCGAGCTCTTGGCAACGTCTTCTCGACCAGTGACAAGTGCCTGCCTCAAACGACAGATAAGGGCTTTTGTTGTTCCTGATGTCCAAGTCAAAATTCGCATTAATCGGCATGACAAACTATGCCATCAGATATCCTACACTCCAACGCCAAGAATAGTTTTGGTTCTCATGTAAGATATGACTTTTTTCTTCTTCTTCTTTTTTTAACTCTTAGCTACTTATTTATAGAATATAATGAGTTAGAAATATCTAAAAAAAATTAATATTTTTTTTCATTAAATTCTTATTTAACCCTCGAGCATTTAGTTGCGGTTCCCCTGCTTATTTTATGAAACCTATGTACAACCATTTAAACTAAAAGGATTATGTAAATATTTTGAACTACTGCTTACTGTTATTCTCATGCCAGAAGATGTCCCTACTACACACTACAGTACTAACCTTGTCACGACGTGCACGAAGAGAAAACTTGCAGAAACCTGTACACACGTCTCTCTTACTTTATAAATCAGAAAATTGAGTTTAGAAATTAACTCTTTATTGATAATTTATGACATAATAATTCTGGATTTTTTTGGTCCAACTGTCATTAGATAATCGTTGCCTTTATTTTCGGTAAACAGGATAACAACCTTATTTTTGCCCTAATAATTCTGCCCTTATTGGACCAATAATTCTGGGTTTTTTTTGATAAATTATCTTTAAATAATTTCTAAACTCCTTGGATGTCCCATCTTCCCCTGCCAACAATAGATCTCTGTCTAGACAGACAGAGAGCATTAGTAGAAGTTGCACTAACACAGAAAATCCACGGTAATAAAGACGATGATTGATACTTCATATCACCTATCATACACTGATATTATATAAATAGTTGACTTGCTCAGATACAGAAAAGTTCAATAATGTGTCACAAATTTAGGGAGCAAAACATGGAATTCTAATTCTCTACCAGGCCATGCCACTTCGCTAAACTTGAGACACCAAAATCATAAGACATCAATAACCAATTTACATGGCCAAAAGGCTATTCACTGGTTAAAATTTAAAACAGCATCCTAGCCTCTTCCACTGCATGGGGAATGAAATGATGGATCACCGAAGCCACACCAATTGTGCTTTCCAATGGTGACCGGGGAGAAGTCATTTTTCCAATATGGAGTGATTAAGCAGGCATAAATTACATTTTACAGAAACTGGGGATGGCGGGGCATGGTCACGTTGCAGTGGTTAATGAATAACCAAGGGCTAATACACAATCAAAACAACAGCAACTGCCTTGGGTGCATAGCTTGTTAGAAATTCGCTGGCTTAGAGATCAGAAGAAGCTCTACATGTCGTCACCACCACCGTGCTGGTAATCACGTTCTCCAACCATGTGATCACCATCTGAGCCATCCCGGCACTCAACACCCATGGCATCGTCGTAATTAGCTCCATGTTGATTACCAGTGTATTGTCTGTTTCTCCATCCCTGATCACGATCAATGGAGTGGCCACCATGGGAAAACCGGTCCTCGCCTTCTTCTGCACCATATAGATGTGTCAGAACCAATTGTAGTAAGTGAGAATAGAGAAGATTGCAAGATTTTACACTATGCGAAGATAAGGTCAATTTCTCATGAGGTTTTGCTCATGAAAACCCCTTTATGATGTGTAGCACCTATAAAATACATTACTCAATCATCAAGCCTAGTCCCAACTAAACCAAATTGGCTCTCACTGCATACCTCATCACCAAAACAATTGTATAAAAGAAAATGGTTAAACGGCTTTAAAGACACAATTTCAAAAATTAATAACTTCAATTTGACAAACCAATTAGCATCTGTAACAAAGTCAATTTGACAAACCCATAAGAACACGTAAATGTTGAAGGAAAATCTGTCAGTCCTTTGCAGAACATGTTCTATTATTAACTCCATAGAATTTGAGGGTCAAAAATAATTAATGGCTCCAACAATTCTACTATGGCCAGGCAACCCCATACCTGCTTACCCCAACCCAAACTCACCTTGTTAAGCAAGCAAGATATCTACTTTTGGCAGACAACCTACATAAGGTTTAGAATGGGCTATCTGGTTTTGGGCCAAGCCACTGTCTCAAAATTCTTGGCTCTAGTTCGGTGTTCAAACCTGAACAAAGATGACAATATGAAACATTACTGCAAAATTCTATCATATAGCTTGATGGGGATCCTTTGCAAGGAATAATGTACAAAGAAAAAACAAGAGAGTTCAAAATATGTGGATTTCTTCTGTGCTGATACATTGTATCGCAACCATCATCGTCCTCATCGTCCATCTTCTATATCAACCCGGCAAGATAGCAAACTATCCATGCCTTCTAAGGCATGTGTACATTCATCCTTCCAAGACAGAAAAAACAGTTATGTATTCCTGCAGCAGGTTATCACCTAGCTCAAGATGATACAATTTGACAAGCAATGTATTCCTGCACCAGGTTCTCACCTAGCTCAAGATGATACAATTTGACAAGCAATGTATACATGGAGCAAGTTCTCACCTAGTTCAAGATGATACAACTTGAGATGCAATCGTCAATTATAGTTAGGCGGTAGAAATCAGTAGTAGAGGCGATGCATTTCTAGACGCATGCTTAAGAGTGGGAAGGCATCATGGTATTTCTTGTATGGGTGGAAACACCATGGTACTTGAGTTCATGGGTCTATCCTCAACTAAAGGAGTGTCAAGTGAAGAATAATTCTAGATTAGTCCCATAAATTGTATAGGCTCTTAGGTTGCCAGCTACCATAGATTAAGGGATATCCATCTGAACCACCTGACCCATATTATGACAGTCAAGAAGTAGTGGTAGTGCACGGTTGGGGACAATAGCCACTGATAGGTGCATCATCAGGTTCCTAATAGAATGGGTGGCGGCAAGAAGGGATTACCATCAGTTAGGAAATATAGCCCGCAATAAGATACCTCAATGGACTGTCGACGGACAAGATGGTGTAAGGTAGGCTGATGTTGCATTTAAGAAGGGTAGCCACAGGCATTGGGGCAGGGATATGCCGCATGTCCATTAGTGGCAGTAGTGGAGCAGCTTCATGACTGACACGGGTGCCAATCACTAGCCATAAACTGTCAGTGGAACTCAGTGTTCTAAATTTAGCCTAGATGGCCACCTAGGCACTAGGCGGCCTACGGCAGCACCGGAAGGCGAAAACCTCCTAGGCGGCGGGTCCTAGGCAAAAAATCGGTCATATTCGTCCCTAGGCGAGCCTGTTCAGCGCCTAGGCGGGCCTATTCGGCCCTGTATGGCCTGTGCGGCTGTTCGGTTTTCTTTTTTCTATGCTTAGTTGTATTGTGGATATGTTGTTTGGGTTTTAAGATTGGATTTTGATCTTAGCACATTGAAATTTCAAATTTCAAAAAAAATTATGAATTGTATTTAATTTAGAAGTTAGTAATATGTTTGTAATTCAAATTTGGATTATGGATTTCACATTTCAAATTCAAAAAAAAAAAAAAAATGGGCCGCCTAGGCGCTAGGCGGCCCTCCGTCACACTGATTCTTCCTAGCGAAATTTAGAACACTGGTTGAACTGATGGTGGCAGGCATCAACTGACGATGAATGACAGTAAGCTACCTTCTAACTTTTGCTTCCAAAGAAGTCGACGCGAGCAGTCATTGGGGAAAGTTACTGCAATCTCATTTGTGTTCACCATATTTTCTTGATTTATTGAGTGTTTCATCCCATATTTTCTTGATTTATTGAGTGTTTCATCGTGATGTGATCGACTTACCGAGGAAGGCAATGGTGGTTTAGTCGATTGCAAAAGGCTTGGGTTTGGAGTTCATTGTCAATTCATCTTGCCAGTTCTCAAAGACCATAAACTGAGATTGTGCTGCGCATAGTTTCAAACCCGCAAACAAAATTAAAATGGAAAAGAAACTATGATACTGAGATTTCATTAAGAAAATTTGATGAAGATTGTTAACCAGGAAGCTTTACAAAGCATGAACTATGAATATATGCTCTCTTTTCCCACAAAAACGAGAGAAGGATCTTAATGGAATGAGCCTTTATTCACTCATCCTAACCCTGAATCTCGAGTTACTGAAACTTTTGAACTCCGCTTAAACAAAACAACATTGGATCTGAACCTATTTTTAGTTTGTGTCGGTACAGCTGAACCATACCAGGCACTTCTGATCACAAGCTGGGTGGCAAACTAATTGTAGCACCAGTTCAGCTTGACTGGAACACAGCTCAGCTAAGCTGATCAGGTACAATAGAAACAAATAGAATCCAAAAGTGCGTGGTGAACTGACTGCCACTGTTTTCAATCTGCTGTCTTGAAATACCTGCTGCACTTTTTTTGTTGGAGAGCATTTGGAAGTGCAAGACTTGACCTTCCAATTTGGCTTATGCAGAGGCATGCACAAGACCCGATTTACATCAAGGTATAATGTGGACGTGGTTGGTTTTATACTTCCCAAAACACTTTAACTATGTACCAAGTTTTGAAGTTTCGGCCAATACTGATACATATTGGCCATTTCGGATGGGATTTGGAGGTTCCAATCCGAAACCTAACAAAATTACTGGCTGGTATGAGCGCTAATTAGTTTCTTTCGGATTTGGCTGATACAAACTGATACCAGGAAGATACATATCGACCAGCAACCATAGATACCTTCATAGTTTTTTTTTGTTTTTTTGGAAAAGTTTTACTTACCTCTCAGCATCAAGGTCATCTGTCGTTCATTGCTCCTCGCCAATAGTGTGCAGGGAGAGGGGACTAGGTATAGAGGAAGTTGCCATGGGAGAGTGAAATTAGGGCCGCTCAGTTAAGCTTTTCTCATGAGATAGGCTTAAGTGAGCAAAAGAAGATGAATCCCATACTAGATCACCATATGTATATTTATTATGTATTTGGTGGAATGTTTTAGTTTAAAGTAGGTACTTGGCAGCAATCCGAATGATTGGGAATTGGGGACACAATTCCTTTGTCCTTACTCTGTACCTAAACCATGCTTAACCATTTCAAGTCCAACCCGTCTGGCACATTAAAGTACCACAAGCCGTATCTATACTACTCCTATAAGTCGATTGTACAACCTTCTCTTTTTGTCGTCCCATTTTACTATTGTTTATAATATTAAAGCTCTATGGAAATAATTATAAATGGATTGACAATAGCAGATATGATGCGGGATGGATGTGAGTCTTAAAATCAGCAATTTAAATTGAATTAAAGTAAGTTTCATTTAACTATTTGCTAATTACCAAAATAATTTCTAGGTTGTCAAAATTAATGATTATATAAAGCAAGAGATCATAAGCTATCATACAAACCTTAGATTTTGTAGGAAATTGAATCAAATTATCACTAAATCAAGATAGTTATTGTTTACTACGTAGGTTGATAACAACAAGTTCCATTTTTTAGAAGCACTCAAGTTATTTGTGGATCAGCAGCCTATTGATAGCGTATTAGATGTGTTAAGTATTAGTAGTATTGGGCTTTAGTCCCACATCGGATAGAACAATAGTGAGAGGAGTTAGCCTCTCATATATATATATAAATATATATATATATATATATATATATATATATATAATCCTCTCTTCAATAATAATTCTCTCTCATTATTCAACTCTACATGGTAGCAGAGCCCATCCACCCCTCGCTCTCCACAAAGCCCTAACCCTAGATCTCAACCACCCTGCTGCCGCCGCCTCTTCCCCCCCCCCCCCCATCAGCCTCCCCTCCTCCTCTACCCAAACCCTAGTTGTCTTTCCTTATGTTTGTAAACCTAACCCAACCGCCACCTACCCCAAACCCTAGTTGTCCTTCCACATCTTCAAAAAACAAAACAAAAACAAAAACAAAAAATTTGTTGGGATCCTCAGAGGATAAACGGTTTGTTTGCTGAAACCTCTAACTCTCAATATTGGCATCAGGAGTTTAACAAGGAGCAGACAAGTTGCTTGTTTTACATAAATCTTTGTTTCTTTTCTTACTCGATCTCCACATTAGGATCTAAAACAGAGGATAACATGGGTTGCCTCTCTGTCCTGCCTTGTCTAATCCACATTCAATCTCTGTGTCCCATGTACGTGTCGGTTCTGGCTACGTTTATAGCGCGTTGGCAGAGTTGATGTGATTATCGGGTTGGAAAGATCAAAACGACGGTCGAATCAGGAACATTGAAGGATGACAAGTACTGAGACGCATAGCAGTGTCGGAAACTTAATGGCGGGACCAACGGGCACTAGCATGACGATTTCATCGATTCAATTTGTCGATCAATGGTTGGACGAACCAGAGGGCTACTCGACGTGGCGAAAGAAGATCGACAAGACGCTTCAGAAAATGCGGTTGTCCAAACATTTGACTGACAACCCTCCAGAAACGATTGATCCCACATTTGAGTAGTAGGAGACAGATGATAGTCGACTGTTTACACAGTTGATGAATTCAATGGAACCATCGGTGTAATACGGATTCGGTGAAGGAGTTATGGGAGGTCATAACAGTTTGATGGAAAACGTGGTTTGTCTCGTATCTATGACTCGGTCGTTGGCGTAAACCAAGCAGATCAGGGAGACAAATCTCATAAAAATTACTTTCGGGCCTTTAAGGCTTATGACTGATGAGGTCGACCACTTATTACCTCTAACGATGGATATCAATGAAACGAGGGCTCAACGTGAGCAACTTCATGTCATGGCATATCTTGCCTCTCCGTCCTTACGCAGACTCTGCACGCTCTCAGACCATTGCGGCAGCTGATGTTCCATCTCTGATGGACGCTCACTATTGTGTCATACGGACAGCGAAAGTCGTTGAGACCACTCTGGATGATGCTCCTGCTGATCAATCTGATCTTGGTGCTGCTCATGCTGGATTTTGTGGTGGTCGTGGTGGACGACGTGGTAGCCGAAATACTGGTCGTGATGGTGGACGAGGCAATTGCAGTCGTGATGGAGGAAGACCGCGCACATGCTTCAACTGTAGTCTGCAATGCCATTTCTAGTGGCAGTGTCCTCAAGCTCCTGCCGCCAATGTTACATCAGATGCTCCAGATGATGGCGTTCGATCTGTTCAGATGACAACAGAGTCATAGAGATTTTGTTAACTTCCAAGCTCAACGTCGTGGTGAAACCTCCACATCTGGATCCATAGCAGGGTACTCAGTGGCATGTGTGGTGAGGTCGAAGCAGTGGGTGATTGACTCTGGTGCGTCTACTCAAATGACTGGAGATGCGGGTATGATACGCAATTATATATTGGTGGGTCGTGTTTCCAATATTATTGTTGTCAATGGTGGTTCACTAACAGTCCGTGGACGAGGAAGTGCCCGTCTTTCTTCCGGACTGTCACTCAATTTAGTATTACATACACTTGAAAACCCATTCAATTTAGTTTCAATTAGTCAGATTACTCGCGACATGCATTGCTCGGTAACATTTTTTAATTATGGTTGTATTTTTCAGGACCTAAAGACTAGAAAGATTGTCGATAAGGGACATGTGGATGAAGGCTTGTACCTGTTTGACGTACCTTCTTCTGTTGTTTGTGCCGGTGTGAAACTCGATCCTTTCGAGTTACATTGTCAATTAGGCCATCCATCAATCCAAGCTCTCTAGAAAATGTACCCATCTTTAGATGTTCCAGTTACTTTTCATTGTGAGTCGTGTCGTTTGGCTAAGCATCACCGGATTTCCTATCTGGTAAGTCATAATAAAATTGCATCCGCTCCTTTCGAGTTGGTGCATTCTAATATATGGGGACCTTGTTCGGTTGAATCAATGATGGATTTCAAGTACTTTGTTACATTTGTTGATGACTACTCACGTGTCATTTTTGTCTATCTGATAAAAAATCGCTCCGAATTATTTGAAATTTGGTGCAATTTTTATGCAGAAATCAAAACACAATTTGGTGTTCCGATTAAATGCTTTCAAAGTGACAATGGTCGTGAGTATCTATCTCGTAAGTTCAATATTCATCTGTCCCGTAACGGCATCATCCACCAAACTTTCTGTCCTTACACACCACAACAGAATAGTGTAGCCGAACGCAAGAATCGTCATCTCTTGGAAACAACATGTGCTATTATGTTTCAAGCATGTACTCCCAAAAAAAATTCGTCGAATACGGTACTTACAGCTTGCTATCTTATTAATCGCATACCATCGTCGGTTTTTAATAGTGCTACTCCTTTTTTCTCGGTTTATCCCGAACGAGTCGTTTCCTCTACCTCTCAAAATTTTTGGTTGCATGTGCTATGTTCGGGATACCCGACAAACCCTTTCTAAATTAGATCCTAAGGCAATCAAATATGTTTTCCTTAGGTATCGTAAAGGTCAGAAAGGGTATCGGTATTTTTCTCCTACCTTGAAGAGGTATTTTTTCTCTCAGAGATGTTACCTTCGTTGAAACCGAGTTTCCTCCACTTTCACAAACTACAGATCCAGTTTCCTAATTTACCCAAAAGAGAATTTCTTGTTGTTTCTTGTTCAAACACAACAGCCCCCCGTAAGGGTGTCCTCCCCTAAAAGGCCAGTAACCCGGTCCGACGGTCTGCAAACACCAGTTCAATCAGTACCGACGTCGCCCGAACGAACATCACAGATAGTGCCCACGGTCACAGAACTATCATCCTCCTCTAGCTCCACTGATTTGCCTCCACATGTTCCACCAGCTCGACCTCGTTTTACCTGTCGTGATCATCATTTGTATGTTGACAACTACAAAGAGCTCGCGAGCCACACTCAGTCTTTGGTAGCTACTATTAATGGGATTCAGATTCTCAATACTGCCGAGGAGGGTCTCAAACATCCCGGTTGACGTGCTGCTATGGAAGAGTAGATAAAAGCGCTTCGGGAGAACCATACTTTGGAATTGGTATATTTGCCTACCGGTAAGCAGGCAGTAGGTTGCAAATGGGTATTCACGATCAAGGTGAAACCGGATGGCACTCTTGATCGCCTAAAGGCCATAGTTTGCAGTATCGGCCGATACCGATCCGATACAGCCGATATCGATACGGTTTGGCATGTATCAATCCGATACCGATCGATACCCGATACTGACCAATACCGACACTAGAGGTCTCTTTTTCGGTCAATTCGACAAAGAAAATTAAATAAAAAAGACCAATTAGTAAGGCTGTAAAAGCATAGTAAGGTCGTAAAAGCGTATAAAAGAGAAACTTATCTATTGCATGTAAATCAATTGACAAGAGTGACTACTATTTCATTCAATTTCAAAAATACTAAGAAACAACATTGGAAATACTTAAAAAAAATCCATAAATATATAAAATATATTTTCTAAAATGTTAATAATTTACTAATAGTTATTTGCTTTCCGATAGCAAAGAATCCGATACTCCTATCCGAAACCGCCGATACTACCGATACCGCCGATCCCAGTACTCGTAGGAATGGTCCGATACCAATTCCGATACCGATATTTTGAACCTTGCTAAAGGCTCGTCTGATGGCTAAAGGATATTCTTAGACCTATAGTGAGGATTATTTTGAGACCTTCTCTCAAGTTGCCAAAATGACATATGTACGCGTACTATTGGCCTTAGTTATTTGCTATGACTGGCCATTACTTTAGCTGGATATCAAGAATGTATTTCTCCACGGGGATATTGAAGAGGTTTATGTGATGCAACCTCCCGAGTTCGTTACAAAGGAGGATAAAGTATGTCATCTACGGAAGGCCCTCTACAGTCTCAAATAATCACCTCGTCCATGGTTTGATCGATTTACACATATTGTTACTCAGTTTGGCATGTGTCAATCAAAGAAAGATCATTTGGTATTCTACCGATAGACATCAGCTGGAATGATACTACTTGGTGTCTGTGTAGACATTGTGATCACGGAAGACGACAACCAGGATATTGCAGGACTAAAGAGGTTTCTGGGAGAACAGTTTCAGACTAAGGATATGAGATCGTCGAACTACTTCTTGGACATTGAAGTCACACGGAAAAAGCGGGACATTGTAATGTCTCAGAGGAAGTACGTGCTGGACATACTAAATGATGTAGGAATGATGCAAGCCAAGGGAGCAACCTCGCTCATGGATCCAGGGACAAAGTTACTCCCCGATGAGGGGGTCCTGATTACCAATCTGGATCAGTATCGTCGAGTGGTTGAAAAACACTACTTGGCGGTCATGACTCGCCCGTACATTTCCTTCATCGTAAGTGTCGCAAGTAGGTTTATAGCTTCTCCACGAGTTCTACATTGGCACGCAGTTCTTAGAATTCTGCGCTATCTAGTCTAGAATCCGAAAAAAGGAATTCGGATGGAGAATCATTGACATACTCGTGTTGAGTGCTTTACCAATGCTGACTGGGGTGCAAGTCTGACGGATAGACGATCTACATCTGGCTACTCGGTATTTATTGGCAGAAACTTTGTATCATGGAAGAGCAAGAAGCAGAGTGTGATAGCACGATCAAGCTCAGAAGCAGAATATCGGAACATTACTCATGGCACAGCAGATGTGTTATATTTGCAGCATCTTCTACAAGAGATGGGAGAAGAAGCAGGATCTAAAGCAACATATATGCAGTGTGATAACCAGTTTGCTATCCATATTGCCACCAATCTTGTATTTCATGAAAGGACGAAGCAGATTGAAATCGACATCCATTTTGTTTGTGACAAGTATAAAAAAGGGATGATAAAGTTCCACCACGTGAGGACCGGTGAACAGATAGCCGATATCTTCACGAAGTCTCTTTTGGGTCCTCGGATTCAATTTCTGTGTAACAAGCTAGACATGATTGACATATATACTCTAGCTTGCGGGAGGGTGTTAAGTATTAGTAGTATTGCATTTTAGTCTCATCCCACATCGGATAGAACAATAGTGAGAGGGGTTAGTCTCTCATATATATATATATATATATATATATATATATATATATATATATATAATCCTCTTCAATAATAATTCTCTCATTATTCAACTCTACAAGATGTAGATGCAGTTATCTTAATTACTTGATTTAAAATGGAGGAGACTAGAATCGAAATGTCGAATAGTTACCGGAAGGAAGAAGGGGCTTCTGCTTCTACTTCATCTCATGCTTTTTGCTTTTGCTTCTGCTGCTTTCTGCTTTTGACTGCGGCTTCTGCTGTCTCTACTGCTGCTTCTGTTGTTGTTTCTACACGGTTGTCCGGAGGAATGGAAAGGGGGATCGGGAATAAGAGGGATAGAATAAGAGATATTAAGCCATCGCAGACATGAGGAAAGTGGAGCTCATCAATAGTAAGGTTTCATTTCATTCATTCGTTCCCTACCCTTGCAAACGAGGATATAAATAAACACATACAAACAAACTAACAACTCAACAAACAACAAAACAAACTCCTAAGAAATAGGTAAAAACAACTACCCTCCCTAGAGACTAAGACATTGTTGTTTTGATAAATGAAAAAAAACAGTAACAAAAAAAAACTAAATTTGAAATTCAAATGATGTCCTCAACAACTCTTCCTGGGTGAAAGAAATTCGACTCTGGCGAATGACTCCCGTAGCTACTGTGATAGTACTCAAATAAATCTGGATCAAGGCGCTGCAGCTCCCGTCATGTAATCCATGAATTATAATAAGGTCGACATTTCCATCGAACCAAGTAACGTTGACAACCACCATCTCTGGTAGAGATGATCTGATCATCCAATATTCTATCAATGTGATATGTTGATTGGGAACATGAAAGTGAGGGTAATGGTGGGAAACTCTCTGGCAAAGGCTCAAAGGTAGGCTTATCTGAATCCACAAGTAGATTATATGGACTAAATGAGGGACCCTTGTAAGCTATCAAATATGCAATATTTAATATGGAATTGACCCCGAATTCAGGTGGTAAGTCAATGGCATACGCAATCGGTCAAATTCTCTCCAAAATTTTAAATGGTCCTGCACTGAGAGCATGTAATTTCTTAATGGATCCTGGGGGGAACCGTTACGGTCTAATCCGGACAATAACATAATGACTAATTTGGAATTCAAGAAATTGTTCATATTTATCAGCAAAAGACTTATATGGAGCATTACTTAATTCAATTTTTTGCTGATTTCTTTATGCAAATCAAGAACATATTTAGCAAATGTAAATGCAGAATCAGAAATCCTAGAATGCTGCGACATAGTAATGAGATCTATAGGTCTCCTAGGTTTGAAACCATACACGACCTGAAATAGACTCATGTCTATAGACTTATTAACCGAACAATTATATGCAAACTCAGTCCTAGGTAATATGATAACCCATTTCCTGATATTTTCTCCAACCAAGCAACGTAGAAGAGTTCCTAAAGTCCTATTAGTCACCTCAGTAGGATTCAGTCGATAATGCGGCATATTACGTACGTTTGCTTCCGGGACAAGATCAATAGCGCATTGAATGTCATGTATCGGAGGTAAACAGTTCGGAAGATCCTCGGGAACAATATCCTTACACTCTTCAAGGACGGAGATTGTTTCAGTTGGGACTTGCTCTTGTGAGTCCTCGTTGACTTCCCTAGCAACCAAGACAACTACGATAGTCCCTTTTGCAATCTCGTCTTCCATTTCTTTAAGGCCTATAAGGGCAAGTCCTTTCTTCTTGTCGGAGATTCCACTCTTTTTAATATTTGGATTAGACTTTGGTTGCACATGATTGAGCCTAATCTTCTGACCCTTATA
Source organism: Iris macrosiphon (assembly GCA_036927795.1). Lineage (NCBI taxonomy): Eukaryota > Viridiplantae > Streptophyta > Magnoliopsida > Asparagales > Iridaceae > Iris > Iris macrosiphon. The sequence goes on along the minus strand of JAYESA010000005.1, from coordinate 182,341,888 downwards.
CACGAATGTGCAAGAGTTGGAACGTCCATCGAGAGTGACGTCTAAATCGAATAGCCAAGGTCTTCCTAAAATGATATGTCCTACATCTATCTTAATCACACCGCACCATACCTTGTCCTTGTAAAGAGCAAACTCTACAGGAACACGACATCTCTCATTAACGCTGATGGATGACTCATCTACCCATCTAACCTTATACGAGTTAGGATGAGGTTCAGTCTTAAGACCAGTCTTGGCTACCATGTTAGATGCAATAACATTGATACAACTCCCACTGTCCAAAATCACCTTGCATGATTGATTACCAATTCTAATAAAGGTGTGAAAATAGAGGTACGACATTAGTCGCCAGTGTCTCTAGCTTGTGACAAGACACATCGAAATCCACTAAGCCTAGGGTCTTCACAACTCCTATCAATATTCCCCCAAAGTCGGAAAACTCCTAATGAGACCTATATATCCTCGCCTTCAGGACGATCAACTTCGCACTCTCCTAGATATGGTTCATGTTCTACTACGTTGACATTCTAGTCTTCTTCGTGGTGATCATCTACAAGGAAGGCCTGAGTCGGACACTGATGTGCGTAATGAACATAACCATAGAACCTATAACACTCAGTACGATGATTGGCCTTAGGAGCCTCCCCAAGCAAACACTTTTCGTTGGGATTTCTTGACAACGTCGGTACACTAGGTTTTAGCTTAGGTTGGGACTGATTAAAACCTAGGGTTCGACTCATTAGGCATGTTACAGGCATAGTTTAAAGTATCGGCCGATACCGATCCGATACGGCCGATACCGATACAGTTTGGCATGTCCCGATCCGATACCGACCGATACTCGATACTGACCGATACTGACATTAGAGGTCTCTTTTCCAGTCAATTCGGCAAAAAAATTTGAATTAAAAAGACCAATTAGAAAGGATGTAAAAGCATAGTAAGGTTGTAAAAACATATAAAAGAGGAAAACTTATCTATCGAATATAAATCAATCGACAAGGATGACTACTATTTCATTCAATATCAAAAATGCTAAGAAACAATACTGAAAATACTTTAAATTATGCATAATTGTATAAAATATATTCTCTAAAATGTTAATAATTTACTAATAGTTGTTTGCTTTCCGATACCAAAAAATCCGATACTCCGATCCGAAACCGCCGATACTACCGATACCGCCGATCCCGATACTCATAGGAATGGTCCGATACCGATTCCGATATCGATACTTTGAACCTTGGTTACAGGTAGTCCATGAATCATGCTGCCTATTAAAAGAGGGTCTATGAAATCAGTCAAGATGTAAGCCCCCTGATTTTCAGGAATTATTAATTTGGACTTTTCACAATTTTCTGGAATTTTTCGGAATTTTTCTGTAATTAAAACCTAGGCTCTTGGTAATTAAATAATTTTTATTTGCTGTTAAAAATATTAGAATATTATGAAAATAATATTTTTGGGTGTAAAATGAAAAACTGGACTTAGGGTAATTTTCTAGAAATTTATTGGGCCCCGGACCTATTTTATATCACCTAAATACTATTATTTATTTATTTATTTAATTATTTTATTATTTAAATAAACCGAGCCCAGCCCTAAACTAGGCCCAGCCCAGCCCAGCCTAACCCGGCCCTTCGGCTACCGGGTCGGGTCGGCCAGGCCCGAACCCGCCCGCTGCCCGACCCGCTGACCGTTTCTCCCCCCACGAAGCCCTCCCTGCGACTTCCGCCCGGCCGCCCGCGTCTCCCGCCGGCCGCTCCGCCCGCTCCGCTCCACCCGGCCACGCCTCCCCTCACCTCCGCCTTCCCCGCCACGACGCCCGCCCCGCTCGGCCCCCTCTCCTCTCCTCCTCCCCTATAAAGGAGCCCTAACCCCTCTTCTCCGGCCAATTTCCTCCCCCGCCACCACCGGCTCCGCCTCCGGCCACCGCCCTCCTCGCCTCGCCGCCATCCCCGCCCGCCTCAGCCGAGCCCAGCTCCTTCCTCCCCGCGCCAGCGCCGCACGGCTCACCCGAGCCCTAGCAGCAGCTCCTTCCTCCCGCGCGTCGCCGCCGTGCTCCGCCTCCGGCCGCCTCCCGCGCGTCGCCGCCGCCTCAGCCAGCGCCGCCCCCAGCTGCCCTCGACCGCCTCCGGCCTCCCCTCGCCGTCCTCCAGCAGCAACCACCCCTGAACCCTAACCCTAGGTCTCTGTGTATCGGACACGTGTCGGACACGGTGAATTCTCAGTTTTTCCAGACCCTGTTCAGGTACGCGTATCTCACTGCTCGTTTACCCGTTTTCGATTCCGTCAGTTGCGTCGCGAACCCTGCGTGACCCTCTCGGTGCCCGTGCAACCCGCTCGGGGCATCGCGTCCTGTGGTGATCGTGAACCGCGATCCAAAAACAGAAAAAACGTCCTGTTTCACCCCGGAACTGAGTACGCCCCGCCAAACGGGACGACTTGGTCGCGTGCGGTCTTCACAGATACGTGCGCGTCGTTGATACGGACGTGTGAGATTTCGCAGAAGTCGATTCGGGTGTGCGTGCACACCGGAACCAACGCGTATCCGCGGACACCGTCCCGTATCCGTCAGTTCTGGAACGCGTCCTAACTTTGTGTACACACGTCGGATCGAAACGAAACTTGCGCCATCGGACTCGTAGCAATACGCTGGTCCTGTGAACCAAGTTTGGTTCGATTCTGAGAACGTTGACGAAATCGCGTGTCATGGGCCCCACAGGCTCCACTCGACGGGCGATTTCGTGATCGGCTCATCGGAATCCAATTCTGGAAGTTCCGTTGGGTTCGTATCATCGTTCCTGACCTGTTGACACTAAGTTTGGTGAATTTGGAGACCTTTGACCCTGACACGTTTTTCGGTGCAAAGCGGGCCCACATGTGGACCCCGTTTTGACCCGAAATTGCCATTTTTGCCCTTGTCTCCAAATTGGACTCAAGGACAGGCGTTTCTAGCTGATTGATATTTTCTGAATCTAATGGTGATGTTTATTACAGCAACCGGAGTACCGCTTGCAAATCCCACTGCTGCCAGAGTTACAATTGGAGCCGAAACACCAGGCAAGTGTACCTTGCCAAACTTGCAGTTGTTGTTAATTATTCTTTTGAATATATACATTATAACTATTGTACATGCTCAACCCTAGGGCCGTGTGACGTGCTTAGCGTCCGATTATAGTCGGGTGCCAACACCGTACGCGGTGTTGTGTAACGTCATCTAGACATGGATATCGTGGCCCCTTTACATTCTCGTACTTGTCTTATCAAGTACATCATAACCCAGGACACTTGACACTATTAATGAGACAGAATCTTCCTAAGATATTCATGGTGAATCTGTATAGGAAACATGTTACATGACTTGGACATTATATTCTTAGATCTCATTATGACTTGCTGCATTAGTATTGATCCTGCGTGTCATGGACATGAGACGTGTGATTACATTGGGTGGGGAGAGACACACAGGCTACAGGCTGATTCATATATATATATATAATCCATAGTAAACACATAGTAAAACATATAGTAGACCCTGCTACCGGCTCTCCGACACAGAGCTTGTAGTGGTATCAGCCTAAGTTCTAGTGATGCTCTCAACTTGCATTTCACATAGGTGGTTATATAGTTTACCCTATTGTTTCATTTATTGCTGCACTGCATTTATTTTGGCATGAGCTTTCTTGTACCTTGCTATGTCCCCTGAGGACCTGGATCCGGATTATGTCCCCAGGATTAGCAGACGAGGTTTATCCAGAGGTATACGGAACAGGAGCACTTCACGGAACAGTACCAGTACCAGTACCTGAGGACGAGATCGTGCCAGAGGACTACTCCTGAGTACCGGCTTCATATACTCAGTATTTCTATTTTTAGTTCCTTTATTCCTGTCTATTTGCATTGATGTATCAGACTTGTTCTCGGATTGTTCACCGAGACACTTTTATATTGAGATTTGATAGTTATTTCTATTTGCATTTATTCTGGCATTTAATCTGTGATTATCTGTTGTGGATGAGATTAGAATAGTCTGTGGCTTGTAACAATTGTTCTATTTCCTGTTAGACTACAGCTTAAGCATGTCCTGATGGATCCATTAAATTGGGTTGTCCATCGGTGCGTGCTGCTGGCCATTGCCGCGCATCCAGTCCCTCGATATTTTGGGACTGGGGCGTGACACAAGATCCTCAACCAATTGATAAACATGCTCTAATGAAGTCACCTCACATAGAAACAAATCACGTTGTAAGTCATCTCGAAGCCTAGACCTAAACCTAGAAATGGCTATTCTAACATCTTTTGTCACTTCATATCGAATTAATTATTCGTTATTTTTGAAGATGTATTTCGTGACAGGACGATTGCCTTGGGTCAATTTCTGCCATTGATCCAAAAGCCTTTGTCGGTAGGAAGTTGGCAAGTATTTTTCTTTCAACTTCACTTTCATCCCACCCATATAAGAATGGGTTCTTGCCTCCTTTGTACCAACAATCGCTCAATTTAGCTTGTCTAACAAGCTTAATTGTGACAAAACAGACTTTTCTAACCTCAGACATATCATACCACCGAAAATAGTGGTCCATGTATGTCATCCAGTCGATAAAAACTTTTGTGTCCAGTTGACCATCAAAAATAGGCGCTTCTATTTTCACGTTTCTTATTATTCTCTCGTCTCCTAAATCCTGATGAGGTCGGGGGGTGGCATAAAGTCATGATGTCTAACAGGGTCATTCCGACGGTGATCAAAGACCCTAGGTTTGTCCCTATCCAGATGATCTTGGGGTTGTCTAAAGTCTTGATGTCCAATTAGGTCATTCCTACGATAATTCAAACCCCTAATTCTCTCTTTCTATCTCTCGATGGCCACTATGATGGGAACCCTCATCCAACTGGTCAGGAGTTCTACGACGTTCACGTTCGAGTCTTTCGATCATATCCCTAGTATCTTCATTAGACGTTTTTAGCACATTGATATATTTTTGCATGTTAATTAGACGATTTAGGATATCTTGCAACATTTTATCTTGTTCAGGAGCCATATCAAGAGTGGGTTAGTATTGTCTACCGTTACAGATACTCATATAATATGATATGGGTCCTAAAAGATACTCTATATGTTTTCAATGCAAAAACTAAAGGAAACTAATGCAAACATAAACCTAAACCATACTCTGATATCAAGATTGATGCGGAATGGATATGATGCTTAAAATCAACAACTTAAATTGAATTAAAGTAAGTTTCATTTTACTTTTTGCTAATTACCAAATAATTTCTAGGTTGTCAAAATTAATAATTATATAAAGCAAGAGATCATAAGCTATCATGCAAACCTTAGATTTTGTAAGAAATTGAATCAAGTTACCACTAAATCAGAATATTTCTCTATTTAATACATAGGTTGATAATAACAAGTTCTATTTTTTTTGAAGCACTCAAGTTATTTGTGGATCAGCAGCCTATTGATAGCGTATTAAGTTATCTTAATTACTTGATTCAAAATGGAGAAGGAGAATAGAATCAAAATGTCAAATGGTTATGGAAGGAAGGAGGGACTTCTACTTTAGCTTCTGCTTATGCTTCCTTCTTCTGAATGTTGCTTTATGCTTTATGCTTCTGCTTTTGACTATTGCTTCTGCGGCTTCTGTTGCTTTCTACTTCTGCTTTTGCTTTCTGCTGTTGTTTCTGCACTGTTGTCCAGAGGAGAGTGGCAAGGGGGGTCGGAAATAAGAGGGGTAGGAGAGGAGATATTAGGTCATCGCAGCCAGGGAGAAAGTGGAGTTCATCAATAGTAAGGTCATTACATTTAACAGTTTCATTTCATTCATTCATTCCCTACCCTTGACAAACAAGGATATAAATAGACTCATACAAACAAACAACAAAACAAACTAACAACAACACAAACTCCTAAGGAATAGGTAAAAACAACCACCCTCCCTAGAGATTAAGATATTGTTGTTTTGATAAATGAAAAAACAGTAAAAAAAAAAAAAGTGAATTTGAAATTCAGATGATGCCCTCATCAAAATATTTTGTCATTGCAATCTCTATAGTGTGAAGTAATCATTTACCATATCTATCTCCCTACTTCCTATTTCTATAACTCTCCCCCCTACTATATATGTATTTAAAATGTACCATGCATATCTCTGCTTCCATTACGGAAAGATTTCGAATGCACCACGAGATGCCTAACTAAATCATCTCTCTCACATTAACTCTTTCTCTTATCGCATCCGACCACGCATCCTTCCAAATATCTCTCTTTCATGACTCACTCATCTGTACTCTTAAGTAATGAAACCTAAAAGATAATGAAATCCCTGACTTCTTCTCTAGCTCATTAAACTACCTATTAACGTTGTTATCAAAGTTTTCAAACCTTGAATACCTCAAGCTTATACTGTGAGGGACAAGCCATCTGTGTTCAAGCTACATGATTGGAAAATTTTGAAATGCAACTAGTGACGAATGCAATAAACAGAATACAATGAACATGAGAGGGAAAAGACATCTCTTTGTTGAATTTTACGCAGGTTATTTGGGTTGAATTCAATTTCAGTAATACATTGCTGTTGCATCATGATTGTAGGATATTTGATAACCATTCATTTGACTATTCGAACCCTGTTATATTGTTATAATTAGATTTGTGAAAGAATTGAAGAAGGCATCTTGGTTACAGACAATAATATAGTGTAAATTAGGTAGTTAATTGCTGGTAATTTTTCATTTTCTTTTTCTTCTAGATTTTACAATTCGTTTTCATGTATATGCCTATTGGATACAAAGGTTAGCAACTTAGCTGGAATAAAAATTCCCAATTTGATTCACGAAAAGATCGAGTATGTCACCCAAATTTGTGCCCCCCACAATCTTCTCCCTTTAAGACCTGAATCCCATTTAAACAAGATTTATTCATCCATTACTGTGTAGTTCTTTATTCGGCCGCTTCCTGGTCTGGTCTTGTGGTATATTAGGCGGAAGACTTCTTTCACGAGCTGGTCTTTGACACTCAAAATAAACTTTTTTGAAGAATATGAATTGAATCAGACTTCTCATATTACAAGTTCTCTACCATTATTTCATAAAATATTCATATATCCAAGTTTAATTTATACAGGTTTTTTTTACAGAAGTAAGAATATTATAAAGAAATTATCAATCACTGATTCCTTGACCAAGAAATCAGTTAATCTGATTAATTAGTGGACGATTAATCAAAAATTCAAGTGACCACACAAATGTGATTAATTGGCAGAGTAGCCCAATTATCGTGTAAGCAGAGCCATGGACCATGAGCGCAATGAAAACCAATTAATATAACATTCTTGGCAAACATTGCGTCTGCTGTCAGTGTCATTTTCTATAGAAACACAACTATTTTTCTCATCTCTAGTTTTCCAAATTAATTATACCAACATGACAAGGGACTTAGGATCGCCCCGGATAGAATTTTCGCCGAATCATCTGGATGAAAATAGGCAAGCAATCTTACACCGATAGGTAGAAACAAGATAACTCTGCGGAAACAAACAAATGATTTTACACTGCATATAACAACAAAATCACACTATCACATTGAACTTGATAAATATCCTGAAATGCACCAAGAACTTAAAATCACACCAAAAGAAAAACATCAGATCCATATTAAATTATCTCATAACAAAAACCCACAGTATAAACTTATGGCAAGAGAATAAGTGGGCATATATCCAATACCCTATAATATACAAGCATTTAATGTTGCGCCAATAGGAGTCCGAAGATGAAGAGTTGGTGGTAGAAATGAGATAGTTTGAATGAATGAGGCAAAAAAGTAAAAGGCAAGCTGATTTGCAGTAAGGACATAGTAAGAGGCATAGGAGTTATAACGATCAATGTTGAATGATGAACTGTATTTACAGTAAACCTAGGATTTAAAAGGGAGAGGTTCTTCAGCTTATCTAGAAGATTAAGAAAGGGTTAAGCAAGGATAAAATAGATCAAAATTTTAAGAAAGGATTTAGCACAAGTTTATGGTAATAGAAGATTTACCATTTCAAGAAACAATTGCAATTATACTTGATCGGTATAGTTGAGGTATCCAAGCCTTATGCCATATATATTGGTAAAAGTCTATTGAATGATAAGTAATGATTCATTATACAATTTTTGTGATAATTATCTCATGTCTTTTCTGTATAAATACGGCTTGCAAATTGCTTCTCAGTTTTCATTTCAAACAGCAAATCAACAGCATGAAACAGTAAAGTTTGAAGCCAGAAAGCATAACTTAAAAAGCAGTAAATTTAATGGAAAGAAAGGCTTCTATGCACTAACCACTTTCACCATCAGATGCATCAGCAAGTCTTGCAATTGCATCAATAAGTGATTGCTCATGGTCCTGCATCAAATAATAATAACTCTTTAAAAAGAAATAATTAAGCATTGATTTAAGACAACATCATAGGAAGTCCATCTTACTTTTAGTGCTTTCTTTGCCTTCTCAATGTCAAGAGGATCAGAATGACTTGCATTAAAAAACCTCTCCACCTGCTCGGTGTCATGAAACAAAAAGATGCAGTTAAACACCGTTTGCAGCACATGAAGAGTGTTAAAAATTCTAGTACCTCTTTTATTAGAGTGTCTGTGTGAAGAATTTCGATATCACCAAGACCCTTCTTCCCAATTCCATTTTGTGGAGGGAAAGTTTTCCTAGAATGGTTCTTAAGGGAACCTCTACCTCTGCCTGCAGCAGGAATAGTACCACCTCGGCCAGTGGGCTTCTTGACTCCACGGCCTGGATCAGCCCTGCTGGTTCTCTGGGAGAAACCTGGATCGTCACCTTCCCACCGTATATCTTTGGGAGAAATCTAAAACATAATACACATCTTCATATCTGACTCGAGAGACATCTTAATTTGAAATGCTAAATCATAACAATGATAGAGCATATAAACATATGCCTTCAGATCTCAAAAGCTTAGGGCTTGAATAAAGCATTAGGTGCCCAACCACCCGAGTCCATTTTTGTTCACACCAAAACTTTGGTGATGTTCACCATTCCGTTCAAGGATTGTCACATGTCAACCTAAAAATTACTTTTTCCATTATTACGAGGTGAGAGAAATTAAATTAAAAACAAAAGTGGTGTTAGGTTGACAAGTGACAATACTTGAATGGAATAATGAAGATCACCCAAGTTTTGGTGGGCGAACAAAAATAGACTCCAAACCCACCCACCCACCCACCCCCCCTCCTCCCCACCAAACACCCACCCACCCACACCCACACCCACCACCACAACAGTTTAGCAAAGTAGGGAAATGTTTGAGATGTTATGACCTGTGTTACTTTGTGCATGTGATACTGGTGTTCAAGTGCCTTCAGATCTCAAAAGCTTAGGTTTGAATAAAGCATTAGGAGCACAACCACCCGAGTCCATTTTTGTTCACACCAAAACTTAGGTGATGTTCATCATTCCATTCAAGGATTGCCACATGTCAACCTAAAATTACTTTTTCCATTATTACGAGGTGAGAGAAATTAAATTAAAAACAAAAGTGGTGATAGGTTGACATGTTACAATCCTTGAATGGAATAGTGAACATCACCCAAATTCACCATTCCATTCAAGGATTGCAATTTGTCAACATAAAATCACTTTTTCCATTATTATGAGGTGAGAGAAATTAAATTAAAAACAAAAGTGGTACACACCTACACCCACAAAGCAGTTTAGCGAAGTAGGGAAATGTTTGAGATGCTATGACCTGTGCTATTCTGTGCATGTGATACTGGTGTTTAAGTGCCAGTTGGGTCCAGGAAGAGTGATCCCAAGAGCCACAAATAGTCAATTCTTTAACAAACTGTACTCAATGCAGTTCTTGTCATCATTAATTTAAATGATTGTCAACCCATGGAATTTGAAATGCAAGGGCGGCAATGACTTTGGCCTTCAAAGAAATGGTATTGTGACAATTCTCAAAAAAGGAAGAGTGGAATGGGGTGGCTAAAGGAACAAAGAGTATAAAATGAACTGGGAGAAGACAAATGATCGCAAGATTCTTTCTATAATCTAAAAGGCTCTAAAACAGAATTGTGGAGAGAAACTTCGGAATCTATGCATTTCAATAATTTAGCAGGATGAAACAGAGTATATGAAACAAAACTTCAACCAGAGTACACATTGATGTTGAAATGATACCTACACATTGATGTTGAAATGATACCTAGAATCTATAATTTCCGGTATTAAGGATCAATAATTCATCATGATGGAGAGAATGGAAAGGATATTGTTCATAGAATTACACCGAATGGTTGAAATCTAGGTCAGTATCGGCATCGGACCTTTCGTATGAGTATCAGGTGCAGTTCAATAACAGGCAAATTATTTTCTATAACGAAACGGAACAGCCTAAGGTTACAAAAGACTGAAGTATTCTCATAAAAAACACAAGTAGACAGTTATGTACCTCTAACATAAGTTGTTAGTGAATGCCGAAAAACTGTAATCATGTAACAGGCAGGGGATCAATAAAACAGCCACCTATCTCATGCAGTGGATAGCGATAATGATCAGTACATATAATGATTGAAACTGCTGTATTGAGAAGATATTCTACATTAGCAGGTCTATAAGGTTTTATTTCTTGGCTGAATCTAAGAAATCTCTACCATTTCATATCAGCCTTTGTTTGGATTGATTAAAATCGAGGTTGAAATATAGGTTCAAGCCAACATCTAGAAAAATATTTAAAAATAATAGAGAAATATTTAAAAATAATAGAGAAGTAGCGGTCATATGATTCTGACAACACATAAAAGAGGGAGGATGGTTAAATGTAGATGATGGAAACAAAAAAGTTATACACCTTTTCAGTATTAGTCTTGGTCTCTCTAGTAAATCTTTGGCTTTGGTAATTTAAACTGTTTCAGATTTAATTTTGTTTTAAGTTTTATTACTTACAGAAACTTAATAAAAATAACACTTTGAAAATATAGAAGCACAAATCACCTTATGCTATTGCACCTTTTCATCCTTTTGTCCTTATGGCCTAATTCCCACATGTTACTCCACTATTCTAGTGATCCCAAAAAGGATTACAGCCGAATCTATAATGCCCCGCTCCTAGCGGTGGCATTATATTTCTATAGATGTCAGTTTGCTGGCTCAAATAAAAGAAAGTCTTTCAGTAAGAGCTCCTTGTCGGGACATTCTAAGAATAGAATTCGAAATCACTAGGAATGATAATTACATGAATTTTTTATATTTTTGACAGAATAATTACATAGACTCACTATCGTATGTTGCTAAAAATATATGAGGTTGCATGCTTACGTTATAGACTGTTTGAAAGAACTGTTGCTATGCAAGTAAAAGAAAAGAAAGAATAATTGTTTATATTATGTATCGTATGCTATTAAAAAGAGAAGAGTTGCATGCTAAAGTTAGACTGTTATACAATTGAAAGAAAAGTTGTTATGCTTGTTAAAAAAAGAAAGAGAATGATTGTATGTCCATTTATCGTGTGTTGTTAAAAGAGTAGAAATTGCATGCCGGAGTTATAGATTATGGTAGAATTGAAAAAATTATATTTGTTGTGCATAAAAAAGAATGATTTCATATTTATTTATAGTATGTTGTAAAGATAGAATTGTATAAAAAGAACATGTACTCTTTGTAAGAAATGTTGCGAAAGAAAGGAAGAATACGACATGGTCGTGCGAAAGAAAGAAAGAAAGAAAGAAAGAAAGAACAGATATGACTCTATGACCTAGTATACTGACCCCCCACCTCCATAGGTGCTAGATGCTCTGTTGGACTTTCTGAGGCAGTGAAGACTCATCCTTTGAAGTGGAAGATCTGAAGGTACATTGTTGTTTTGGTATAAAGGTTTATAATGTATGGAACGAAGTCATTATTCTTTTCCGTTTCAAAAGTTGTAAACCAAAATTGGCATGTTCAGTTGGCTATTGAAAGCCTTTGTAATCATTGTTGTTATTTGGTTTCTGCATTGAAGTTTCGCTTATCTCAATTTAGTCTATTTTGTTATTGTGCAAGTCTGTCTTATACAAGCACAACATATGCTTGTACGACATCACGCCTAATGACGACTTTTCAGTCCTTCGAGATCAGAGTGTGACATAATGGTATCAAAGAGCTAGGTTCATATCCTTTGGCCCACCCTTGATTCGTTTCAATCCGAAGATGTCTCTTTGATTGGAAATTCCTTGGCCTCCTTGATATTGTTAATAAGATGAAAGTTCCACACAGTAAGTCTATAAATATTTTCCATAATGCTAGCGTGTGTCTTATTGATTGTGAGTTTTATTGACTGGTAACGACGTTGGAAAGAGGATCATCGACACTTGGGATATTGGTAAGTTCATTCTTTAAGTTTCGAGAACGAAACCTTTTCTGGGTGGGGTATTATGTAATGTTCTTCCCTTAACTGTAGCATTATATTTCTATAGATGTCGGTTTGCTGACTCAAGTAAGAAGAAGCTTTTCAGTAAGAACTTCCTTGTTGGAACAAGAAGACGTGTTATCATAGATAAGTGAGCAAGAATTCGCTTTATAATTCTTTCACGACTAATAAAGAACTCATAAAGAATAGATGTATCTTTGTTGCTAAGAATAGAATTCGAAATCACAAGAATAACGACTAATAAAGAACTCATAAAGAATATATGTATCTTTGTTGCTAAGAATAGAATTCGAAATCACTAGAATGATAATTACATTAAATATGTATGCTTTTGACAGAATATTATAGTCTCACTAGTCACTATCGTATGTTGCTAAAAAGATACAAAGTTGCATGCTTATGTTAGAAGACTATTTGAAAGAACTGTTGCTATGCCTGTAAAAACGATAGAATGATTGCTTAAACATTGTATCGTATGCTATTAAAAAGAAGAGTTGCATGCTAAAGTTGTACCGTTATATGATTGAAAGAACTGTTGATATGCTTGTTAAAGAAAGAAAGAGAATTGACTAAATATCCCTTTATCATGTGTTGTTAAAAAAGTGAATTGCATGTTGGAATTATCAGTGTTCTAAAAATCGGCCTAGGCAGCTGCCTAGGCGCAAGGTAGCCGTCTGCCGCACCAAAAACCCTCATTTCGGCGGTCCTGGGCGCCTGTTCGGCCTTAGTCGAGCCCGTTCGGCGCCTAGGCGGCCCTGTAAGCCTGTTGGGTTGCATATATACTAATAGCATCCATGATACAAACTTCATTAACATTATTTGATCCCATGTTCTTTTTGCATTTCAATGCTCTCTTAATTTTTTTATGCGCCATTACTGGTATCAAGTTCTCTTTTCACTTATCTACCAAAGTTCAAATACAATATTTTCAATTTACATCTGTTTTACCTACTTAGTTTCGGAAACTAGGGACCAATTGCAACCTTGCTCAATTCTCATTGCACCGGAGTGGGAACCATACAATGCATCACTACCGAGGGGCACACCAACATGTATTCCCTAAGGATTCATCGCATAGATATCCGACAATGTTTTACGCCAGATGTCAGCTACCTAAACCCTCCTTTACTCGAAATTGGGACTGACAGTGAAGGTATAAGACAAAAAGCACAAGACATGCAGAGATAGCGCAGTCCCAGCATATAGATAACAAATACAGTGAGACAACTAGTAGATTTGATACATGCAAAAATTATGTTCTCATAGCAGGATTCACGTGACGGGTGACGGGTGACGGATTCCGGGAGAAGTCAAGACTTAAAACTTTATAGATATGATAGTACTGTCTATGATGGTGCAAATATTTGTGGTATATCAGAAGTATTGATATCCTAGGGCAACACCTAGAGTGGGTTGTGTTGTATTAAGTATAGACCTTAGAAGAAACTTTTTCGGAATCCCCTCTTTTTTGTTATCAATTGTGTGGCATCATAAAAATTCTCACTTAAGTACACTTGTATACTACAACAACAACAACAACAAAAATTCTTTTGTGGTCAGTTGTTCGAATCCTTTTCTTCCACTCAGCTCTGTTAAAGGTCATGTCCTTAGTAACACTAATGAAAAGTATATCCTTTTTTAAAACAATCAATCTATTTTCATTTAGGCCTACCTCTAGTTCTAGTGGCTCCTTTAACTACTATCTTATCACTCCTCTCTATTGGTCTACAGAAGTACACTCGTATGGCATCATAAAGATCACAGTGCATCTGATGCAGGACAAGAACTAAAGGGAACCTAGATGGGTCAATGCAAAGACAAGCAACGAGATGGGTGCAAAATTAAGCAATGAATTAAAGGAAATGAACAATTCATGCAGTAGAAACACTAAGGGATCACATTACAATTAATTATGGAGCAGGTTAGCTTTACCTGAGGATCGATGAAATCAATCCATTGAATCAAAGATGACCAATATTGACCTAGGTTGATGATTCCTTCTCTTTGAAGCTTTGATTAGAAGATCCACTGATCAACTGCGATGGGAGTGTTGGGTTGATTTGATTTTGGGTTAGTTTTGTGGGTTCAGTTCTTAACCAACAGCACAAAGGTAAGGCGGTGTGCATCCTTAGTGGGTTCTGTAGGTGATTTAGGGACCTCAGGGGAGGCCTGCAGATGGTCAAGCAGAGGAGCACACAGAAGGGTAGGTCTGGTTGGGCTGCAACAGTTAGAGAGAAGGGGATATTCAGCAGCAAAACAGTAGGGAGAGTGAGTTGATGTTCTGGTCGGCAGCGAGCAAGGGGAGAAATTAATTTAGGGTTTGAGTGGTCCCGCATCAATTATCAAACATGCAAAATCACAAAGATGGCTCAAACTCATAAACTCTACATTGAATACAAAAGTATCATTACAAATAAGCCCAAAAGACTTGGCTATCAAGAAATCTAATCCTATTAAAAATAAAACAAGCCAACTCCCAAGTTTCCAAATATAACTAATCGTAATAAATATCCAAACCATGCAAATAAATAAACCAATCCTAATAAATGAACCAAACCATGACTCGACGAAGTAAAACAAAGATACTAATGAAAGCAAACGATTGAAATCTTGTATGGAATTTTCTTATGATCCATAGCCGACCCATTCTGATTGGAGAAGCTTGGATAATGATGATGATGGCATGTGTAGTTTTTGCTTACCAGATGAAGTTCACTCTTTGCATAGTCAAATACAAATGGAAAGAAATAAAAATCACTGTTTATACAAGTTACTCCAGACTACTATATTTCAACATATACACCTGCAACTTTTGCAAAGCCATTTAATCACTCCCAAAACACAATAAGCTTAGGATGGACAAAATAGACTAGCAAAATATCACCAATGAAGTAAATGGGCAGAGAAACGGACCAGAAAACCAAGGTTCAAAGCATGGATCCGGTTTTCATTCCTCCTTATGAGTATTGGAATATACCTTTTTAATGGTACTGTATGGGGGTTGCAGAGATTTTGTTTTTGAAAACCAAACAATAATAAAACATTATTTAAAAAAGTAGAAAAATATTTGAAACATATTGACAGTTTATGTATTTTTTATGTTGTTTATCATAATTTTGAATGGAACAACATTCAATGTTGTCGAATCACTCACCCCCAATAGAGTGTTGTATATCTACTTGCTTCCATAATTACAAGTTGGTGATTCAGTATATTTTGGCTAGGTTCAAAAGTTCAGGATGTGGCAAATTTTGGGAACAATTTAAAAACGTTGGGTGTCATTATACCAAGCTCCGATAGCATGTTGAGATTTAAAAGGAAATAGGCATGGGAGATGGAGGAAGACAAGGGATGGTGACTAACCCTAAGATGGAGAAAATAATATTTGAAAAAATAACTAGCATATCTCCAAAGAAGAATTTCTTCTTATTCGTAATAACTATGGAATACAAATATGAAGACTAATAAGTCAAGAATGCAAAATAAACTCATAGACTCAAGATGGAAAGATTCACGCTTAATCATTAAGAAGAAATGTTGACCAAATCTACTAAAACCAAAATAATCTACTAATCCTAAAATAGGCTCCAAACATATTGTATTCTTCTAACTCTTCCTCAAGTTAAATATGCTGGAAAACATGTGGAACTTCCACCATAAAAGAAAACTGAAGTCATAATCCACGTTGTCCACAACAAGGAAGAACAACAGCTTAGCATGAGGGAGACCAGCTTAGCATGAGGGAGACGATTATCTTAACGGCAAGAGAACCAGCTTGGTGGTGAGAAAGGCGGATCGGCTTGGTGACACGTAAAGCGTCCATCATGGCAATGAGAGAGGAGCTTCATAATCAAATATGCTACCAAATAGCGGCGAGAGGCATCCAATGTAATGACAAGAGAGGCAACAACATGCAACGAGAGAGAGAGAGAACCAATATAGAACTGAGAGAGTCGCAACAGCGGCAAGTGAGTCGGTCATAATAGTGGCAAGTGAGACGGATAGCTTGACAATGAGAGAGACTGACAACATGAAGGTGAAAGTGTCGACCAACTTGGCAACAAGGGAGACAGATTGGAGATGAGATGCTCAACACATTATGCTGCATGGGTGAGATTTGATGGTGGCTAGCATTGCATGTTTGCCTAAGCTGATGTTGAAGGTAGTCGATGTTGCATGTTGCTTGGACCGGAGTTTGGGGTGGTTGGTGCAGGTTAGTCCTGGCTTTCACAGAACCAAGTCCTGATACTATATTGAAATTTACAAGGCATTAGTCATGGGAGATGGAGGATAAGAAGAGATGGTTGCTATCCTGAGAAATAATATTTGGGAAACAACTAACATATTCTAAGTGTTCTTTTTTATCTATAATAACTCACGAATACAAATAGTCTCTAACAAGTAAATGATACAAATATAGATTCATACACCGAATATGGAAACTAAATTTGAAAAAATTGACTCCTGATTCACTAAAGTAATAGGACCAACTTTTTAAGTAGTAAATTCAATAGATTCAAACAACCTATTAATCTTAAGATAGACCCAAAACCATAGTTATTTGCAAGGTTTAAAGTATCCGTATCCGACATTTTGTATGGGTATGGGTATCGGCATTATCGGATCGGAGAATCGGATTTTTTTTTGTATCGGCGGTATTGGTAATATTAAATTATTATTAATAAATTAGTAAAAATTTAGTAAATGTAACATACAATAGGTATCAGCATCGACTATATCAACAAAACCAATTCTTTACATGTTTCTACAATCTTATTATATTCTTACTAATTGAATCTTATATTTTACTATAGGTTTCAATTTTGAGAAATTAAGACGTTACATACAATAATATTGCACTTAAAAAAATGTAACATACAATAATAATAAAATGTTACATACAATAATAAAAAATGTTATATACAACAAAAAAGTTACATACAATAATATTACACTTATATAAAAATGTTACATACAATAATATTACAAGATGTGATACTTTTCTTTATACAATAATATTACAAAAAACGTTGCATGTTTGAATTCAATTATTGATGACTCTTTTTGCTGGATTTGACGACTGAATTTCTGCGATTCTTCGTGTCTTTTGCTGTATTAGAAATCGTAAGATTTGTTTTTTGAATTAATGAAATCATTCTATGCCGAAATCCTTTAAAACGTATCGACCGATACTGCAAACCTGACAAAGTTAAAAAAAAAATGTTACATACAATAATATTATACTTATTAAAAATAGTATAAACAATAATAAAAATGTTACATATAATAATATTATACTTATAAAAAATGTTAAATACAATAATAAAAAGATGTTACATACAATAACATTTTGTCTTATATCATTTCTTTCTTTTAAAAAAATTATAAAAAACGCAGAATACCATTTTGTCTTTGTATCCTTTATTTCTTTTGTAAAAAAATTACAAAAAACGTCCACATGTTTTTTGTCTCGTTTCTTTCTCTTTGATATGCTGAATCATATAGGCCTAAATCCCACTACAATACTCTAATGGGTTTTAACTTTTAAAACTTACATGCATCTCATCTGTTGGATCCATCTCAACTATTGGATTTTGAACTCATGAGTCAAACCTTAATTATATAACTAGGCAGAAGCTTCCAGGCTCTCCCCATTCTCCATGCCCCCACATCTCGCCCTCACATCTCCACGCCTACAGATTGCAAATCCCACTCGATTCTTAAAAAAAAAAAAAAAAAACCCAATCACCTGCGTTTGCCTAGTCCAGACCATGCCTCCCCCGCGTTTGCCGAGTCCAGGCCATATCTCCGTCGCGTTTGTACAGTTTAACCATTGTTGCAGCTCCTTCAGTTCCGAATCCAAGTATTTTCTCTTTTTGTATTTCCTGTTAGATGTGTTTTCTATCTTTTTTTTGTTTTTTGTTTTATTTCTGACTTCTTTTTCGTATCGACCTGTATCGGTCGGTATCGGTCCATATCTGATACCGACCGATACAGGACCGATAAAAAAAAAGTCATAAATAAAACAAAAAAATAGAAAAAACAACATATGACAGGAAACACAAAAAGAGAGAATATTTGAATCCGGAACTGAAGGAGCTACTACAATGGTTGAACAATACAAACGCGTAATGGATATGACTTGGACTCAGCAAACGCAGGGGAGGCATGGTCTGGACTCGACAAACGCAGGCGAGTGGATTTTTTTTTAAGAATCGAGTGGAATTTGGAATCTGTAGACGTGGAGATGTGGGGCGTGGAGAATGGGGAGATCCTGGAAGCTTCTGCCCTCTAGTTATAATTAGGGTTTGACTCATGAGTTCAAAATCCAACGGTTGAGATGGATCCAACGGATGACATGCATGTAAGTTTAAAAAGTTAAAACTCATAAGAGTACTGTAGTAGAATTTAGGCCTACATGATTCAACAGATCAAAGAGAGAGAAAAAGGATGTAAGACAAAATACATGTAGACGTTTTTTATACTTTTTAAAAAAAAGAAATAGAGGATATAAAACAAAATGGCGTTGTGGGGGCTTTTTTATAATTTTTTAAAAGAAAGAAACGATATAAGACAAAATGTTATTGTATGTAACATCTTTTTATTATTGTATTTAACGTTTTTTATAAGTATAATATTATTATATGTAATGTTTTTTATTATTGTATATAATATTTTTTATAAGTATAATATTATTGTATGTAATATTTTTTTGTTAACTTTGTCAGGTTTGCAGTATCATTCGATACGTTTCAAAGGATTCCGGCATTGAATGATTCCAGTAATTAAAAAAACAAATCTTACGAGTTCCAATACAGCAAAAGACACGAAGAATCGCAAAAATCCAATCGTCAAATCCAGCAAAAAGAGGCATCAATAATTTAATTCAAACATGCAACATTTTTTGTAATATTATTGTATAAAGAAATGTATCACATCTTGTAATATTATTGTAAAATGATTGTATATAACATTTTTTATAAGTGTAATATTATTGTATATAACGTTTTTATTGTTGTATGTAACATTTTTTATTATTGTATGTAACATTATTTATTATTGTATGTTACATTTTTTATAAGTATAATATTATTGTATTTTACATTTATAAGTGCAATATTATTGTATGTAACGTCTTAATTCCTCAAAATTGAAACATATAGTACAATATAAGATTCAATTAGTAAGGATATAATAAGATAGTAAGATTGTATAAACATGAAAAGAATTTGTTTTGTTGATATTGTCGATGCCGATACCTATTGTATGTTACATTTTCTAAATTTTTACTAATTTATTAATAATAATTTAATATTATCGATACTGTCGATGCCAAAATATTCGATACTCCGATTCGATACCACCGATACTGCCGATAATGCTGATACCTCATACAAAATATCCGATACCGATACTTTAAACCTTGGTTGAAGCCTTGAGCTATTAAACACAAAAAAAGCATTTTTTTCTCCTTCCTAATGATTCAATCTCTGAATCCATTAATACACTTCATCGTCTAACTGGAGCCATGTCCAACATCTCAAAACCATCAATGCAGTATCAATCAACATAGGGTGGATATTGGCCGATACAGATCGCTAATATAAGTTTTGGGCCACTACTTATTGGTACTGATTGAAACCCAATAATTTGGGTCGGTATTAGATCAGGACAAAAAAAACAATGGGTCTTCAGCATATGACAAGGAAAGGTGCCCTAAAACAAGTTTGTATCTCTATTTCTTAATCTACAAACAGTACGATAATCAATTTTCTCGAGACTAAAAAAAGTTAAAATAAACATACTATATATTAATGTGAGAAACTGGACAGTACATGAAAGGATCTCAATTGGGTTTGGATATAGTGAAGATAGCTGAACACAAAAGAATGTGCTAAAGAAGAGAATACTTAGACTAGACATGGTGAAATAGGAGTTTCATCATGATGTTCAGAGGAGTAAGGAGATAACATAAGAATGGGTGTGCGGGGAGGACAGCGCCAGTGTTTCAAAATAGTGACTGGGTCCGTAATCGTAGCAGGGAATGTAAACATAGGTAGTGATGATGAAAGCAATGGCAGTTTGAACTGTTGAATTTGTGGCTCAGGACTATGTCACGTCCCGATTCCGTGGAATCGATAGTCGTCCTCCGGACGTGACCGCCGTGCGGACCTAGGTTGCTCACCGCACATGGCTAAGTATTTTATTTTCGCATAGCGAGCACATATTCAGAGTACGCAGATAAATTGAAACACAGATTTGAAACATGAAAAGTTCTCTTTATTGATAATATGAACATCTATTACAAACTCTTGAACTGAGTCATAAGGTTGCCTCTCGGGCTTACAAAAGTGTTGACAAAAAATGAGATAGCAGTCATGTACATTACATCCCTACTAAACTTCAAAATGTAAGACCTCCTGGTGGAATGATAGCCTTTTCCACGGAGCTGCATTTGAGCTTGAGTTCTAGCTCCTGTCTTCAAAATACTTCAAAAGTTGGCATGAACAAGGCGCGCCTACAGCTGGACTGGATTGGGGGATTGGCTTCTGCTTCTCGCTAGGTTCTCCTTAGTGCGGAAAACCTGTTTCAACGAGGGTCAGTACATCGAAACGTACTGGTGAAGGCAAGCTAACCCAACTATACCAATCAACACGTTGTTTATATGAAGCATGCATATTATTTGTGGTCTTTCTATCTTTCCTTAGTTTATTTTACAGCAAGCAATAGATATAGAAATCAATGAAATAACTTGCCAACGTTCTGTGACCTTTACCTGGCCGTCTGAACCACCTGTACAATACTTACCATGCCTTCCCTGCCACGAAGACACAAGTTAGCTTGCAACAGGTTTAAATATACGAGGGGATCACTGGCTTATGCCATGAAGGACCTAGTCAATGACGAGGATGGCTTGCAGCGAGAGCACAGGATGCGCTGCAATCCATCTCGCCCAGCACATGATGACTACACCTGAAGGTCCGTCCGGATCGGATCGGTGCCAGTGCCCCAGCAACCGTCCGCAGGAACTATGACCTTGTGCACAAGTTGTCCGTGATCAAACGGCGTTTATTTTTAAGTTATCCATTGATGCAGTTGAGGCAATAAGCATTCGAGACAAGTAGCATGATATTATCCATTTTGCATAGTCTCCCTGATTAATTGTTGCATGGCAAGGAGTGCTCTATATATAGCACATTTTATGGAAGAAGTAAACATTCTAACTTGTATTTATGCATATGATAAACTTTTCAAACGAACAAGCATGCAAGTAAGTAACCGTTCACAAGTTTCATTGACAAGCATAATAACCCAAGTCTATTCCCTTATTATCTTGATATCTTTTAGTTATTACTTGGTATCATTTGATCGGGACAAGCAAGAATACAAGATTTTAGGTGTGGAGACTGGAAGAAGGGCCAACTGAATCGAATATAAGCCACTCACTTAGTTTGTTAGAAGGAAGAAGGAAAGAGGTACTTCAGGAGTCCGTTCGAGCGTTGCCTACTGCTGGTTCACCTGCATTGCCACGAACAGCTGATCAATACCTCTTCCACTCTTTCCATTATCGGAATTGAAGTGCAGTTCAACGAACGAAAACAATGAAACCCATCGAAACCGTTCAAGAAAACTCAAGCAAATCCGAAAACCAACTCAAGGCACGAAAGCAAAAAGCGACAGCGAAAACTAGGCAACAAAAAATGCAGCGGAGAGGTCCCTCCTGACTCTACCGCTAAGTCGATCCCGGGGGCACGGTCCACTGAATATGGGAATCGATTCCGAAGAAGCAAATCCATAAAGAGGATAGATTCTTATTTCAATATATCCCGATCGAACGATACCATCTTGTATTTCTTAGCTGCGCTCCCCGAATAGAGGGAACGGGACACCACATCCTACCCAACTAATTGGAAGTTTCGTCCCGAAACTTAGGAATAGAACCTACCACTAGGAAATAAGGAGGGGAACCTTTCCCTCATCTCAGATTCAAGTTCCCAAGTGGATTCTTCGACAGAGTGATTTCGCCAAAGCACGCACACGAGAGGAACCGAACGACTTCGAAGCAACTTTTCTTTTCGATCCAAAATTTGCACATGTTGTTCTACATACGTCAAGTCGGCCTGAAGTTTCAGCTGATCCAGATCTACTACGTGGCTAGGGTCGTACACATAATTCCTAAGTTGGAAAATATGGAAAATATCGTGTACTTCGGATAGGGATGGCGGTAGGGAATCTGGTATGCAACTGAGGCAACTCGCTTTAGTATTTCGAACGGACCGACAAATCTCGGACTTAGCTCCCCTTTGCTCCGAATCTGGTGACTCCTCGCATGGGCGAGACTTTGAGAAACACCCGGTCGCCTTCTAGAAATTCAAGTGGCCGTCGACGTGTATCAGCATAGCTCTTTTGGCGGCTTTGAGCTATCTTTAGCCTTTTCCGAATCAAGCGAATCTTTTGGACAGTCTGTTCCACGAGCTCAGTGCCAAGGATCTGCCGTTCACCAACTTCGTCCCAACAGATCGGGGATCTGCACTTCCGCCCATACAACACCTCATACGGCGCCATCTGAATGTTGGATTGGAAACTGTTGTTGTAAGCAAATTCAGCTAACGGTAGATGCAGGTCCCAACTAGTCTTCAAGTCCAAGGCGCAGAGTCGCAGTATGTCTTCGAGGATCTGGTTGACACGTTCCGTTTGGCCGTCGGTCTGTGGATGGTAGGCGGAGCTGAGCTTCAACTTCGTCCCCATTGCTGACTGCAGGCTTTCCCAGAAACGCGATTGGAATCGACCATCTCGATCGGAGACAATGAATACGAGCACGCCGTGGAGCCGAACGATTTTGTTGAGGTAGATTTGAGCCAAGCGATCGGCGCTCCAAGTAGACTTGATAGGCAGAAAGTGAGCAGACTTGGTGAGGCGATCGACAATAACCCAAACAGCATCATGTCCCCGTTGCGTCCTTGGCAAGCCAACAATGAAATCCATTGTTATATGTTCCCATTTTTACTCCGGAATAACGAGGTTCTGTAGCTCTCCGTCCGGTTTCTGGTGTTCGGCCTTTACCCTCTGACAAGCCATGCGATGCGACACGAACAACGCCACATCTCGTTTCAAGCCGTGCCACCAAAACGTCGTTCAGAGATCGCGATACATCTTGGTACTACCCGGATGAGAAGTATAACTAGCATAATGAGCTTCAGTGAGTATCTCTTCTCTGAGGACCGCGTCGTCTGGAACGCACAGTCTTTCCTTCACTCGGAGCATCCCGTCCGTGCCTACCGCAAAGTCGGATGCATTTCCTGCTGAAATAAGACCTAGCATCTTTTGCAGGAACGGATCATCCTTCTGAGCGGCCTTGACCTTTTGTAACAAGTCAGGTTCGAGGCGCAGTTGTGCCACTTGCGCCCACTTTTTGTATCTGATTCGTAGTGTAATACCCAAGGATTCAAGATCTCGGCGCAGCCTGTCATCAATAGCCAAACTCCCAACGAATACTCGACTCAGTGCATCAGCTACAACGTTTCCTTTGCCAGGTGTGTATCTGATCATTAAGTCAAAGTCGCTAAGGAGCTCGAGCCAGCTCCGTTGGCGAAGATTCAAATCCTTTTGTGTATACAGATATTTCAAACTCTTATGGTCCGTGTAGATCTCACACGGCACACCATAAAGGTAGTGGCGCCACAGCTTCAGCGCGAACACCACCGCAGCCAGTTCCAAGTCATGCGTTGGGTAGTTCTTCTCGTGAGACTTTAGTTGCCTCGATGCGAAGGCTATGACTTTGTCCCTTTGCATACATCCCAGACCCTTACCTGACGCATCACTGTATATTTTGAAATCATCCGATCCGTCCGAAAGAGTAAGGATCAATGTTGCAAAAATCGGATTAGACGGCCGACTAGTCGGAGACTAGTCGGCCCCAGGGACTCGATTTTGCCTATAGGCGATGGGATTAGTCGGCACAACCCTTGGTCGGGTCAAGTCGGCCGACTAGGGCTCATTTTAAAAAAATTAACAGGTAGAGGAGAAAGAAGAGAAGGAGAAGAAAAAATATTGACAGGAAAATGAAAATCGACCAGACTAGCGACGGGAGGAGGTGGCGTCAGAGCGCCAGACCACTTCTGCTGCTGCTGCTGTGATTATTATTCTCCCACTTCACACACTAAAGCCATTTTTAATGTCATATTATATAAGTAGTGTAGTGGAGGAGAGGGGACACGTGGAGTTTGACCTGGTTCACACACGTGGAGGGGAGGGGACATTCATTGGTCTTGTTGGTCCTATCTGTTTTACATTTTTCCTTTTCTTTTTCTAATTCCTCTTTTCACACACACACTATATACATATAGAAATCTGATTCTTACAGTCAAAACTTTTGTTGCTTGTCAGAACTTTTATTGCTTTGTTGCTTTTGTCAGAACTTTTGTTGTTTTATTGCTTTGTCAGAACTTTTGTTGCTTTGTCAGAACAACTCATTGGTCCTATCTATTCAAGTATACTAGCTAATGTTATAAATTAATGGTAAAACTCGTGGAAAATTGAATATATTGCAATGAAATATATATATATATATATATATATATATATATATATATATATTCAAACCGATTAATCGGACTAGTCTCCGACTAGTACCCAATTAATCCGATTAATCTCTAGTCCCTGCGAACCGACTATCTACCGACTAGCGATTTTTACATCCTTGGTAAGGATTGGAGCATAGACGAGGCGCTGCTTTAACTCCGTAAACGAAGTTTCACAGACGTCCGTCCAAGTAAACTTTACACCTTTTCGAGTGAGCTGAGTCAGGGGCGATGCAACTTTAGCAAAGTCTTGTATAAATCTGCGGTAGTAGCCTGCCAATCCAAGGAAACTCCTAACATCACTAGCTGACTCAGGCCGTTTCCACTGCATAATGGCTTCTACCTTCCTTGGGTCTACTGAAATGCCTTGTGAAGAGATAACGTGCCCTAAAAAGGATATGCTGTCCAGCCAAAACTCGCATTTACTTCGCTTGGCATACAACTTGTTGTCTCGAAGGGTTTGAAGCACCATCCGCAGGTGTCCTGCATGTTCATCCCTGTTCTTCGAGTACACCAAGATGTCATCGATAAAAACCACCACGAATTTATCGATGAATGGCCGGAACACTCGATTCATCAAGTCCATGAATGCAGCAGGTGCATTCATCAGTCCAAACGGCATCACTGAAAACTCATAATGCCCGTAACGGGTTCGGAAGGCAGTCTTTGGCATGTCTTCTGGCTTAACCTTCAGCTGGTGGTAGCCCGAGCGAAGATCAACTTTTGAAAACACCGTTACCCCTTGCAGCTGATCAAATAAATCGTCTATCCGTGGCAGAGGATACTTGTTTCTGATAGTGACTTTATTCAGTTCCCGATAATCAATACAGAGGCGTAGCGTCCCGTCTTTCTTCTTCACGAAGAGCACAGGTGCGCCACAAGGAGATATGCTTGGACGGATGAACCCACGATCCAGTAACTCTTGTAGTTGGTACTTTAACTCTTTCAATTCAGCAGGGGCCATTCTGTACGGAGGCTTAGAGGTCGGTTGTGTACTCGGGAAGGTGTCTATGGTGAATTCAATCTCTCGGTCTGGTGGCATGCCGGGTAGTTCGCTCGGAAACACATCAGGGAACTCCACCTCAACGGAAGAAGGTTCGACGTTTGCGTAGTCCAACTGTATGTCCCGAACCGACGCTAGGAATCCCTCGCAGCCTGAGTGTAGCATTCGCCGAGCAGATGTTGCCGAAAAGCTCAAGCATTGACTTTTCTAGTTAGAAACCAAATGAGGCTAACGTGACCATGTAGGCCCTGGGCGCATCAGTTGCTGGACCACTAGTGTAACAGAATTCGGCTTCTCCAGGTAGGTGGAAGACGACTCGCTTTTCTGCACATTCAATAGTTGCCGAGCAGGCACCGAGCCAATCCATTCCCAAAATGATATCATAGTCTCGAACATCTAGAATTAAAACATCTAGCGATAGCTTCCTTCCTCTAATACAGACGTGTCCACCTTGGCATACTGAACGGACAAATATTTTTGTGCCGGAAGGGGTGCTAACACTTAAGTCTAGATACAACGAAGTCATTTCTATATTGTTCTCCACGGCAAAATTTGTGGAAATGAAACTATGCGTTGCACCAGAAACAAATAGTACACGAGCAGGTATGTTATTGAAAAGCAAAGTACCTGACACGACGGTGTCCGAGGCCAAAGCTTCCTCTCGTGTCATTGTATAGACCCGACCTTGAGCTTGATTACGCCCTTGTTGAGGCACAGCTCGATTGGCCTGGGGTGCAGCAATCTGATTCGGATGTAGAGGGCGATTTGCACGGAGCGGACAATTGCCAAGACCATGGCCTGATTCACCGCAAACGAGACATAACCCGAGCCTTTTAGGACAATCTTTTATGGCGTGCTCCTGCTTCTTACAGAAAAGGCATGTCATTTCTGCATAGCCCTTTTGTTGACCACCGTTATTTTGAAGCTTTGCAGCGGTGTTTCCTCTATCGTTGCTATGGCGTTTGTGATTGGAGGTATGCACAGTGCCGGTAGGAACGTGAGGATACTGTGGTTCAAGAGAAAGGGCGTGGTTCAAGACTTCACGCATTGTCTGGTATTGTGGAACGACTACGTGCGCGTGGATGGCAGGACATAGACCTCCTTCGAATCGTCTGGCACGACTCGCTGCATCGGGAAGATAGGAACTGGCAAACTTGACAAGCTTGTTGAACTCAGCAGAATACTGTTTGACTGTCATTCTGCCCTGGCGTAGTTGCACAAACTCGTTTTCCTTCTGTCGTCGCACAGGTGGAGATATAAACTCCTCAAAAGCGCCACGAAAAGTGGCCAACGTTATCGCCTCCCCTCCATCATCAACTCGAAGAGATAGTCGATGCACGTCCCACCAGTCGTGCGCGTTGAGACGAAACTGCAGTTGAGCAGATGCGACGCACTTTTCTTCAGGTACTTCTAGCAGTGAGAAATGATCCTCAAGTTCGGCCAACCAATCTAGAGCCACTATCGGATCCTCAGTCTCCTTGAATGTCGTGTTGCAGACTTTCTTGAAGTCGCCAAAGTCGAAGGCAGTCACTTCCCTCATCCTTGGTGTTGGAGGCGTCTCAACTTCAAGCACTGGCTGCTCCACCGGTGTAGCCGCTGTTGCTGCGGAATGGTTGGAGGTCAAAGTCTGCACGATCTGTTGCAGGGTATATACCTGCTTCTGTTGGACTGAGAATCGTGCCTCTATATTGTCTTGAAACTTGAGTAATCTCTCATCTGCTCGTTTCTCAGCCCGTTCATAACGAGCTTCATCCCTTTGCTGGATGGCTTCCAACATCTGCATCATTTGCTGAAGCGGATCTACTCGAGACATGGCTCGCTGGCTCCGAGAGCTTCCTGAAGTGCCAGAACTGCTCTCTTGGGCTTGTCTCGCCCGGTGCTTGCGCTGAGGATTGCGCTTGAGCATTCCTTCAAAAAGAAGGTAAATTACATCAGGATCATAATGTATTATGGACTTATTGTATGAACGCATCTCATTTTGGCCTAACGAGTTCAAAAGTTCGCACAGAGATTTATCGTTAAAGGAACTTTTCCCAGTACGAGGGTCAAAAGAACTTTGAAGCTGTGCTCTGATACCAACATGTCACGCATCGATTCCGTGGAATCGATAGTCGTCCCCCGGGCGTGACCGCCGTGCGGGCCTAGGTTGCTCACCGCACAAGGCTAAGTATTTTATTTTCGCATAGCGAGCACATATTCAGAGTACGCAGATAAATTGAAACACAGATTTGAAACATGAAAAAGTTCTTTTTATTGATAATATGAACATCTATTACAAACTCTTGAACTGAGTCATAAGGTTGCCTCTCGGGCTTACAAAAGTGTTGACACAAAATAAGATAACAGTCCTGTACATTACATCCATACTAAACTTCAAAATGTAAGACCTCCTGGTGGAATGATAGCCTTTCCACGGAGCTGCATTTGAGCTTGGGTTCTAGCTCCTGTCTTCAAAATACTTCAAAAGTTGGCACGAACAAGACACGCCTACAGCTAGACTGGATTGGGGGATTGGCTTCTGCTCCTCGCTAGGTTCTCCTTAGTGCGGGAAACCTGTTTCAACGAGGGTCAGTACATCGAAACGTACTGGTGAAGGCAAGCTAACCCAACTATACCAATCAACACGTTGTTTATATGAAGCATGCATATTATTTGTGGTCTTTCTATCTTGCCTTAGTTTATTTTACAGCAAGCAATAGATATAGAAATCAATGAAATAACCTGCCACCGTTCGGTGACATTTACCTGCTCGTCTGACCCACCTGCATAATACTTACGATGCCTTCCCTGCCACGAAGACACAAGTTAGCTTGCAACAGGTTTAAATATACAAGGGGATCACTGGCTTATGCCATGAAGGACCTAGTCAATGACGAGGATGGCTTGCAGCGAGAGCACAGGATGCGCTGCAATCCATCTCGCCCAGCACATGATGACTACACCTGAAGGTCCGTCCGGATCGGATCGGTGCCAATGCCCCAGCAACCGTCCGCAGGAACTATGACCTTGTGCACAAGTTGTCCGTGATCAAACGGCGTTTATTTTTAAGTTATCCATTGATGCAGTTGAGGCAATAAGCATTCAAGACAAGTAGCATGATATTATCCATTTTGCATAGTCTCCTTGATTAATTGTTGCATGGCAAGGAGTGTTCTATATATATAGCACATTTTATGGAAGAAGTAAACATTCTAACTTGTATTTATGCATATGATAAACTTTCCAAACGAACAAGCATGCAAGTAAGTAACCGTTCACAAGTTTCATTGACAAGCATAATAACTCAAGTCTATTCCCTTATTATCTTGATATCTTTTAGTTATTACTTGGTTCGTTTGATCAGGGCAAGTAAGAATACAAGATTTTAGGTGTAGAGACTGGAAGAAGGGCCAACTGAATCGAATATAAGCCACTCACTTAGTTTGTTAGAAGGAAGAAGAAAAGAGGTGCTTCAGGAGTCCGTTCGAGCGTTGCCTACTGCTGGTTCACCTGCATTGCCACGAACAGCTGATCAATACCTCTTCCACTCTTTCCATTATCGGAATTGAAGTGCAGTTCAACGAACGAAAACAATGAAATCCATCGAAACCGTTCAAGAAAACTCAAGCAAATCCGAAAACCAACTCAAGGCACGAAAGCAACAAGCGACAGCGAAAACTAGGCAACAAAAGATGCAGCGGAGAGGTCCCTCCTAACTCTGCCGCTAAGTCGATCCAGGGGGCACGGTCCACTGAATATGGGAATCGATTCCGAAGAAACAAATCCATAAAGAGGATGGATTCTTGTTTCAATCTATCCCGATCGAACGATACCGTCTTGTATTTCTTAGTCGCGCTCCCCGAATAGGGGGAACAGGGCACCACAGACTAGACCTATAGGGTACATTAGTTGGGTAGGCTCATAAATAAATGATATGAGATTGTGGAAGCCTAATTAGGAAAGAATAATTATTACAATCTATCGCAATTCGCAAACAACTCAAGAAAATGTGTAAAATCGACAATTCAATTCAAAACAACTAGGTTTAGTCTACCAAACGTCGTGAAGGAAGTCAAGATTGTCGCATCACGAGATGATGTGGTCGAAATCGAACTGCAACCAGGCAATTCTAAGACAGCTCAGATTCTCGATGCGGTCCTGGTTCAAGCGGGTTCAGCAGCAGACAAAAAGTGGGCAGCAGAACCAGGTCCTAGCATGGTGGCTTTGTGGCTGGGGTGGTCGGAAGGACAAGGTAGCAGTCACAGTGATCTGGACCAGTAGATCCAGCCGAAAATGATGAGACTTTGGCCAGTGGGCTTGCCTGGTTGAATTCAAGCAGCAAGGGCTACTCGACTTTGATCGCAGGCAAGGCCGCATCCTGACCAGTGGATTATGGAGACAGCAGCAACTCAATATAGAAATACTTCGGTTTGGGAATTTTTGTTATGATAGAAAGAAAAGAAATTCAAGAAAAATGCTTCACACAACCATTTCTCATACTCTAGTCTCTTCAATAATTGCATAAAAATCTGAAATACAATGTTTATAGCCATATGGGCTGTCAAAAAATAGAAACAAAATAACTATAGATCAAACAAATCAAATCTAACTAACTACAAAAATCTGAACTAAACAATAACTAACTCATCCTCGTCCTGAATAACCAACTGAAAAATAAACCAAGCCATGTTTAATACTTGATCCAAACTAGACCAATTTGAATCGGACTTGGACCAAATTGTACTGGTCCTCCATCAATCTCCTCGGCATTGAAATTCACCTGCTGCTGAAATAGTGATGATATGGTAGCCTGGGAAGACAATTCAATCGCCAAATCCATGAACTCTGCATCTAGACATCCTCGCCAACGTGCCAGATAATATTATACTCTATCAGCAACATCAATGAGCTCATCATCTAGAGTGAACTCGAACTCCATTCTATCTTGTCTCCAAGGCAGCCATGATGGAGGATGTGGTACGATAAATCCGTATGGCTCGCCTCCATGGTGTACTAATGGAAGAGGTGGGGTAAAAAGTTTTGGAGCAACAACTAACCCCTCAAGAGAAGAAGATGATTGTGGTTCAGACAGGCCTATGGCAAAATATGGAAATGGTTCGTGCTAGTATACCGAATCTCTCACATTGAATACGATGTCTCCAACTAATAATTTATGCAGCCATCTAAGATTATTTGTTGAAGATATATAATAGTCACTGCTCACAACTAAATTCCCACAAATCTCAAGGTGTTGGTTCGTGCTAGTATACCGAATCTCTCACATTGAATACCATGTCTCCAACTAATAATTTACGCAGCCATCTAAGATTACTTGTTGAAGATATATAATAGTCACTGCTCACAAATAAATTCCCACAAATCTCAAGGTGTGACTCGTGGGCAGCTTGTTCAACAAACTCAACAAACTTGGTGTGACTGTCCCAACAGGTTCACTAGACTAAGGACCTACTGGTATGGACACTGGCACTATGGGTGTAAGTAATGCAAGTGAACAAGTACTGATATGTAAAGATTCATTGGTTTCTGTTGAATCGTCCTCAACATTCATCGGTCATCGTTGAATCGTCCTCAAGTCACTAGTGTTCATCATGTGACTCGTGTCAACTCTAGCGTTCTTGCTTATTTGTGTGCATGTTAGCAAGTTGGTCAAGGATTAGTTGCTTCAGATCCATGTTTATACTATAAATTTTACCCTTAATAACATACAAGAGCACGAACTTAGGCTCTGTAACAAATATGATGTGGGACAAAAACTACAGTGCAAACCTAGATGAGTCAAAACACAAATAAAAGATTTGAGATTGCAGAAGCATAACCATGGAACAATAATTATTAGGATCACATAACAACCTAGCAAAATAGCAGATTTGATAATTAAATTCAAAAGAAATAGGTTGAGTAAACCAATTGTCAAGAAGTCGATGCGAAGGTAGTCCCACTATGTTGCACGGATATGGATAAGGCCACAATACTGATACAGGATACGGGACATTTTCACAAAGGTACAATAGTAGTCACGAATGATCCATGAATACGAACACGGATATGAGCATGGACAAGATATGGACACTAGTTTACCGTGTCCATCAAGATACAGAGACCACTTTACCATGTCCATGCAACATAGTTGTCGCATCAGAAGATGATGTAGTTGAAGTCAAATTGCAATCTGGCAATTCTGAACCAGGCGGTTAGCCGATAGACTGGTCAGATTTTTGATGCATTCAGATTTTCGACACAGTTATGGTTCGGGTGGGTTCTGTAGTAACCTAGTTTCGTATCAATTTAAATTTTAATTTATATGTAAATAGTGAATATATTTGGTTTATTTGTGTAATTCCTTTCTATTTGGATTTCACCAAGTCAGCCGAAATCCCCCATCCCTCCCTATTTGTTGCACGATTCGCTGAACTGAGCAATTTTCTCCACATTCCTCTCCAAATCCCCCTTTCTCTACATATTCTTCTTCTCCTTCTCATTTTTCTTCCTTTTTTTCCTCCAACTCTTCCTCCATAGCCACCACCTCTCTCATCATCCCACCTCTTCCTCCTCTCCATCACTGCCCGAACTACAGCTGACCCCGGCCTCGCCACCTTCCTTGTCACCTCAGCCGCGATGCCGTCTGACTGCTTCCGATTGAGATCGAGCCGAACCCGACCCGTCGACAACGCTGTTGTCTTCTACCGAGCCCAACACTGGGCGTCTATCATCGCCTCGCCACTTGACACCTAAACCACTGGTTCATTGTAACACACCCCGACTCTTCTACATTGAGAACACAAATACCTCAACAAACCACTGATTCATTACACTGGTCTGGTTGTTCATTTCCTACTTGTGCTAACACATATTAGATCCCCGTGTTGTCCTTATTGTAATCTTCATGTACGTGACACGATTGTTTCCAAATGCCAATAAATTGCAACTCCAAATTCAGATAACAAAAATAACCCGTTAATAACAAGTAATGTAGCTCCTATCCCTTATAGTATTGTTTATGTGTTTACATGTTTATTAGTCACATTCATGCTCTACCCTTTGCTACTACATATTCTTTCATTATACAACTTGTTCGCTTCATGACGAACTTGGGGTTGCATGTCCAGGTTTAGAAAAGTACGAGCCACACCTACCATTGTACACCAGAGATCATGCTCAACTATGCTACCATTGTACGCCAGAGATCATGCTCAAATCTGAATGACAGTGATACTAGTTCTTCTTTTCCATTTTCCTTTATATAATTATAAGCTATGTCCATGTGTATTTATTTTAAGATTTTCAGGCAGTGTCAATTTTAGTTTGTTTAGTATTTCTGGTAAGACTTTTCATCTCATTTTTATTCTACAGTAGTATTTTACAAGAAACCCGATATTAATTATGAGAGTTATCATGGTTCATAGCTTGAAGCTTAGTGTATCATGGTAGGGTTTTATAACTCTATCATGATACGTCGTTGGCCTTCGTTACGTGAACATCTCCCATATTTTGGGAGCATTACCTGACAGGTTCAGCCACAGACAATATCTCAAAGGCAGAATCTGGTCCTAGTTGTGGTGGCTTTGGTGCTGACATGGCTGGAATGACTAGGTAGTGGTCACAAAGTGATATGCACCAGTAAATCTGGCCAGAAAGGATAAAGACTTTTGACTTGTGGGCATCGAGATTGAACTCGGGTAGTGAAGTTGGTCGAGCTTGGTCACGGATAGGGCCTTGGGTGCAGGCCGGTTCTGTCCTGATGGATGGAAACCCAAGAAGGCAGCAGGAACTCAATATAGAAGCAGCACTTTGATTTAAGAATTTAGGTTACACTAAATAAGAGTTTTATACGAAAAATGCTTCACACAACAATTTCACAATAAAATATCTAGAATTTGAGCTGCAATGTATTTATAGCCATATAGACTGCCTAGAGATGGAAGCAAATCAAGTATAGATAAAACAAAACAAATCTAACCAATTCCAAATCTGAGCTAAACAATAACTAACACATCCTCATCCTGAATAGCCAAAAGAAAATAAACCAAGACATGTTTAAATACATAGTCCAAACTGGACCCAATTGAATCGAACTTGGACCCAACTGAACTTGTTATCCATCAATCTGCATCTGGATACTGCTCACCTTGTTAAATCTGACATGTACAACAATTGATAGTAAAGGTACGATCAGGAATGGGTGGATAGGAAAACTATCACAATAGCTCTTCCAAGACTGTCATGAAAATGAATCCTTTACTCCTTGTGATCCAGTTTGAACTCTAACAAATCAATACTGTAGTTTTGCAAATAACACATTCCTGGTCTAAAATTTGGCTAGCACTAGTAACCTTCTATCCAGTACATCTCAATCTCATAGGAAGCTCTGGATGGGACTTGAAGAAAGTGGAATAGCACAATTACCAAAAAATGTGAATAATGTTCACGGTGCCAGCAAAATAATGCATAACCAATAAACAAAGAATAAGCTCCTCTCAATTGCATACAAAAAAGAAAAAACATAGACAAAATAACAGATGCGAGTCCTATTGACTTGTTCTTAGAAAGATAATTTCACCAAGTTCTTAATAAACACATTCTATTTCTATTGAACTACTGTATTTCTTCACTTAGGCACAAATCATGACTATAAGGAACTGCAAAAGGTTAGAAATACAGATACCACATACATCATTTATTTATCCAAAATCAGTAGATAGTTAGAAATAACCAAGTTAAAAAAGATATCACATACATCTGGAATAAATAAACTAAATAAATAAAGGATTCACCTCTTTGAGATTGACCCATTCCCATGTCTCATTAGTTGTGTTGATATCATAAACCAAAAGATGCAGACCCTAACAATTGTTGGAAAAGTGTAAGGTTCGCTATAAACCATTCCCACATGAAATGAGTATTCGACAGCCAAACAGACCTCCATAGGATTGTAGTCGGTTATAACAGCCTCATAGAAATTATTATCTTCAGGCCACCTTGTCATAACCTTTCGCCCAATCAGTGGGTCTTGTTGTGCAGCTTCAGCAGGTTCTGTTGGTGCAATAGCACCCGATGCACTTTGATTTGCAACTGGGCCTCTAGCACTTGGACCAGTGGAAGTGTACGGTAAGGATTTCATTGAAGATGCACCAGGTAATGTTTGACCCTGCAAGAGATAAATAATACTTCAGACAATACCGAAGAAAAGAGAAAAAGGAAGAACCAGTAGCAGTTACTTCCATAGAAAACAAAAGCAGCACTTTCCATGATCATTAACATACTGATTTAAGCTTCTTTCCCTTTGCTCCTGAAGCAGCTCCCTTTTTGGCAGCTGAAGATGATGGCTGCATAGGAGCAGCAACAGGTTGTGAGTGAGGTGCAACCGGCGGTGCACCCATAGATAGAGAAGCTATCGACTGAGATGTCTTCCTCTTGCGGGAAGCAGAGACAGAGGGGCTGGGTACTCGATCATGAGCTGCTGGTTGAGCATTATTAAGCATGCCAGATTGAAGCCTGCCTATCTGCCTCCATTCCCTGATTAAATATTCCATCTAACTAATTAAATATGCAAAACAATCATGGAATAATGAGAGTCTTGCATGCACTAGAGAAAAAGAAAATTTATTTTCTTACAAACCTTATTCTTCGAATAATGTCATCGGCATTGACCCTGTTTAATAATTCTCTGTGTTCCTCATCCGATACTCTCAGTTCTTTTCTGAGTTCAGTTATGAGACTTTCCTTTTCCTAAAGTAATCATATGCGATGGGGCAGCCAATAAAAATTCTTCATGTTAGCATGAAACCAGCAGGAATTCTAACAATAAAAATAGAGAAACTAGGTAACACTCTTATCAGATGAAGTAGGAGAGTACCCAAGTAATTGCATCAGATTGAGCCTTAAATGCCCGAAGAACTGAACTGTATGCTTCTTGTTCAAGTCGATGTATTTGGGTCTCCATATCATGTTGCACTCTGGGATATGGAAGACCACTGGCAACAGGCCTACCATTCCCAATGATGGCGCCTCCTCTTGCACCATTCCGATTTTGATGAGATGGTGGAAGATCATCGTCGGTTCCTGCAGACATTTTGTGGACTATGGAATTACTACCACACAAGCTGGTATAAACCAAAGAAATATTATATTAAAATATTGTCATGGAAAAACTATCGGCAACCAAAGGATGGAACAGAATCAATTACATACAAGAAAATCATATTGTAGGGTACAGTCACAGAAAAGATTCATTTGGCATGTCATAACTTATTGAGGATTGAACGGGAGAGTCAAGTGAGCAAGGAATACCTACAGATTTGCCCTTGCCAAAACTTCATACTGAATAGAAATCCTCTACACTGGAGAACTTCAGGTTGGTTATTCCTATGCAACTTAACCCTCCAAAATAAATTGTAGTCATACAATTGCAGTTCAAGGGTGCACGGTTTGATGAATGCTAGTCCAGAAATGTTGATACCCTAACATTTCACAGCAGACACTTCTCTGCAAACTACAATTGATAGTTCATTCAATAAGACCTCAGAATAACAGTGGAAATGCAACAATCTTGATCTTAATCATTTTTCCAGTGGTAAGGCTATCCCAATTGCCAAATTTCTACTGCAATTCAGCTTCTTTGACTTGAGATTCAATCTGAACAGTCCATATAGTTGTATAAATCCATTTAGATCATTAGTCTCACTTGACCATGTTAGAGTTATTTTATTTTGTTATATATCATATGAGGGTATAATAGTAATTGTGGGTGTATTGCATATCAATATAAATAGACATGAGATACAACCTAGGATTTGAGGCCATTGCAATCTCATTTCTCATATTATCTGTTCTCCTACTTTTTTCCTTCTCTCCTCTCCATCTCCAAACTTCACTTGGTATCAGAGCATATATTTGAAAGTATTGTACATCTCATCCATGGTATCGACTGTTTTTCATCTACTTTTCATGATTCGTCGTTCGTTGTTCGTGGTCGTTCGTGGTTCGTTTATGAGATTTAGGATTTCTACATATCTCCGTTGGTTGTTCGTCGTCGGTTGAGGTTCGTTGTGAGAACTAGGGTTTCAAAGATCTCGTCTTTATGTTGCATCTGCAAGTATGGTGAAGACCGAATCTTCTGGCGAGGTTAATAATGGTGGTGGTTGCAAAGGTGGTTCTCCTTTTACTGTTATTCATAATGATGAATTGGAAAAGTCAATTACAGCGGTGAAATTCAATGGTGCGAACTACCTTGCCTGGTCTAAGTCTATCAAAGTGGTGTTAAGGACGAAGAAGAAGTTGAAGTTTTCGACAGAAGAACCCCCGCCTGAAACTTC
This sequence comes from Iris macrosiphon, assembly GCA_036927795.1. Taxonomy (NCBI): domain Eukaryota; kingdom Viridiplantae; phylum Streptophyta; class Magnoliopsida; order Asparagales; family Iridaceae; genus Iris; species Iris macrosiphon. Next base: position 182,304,567 of record JAYESA010000005.1, on the reverse strand, counting down.
CGCTGAGTATGAAGATTGGATGAGTGCAGATGCATACATTATGTCGTTGTTGTAGCATAGTATGGAGCCGCATATCGCTGCTAATGTTCAGTAGTTTGAATCAAGCAAACAAATTTAGACATCTCTAGAAGAATCATATTCACAGAAGCAAAACGTTGCCCGTATCCATGAGTTGTACGAGTTATTGTTTAATACAAAGCAAAATAGAAAGCATGTGAATGAATATCTGGCTTCAAAGAAGACTTTGTGGGAGGAACTGCTTCAATATCATCATGTTACTACTGATTTAAATAGGGTTCTTATTCGACCTATATCGAAGAAGACTCCCTATGAACTTTGGTTTGGTACAAATTTTTTGGTTGCAGATGCTTTATTTTGAACACCAGGGATAACTTGGGTAAATTTGATACAAAAGTTGATAAAGAATTTTTCTTGGTTATGCTACTAAAAGTACAGGTTTTCGGACTTTTAATAAGCGTTCTTTAATTGTTGAAGAATATATAAATGTTATTTTTGATGAGCTAAACAGTCAAGTACCAAGTTGAAGTAATAATGAAGATGTCAGAACAACATCCAACAAGGAAATAGTTCTTGAAGATACAGCAACTGGTACAAGCTATCTAGAAAGTCTGCCTAAGAGGTTGCGATTCACGACCGATCATCCAGAGGAATTGGTCATAGGTGATGTATCAAAGGGAGTAAGCACTCGTTCAGCTAGCAAAGATATTGTTGCAAATTTAGCTTTTATTAGGCAAATTGAACCTAAAATGTTAAAGTTCACTGATCAATTTTAGATTTCTTCAATGCAAGAGGAATTAAACTAATTTGAAAGAAATAAGTTTGTGAACTTGTTCCTGGACCTAATGATTATTCGATTATTGGTACAAAAATGGATTTTACAAAATAAAATCAGTGAGGATGGACAAGTCACGTAACAAAGCACATCTCGTAGCTCAAGACTTTAACCAAGAAGAAGGCATTGACTATGACGAGACATATGGTTTTGTTGCTAGACTTGAGTCCATTCGCATGTTTTGTGTTTTTGCTAGTTTTTATGATTTCAAACTTTTTCAAATGGATGTAAAAAGTGTTTTTCTAAATGGTTTTATAAAATAAGACGTTTTTTGTTGAACAATCTCCTAGTTTTAAAGATTTCAAATTTCCTAATCTTGTTTCCAGGTTGCGTAAGCCTCTGTACAGACTCAAACAAGCTCCATGTGCTTGGTATGAGCATCTTAGTTCCTTTCTACTTGAAAAGGGATTTTCAAAAGGGAAAGTTGACACAATATTTTTTATTAAAGCACATAATTACACTCTTCTCTTAGTGCAAATAAATGTAGAATCAGATGACATCATATTTGGGTCTATTAACAAGTTACTCTGTGAGAATTTTGCTAAGTGTATGTATAGTGAATTTGAAATGAGCATGATGGAAGAACTCACCTTTTTCCTAGGACTGTGTGAGTCAAGGCACGTTCATAAATCAAGACAAGTACACAAAGAAATTGCTAAAACGCTTTGAAATGGACAATGTCAAATTAATTGGGACTCCAATGACAACATCTACTAAGCTTGATTAGGATGAATACGGCAAGTCGGTCGATATACGTACGTATCGAGGTATGATTGGTAGTCTACTTTACTCAACTGCTAGTCGTCCTGATATTATGTTTCGTATTTGTCTATGTGCTAGATTTCAAGCTAATTCCAAAGAATCACATGTGAGTGCCGTTCAGCGTATCTTACAATACCTTAAAGGAACTTCAACGGTTGACCTTTGGTATCCCAAGACCACATCCTTTGATCTTATAGGTTATTCAGATGCTGATTTTGCTGGATCCAAGATTGATCGTAAAAGCACCAGCGACACGTGTCATTTTCGGGAAAAGCTTTAGTCTCTTGATTTAGTAAGGAAAAAAATTTTGTTGCTCTTTCAACTACTGAAGCTTACTATATAGCTGTTGGACGTTATTGTGCACAATTTTTTTTGGATAAAACAAACTTTAGAAGACTAACTTATTCTTCAAAGATATACATATTTATTGTGATAACAGTAGCACATCAATCTCACTAAAAATCCTATATGTCACTCATGTACTAAACACATAGAGATACAACATCATTTTCTTCATGATCGTCAGTTACAGGAGGATATTTGTTTACAATTTGTTGATACAGAACATCAAGTGGCCGATATCTTTACTAAGCCCCTAACCGAGGATCGCTTTACTTCATTCGTCGAGAAGTAGGGATTCTAGATTCAACTGCTATTTGAATACATAGATTCTGGTCAAAATAGACCGAACTCGGACCATGAAATTCAGATGGCCGAATTCTAGCCGAATTCAGTCGGTTTGTCACAAAACCCAATGATCGAACTCGGTCTTTGTACTTCAGGTAACCGAATTCTGGCCGAACTCGATCAATTTGTCACAGAACCTTGTGCTCTGTTTCTAGACCTAGGGACCGAACTCGGTTCCCTAGGATCCAGTTCCAGAACAAAGCAGCAAATCTGGGCCCTACGTTTTGACTTATGATGTTGGCTATTTAATCCCTGCCACCTTCTCCTGGACATTACCCAAACAGCAGCCCCTTCAAACTCTTTTCCTCTCCAAAACCCTAGAAGACATCAAACCCTAGCTTGGTCATCTTCCTCCTCAAGTACTTCCAAGACTTTTCTTCGCAAATCTGAACTTTTCTTAACATTCTCTTCCCGTTCTCATCTTTTTGAGGTATAAATCATCTATTCTCTTCTATTTTCTTCATGGCTCCTAGACTATTCAATAGGGGTGGTAGAAAGAAGAGAAGTGTCACGTCCCGATCTCCCGTAGGATTTGGCCGTCCCCGCTAGGCGCGAATCACCGCACAAGCGCTCCCGCAGGACGATCGTTCCCATCAGGACGTGATGTCGCACGAGCACAAGCTGCGCCCGCGCAAGGCCATGATCCGAACAGACGGAGAAATAGCTAAGCCACAGAGTCACACAGAGTGCAGCAAAAATTTGAACGACACGAGTAAACGGCCGTTTCGATAACTAGTTCGCCAAGTCGATATAACGGAAGTAGAATAAAAACAAGTATGATACATAAACAAGCTCTTAATTGATAATGAATAAGGTTACAAGCGACGCTAGGCCGACTTTACAAGTCGCACATGCTCTCTCTCAAAACAATAAAGGTGTGCCAAGCGGCTTACAACTTGGGATGATACATAGGCTATGTTCCCACATTATGTCTTATATATGTGCTTCAGCTCCGGATGCAACACTCCAAGGCTCCAGAGCGAACCCTACGCCTTAGCACGCACGAGGGGATACTCTGCACTAAACGAGGTTCTCCTGCACCCTGCAAGCAATCTGGTGGATTATCAGTACATGAATGCACTGGTGGGGAGACTTTTTACCCACTCGACAAATCCAAACACGATATATTAGTTCCGTGCACCATCTATTAAGTTATCTTTCTAATCTTGCCTTAGGATCAGTTTCATGAAAATGATGTAAAGCCTAACTCGTGTGGCAGTGCGCCGGACGATATAAGAAAAATACGACGAAACTTACCAACTTACTATTCTTTCTTCCCTGCCCAAATGATACAACCAAGTTAACCAAGCATGAATATCTATAAGGAAACCAAGAATCACATAAGCAAACACAAGTATTACTAGCATATTTCTGACTCAGGTGAACGACATATACAAATTTGTAATACTCATATTATTTTGCGACTCAGGTTGTTCAAATGCATTATACTCAGACCGTTCAGAATTCTCAGATTTTTCAAGTGTGTTTCAGAGGCTCGGATTTCTTACTTCAATTAACGATCTGCACGCAGAGTGCGTCATGCATCTGTTACTTGCCTCAAGTCCATACGAGGCCATACGTGGGTTGCCACATGATTCTTTTAATGATACTTGATGAGACTTAAATGATACTTTTTAACAACACATTCACATTACTTGACTAGCCATCATGAACTATAGTCCGGACGGTCGACGGTCGTTGCAGCGCATGTAGCGAGCCCCGCTACAAGGTCATGTCTCCCCCATGTTGCCTATGAAACATTCATGTCCGGATCGGATCGGCCCCGGTGCCCGGGCGTACCGTCCGCAGGAACCATAAACCTGTACACAGGCAGTCCATGACCATAGACGATCAACACTAAGATTTTATTATATGCAATACTTTAGGACCTTGAATGAACATAACTAGTTGACATAGTGCGAATGCATTTACTCGTTCAGAGATCTCATGATCGGGTGTGTCAATGCATAGTTTATGCTAATGTTTTACTACTTATTGCAGCTCCCGTTTTGGGAGTTGCCTTGGCGACCCAACGGTCATGAAGACTTTTCATGTTTCTATCATTTGGCTTGGAACGACTATTTTGATAGTCTTCCTGCCGCAGGTAAGTGGACCATGATCTGTATTGTGCTTCTATATCGAGGCAATATGTATGTGACGAACATTTCAAGGCATATGAAGCAATATACTTAATGGGACATATAAGGAACAAAAGTAACGCTACGAGGGTGGGGTTATATGAACCGTAAAGCGAGCATACTACTCCGTTCAACCAATCTACTTCTATGTTCTATGCAAAAAGACATAAGATAGGATTATTTCCTTAGCTAGGTGAGTTGTATTCTTTATTAGCAAGGAAGGGGTGATTCGTCTAGCGACTAGCATGTATCGTCCATATATTTTAAGTGTGCAGGCTAAGCAAAGACAGGTTCATCGTAGCCACCCACCTTAGCGATGATTCGTCTCGGTCGAGCGATACTCCGAGCGCGCCTTTGAAAGTCTAGTCTGAACTCCTGTAGGACCAAGTCTGAAATCTTTTGCCTCAAGCAATTCTCGCTGGGCAAAGCAGGTCGTTGCACTTGCGCCGTTTGAATCGGCTCTCCGCTTGAGCGGAACGCGTCGTTACAATATACACCACTCAGAAAAAGTCTCGTCCTCGAGACTTCCTGAGCATATACTATCGAATCTATCTCAAGCATAGCAATCCATATCATTAGATCCATTCAAACACAACTTTCTACTCGTTCCTCATTCCGTGTCGCGTGTATGTTGGGTATGTCTCATTGAACGACTCTATCATTCAATCTAAGCTCTGACTCGATCTCTACTGCGCCTTAGTGCGGAACATATATTGCTTAACGCGGGGTATGTTATAATCCATCTCAAATGATGATCTAGGGTTGAGACAAACTTATCCAATTTGTTATACTCGTCCATGCGAATCTAAAATATTCACTTGCACTAGCATTCGAGATCAGCATATCGCGAGTCTGGATCGTCCACATATTCAAGACGTCCCTCAACATATGCATGTCAACCAACTTAGCAATAATGGAGTCTTTGCACTCGAGTTCATCATATCACTGAGTCTTGGATCGTGCACACGTTCAAGGCGTCCCTCAAACATATGCATTCAACCAAACTTAGCGATTGTGAATTCGGACAAGCTACTCGCGAAAATCTCAAGAGTTCTAGTCTTACGAATCACGATGATACCATCAACGGGGTCAATCAAAATCCAAGTCATTTCCAATCCCACTCAAACCAAGCATTGTACTACCGTTAAACACAATCTATCCGATCAACCGACTAGCATCCAAGTCTTATTATCTATTCCGTTCATGTTAAACACAGTATACACTTATCGACCAAAGTCTAACTCTAAGTTTTGTTGCCCCAATTCTATGGCTTGCTTAAGCAATATTCTAAAGTCGGTCACACAAGTTTCTTTCACTCGGCATAGGGTCGTCTGCCTAACCGCTAGGTCGGCTCACAAGGTCATAGGTACATTTCAAGTTCACAATTCTCATCGTGCAAATTCGTTGCACGTTACTCGCCCCGATTCCTAAGGTCAAACCATTGTTCTTTCGTAAGGGACATTCTATCCAAGCTCGTTTCACTCAGATTTCTAAACATCGAGCACAGATCATTCTATCCACATCAACACGTTCATTTGCACAGGATCCGGGTCCGTTAAGCAAAACCGTTCCTAAGACACGTTCGTTCAATCAAATCCACGATATATCCATGTCGCAGGTCAAACCCATCGATTTGCAGTCTCTCTCCTCCATTACGTTTGATAGAATTCACATATCCATTCTTTTCTAAGCCTAGACCACCAAGTCACGATCTCACTCTAAATCTTCGATATAAATAATAAACTCTAAGTCATCCAACACGATCTACGTATCCGTTCATGAAACCATCAAGCATATCTTACTTCACGTTCTAGACTAACTCCTCCTCAAAATACTTTGGTTCATTTGTATCCTTAAACTCGTCTTATCGTGTCGAACCACAAGTCAAGACGATCATTTAATTACGACGCTCCGGTCTCCCGCAAGTTCAATCATCCCCGTTGGACGTGAAATCACCACGCCAACGCTCCCTCGGGATAACCATCCTAATCCGGACGTGACACATTTACGAGTATGGAGTTGCACTCGTACAAAGCAAGAACGTCAAACGTTATGGTTATCATCAAACGAATAGACACCTTATTGTTATACTTTGTTTCATCCAAGTTGTATATTAATCTCACAAGTCATGTTCATCTAATAACCGTTCATGCCATGATCATAATTCGTCTAGCCAAATCGTCCAGTTTTAATGTTACCGTTCAATCAATCCGTAGTTTACTTTTAACATTCCTCAAACAACTAAGTTCAAATCCTCAAGCCAAATTCTATCCAACTTTGTTACGTTTCATTTCATCGAGTTCGTTTGTATAATCTTCGAACATGTTCCCGCGAGTTCGATCATCCCCGTTGGATGTGAAATCACCACGCTAACGCTCCCGCAGGATAATCGTTCTCATTTAGGCCCGATGTCGAGTGTTACCTTTCGAACTAGATTCAATATCGTTCTTCCAAGTCAAGATTAAACCCGTTATCGTCTACTTCAATCATTGAACCAAAACTTTTCTAACTTGCATCAATCTACCCTATCTTCCAATTATCGATACCATGCCAAGTCTATTGATTCGAAACTACAATATACATTCTCAGGCTAACTTCTATCGCTTGATATCCTACTCAAGTTTCAATCTGTTTGATTCAATTTAAAATCGCTCGCACGATCCACCAAGTTTTTGTTTCCATTACCTTGAATCCCTATTCGATATAAGCATTATCACTTGTTCAACACATTCTTAAATCGTTCAAACCAGTTATCGTACGAGACCTATGAATTCGCTTGAACATTTCCAAAATGATCCATACACCACTCAGGAATTGAGTCACCCGATTAAATCCTCAATCGTGTTCGCATCACTAGCTAGAATATTCACCAAGTAGTTCCTTAGAATTCCTGCGCAATATCTAAGTATCGCTACGATAAATCTTAGTCTCATATATATCTCTATTAATAGTCATTCAAGTAAACCATATTTGATTTGTATCTGCTGACACGAAATATCGTCCGAGTTATTTCTCAAAATCCAAGCACGATCCTCTATATTTGCCTTAGCGATAAACTCATAAGGTTTTTATCGGTTGTCATTCTAAGTCTGACTTATCCTTATCTGAACGATATTCCAATCTCGCTTGCAAACTAGCTCGCACCAAAAGGGTCTTGGCGCACGATACACAACACAACTTAGCCGAAAGGCTGTGTGCATATCTAACCGTCCGAATGATATTCCATCTCGTACTCTAACCAGCTTCGCAATCATGTATAGGTATTTGGGCTCGCACATAACTTGCAAATTATAACACGAGTCTATTCCCACGAAGTCTGATACTGGTTGGCACAAAGGCCTTCGCATCACAATTTCGTACAAGCAATCATATCATTCATATGCACTTTCAAAAATACTTGGACTCATTGTATGGAACATCCCGTTGGAACATTTAGAGAGAGCGTCTGTAACATAACCCACGAACGAGCTTTCGAAACTAAGAGAATCGATAAGAAGTCCAATGACGTAAAGCCATGCTCTGATACCAATATGTCACGCCCCGATCTCCCGCAGGATTTGGCCGTCCCCGTTAGGCGCGAATCACCGTGCAAGCGCTCCAGCAGGACGATCATTCCCATCAGGACGCGATGTCGCGCGAGCACAAGCTGCGCCCGAGCAAGGCCATGATCCGAACAGGCGGAGAAATAACTAAGCCACAGAGTCGCACAAATAATATCCAGTGTAGCAAAAATTTGAATAACATGAATAAACGGCCGTTTCGATAACTAGTTCGTCAAGTCGATATAGCGGAAGTAGAATAAACACATGATATATAAACAAACTTTTTATTGATAATGAATAAGGTTACAAGCGGCGCTACTTGTGATATATAAACAAGCTTTTTATTGATAATAAATAAGGTTACAAGCGGCGCTAGGCCGATATTACAAGTCGCTCATGCTCTCTCTCAAAACAATAAAGGGTGCCAAACGGCTTATAACTTGGGATGATACATAGGCTCTCACATTATGTCTTGTATATGTGCTTCAGCTCCGGACGCAACACTCCAAGGCTCCAGAACAAACTCCACGTCTTAGCGCGCACGAGGGGATACTCTGCACTGAACGAGGTTCTCCCGTACCCTGCAAGCAATCTGGTGGATTATCAGTACATGAATGCACTGGTGGGGAGGCTTCTCGTCCGCTCGACAAATCCAAACACGATATATTAGTTCCGTGCACCATCTATTAAGTTATCTTTCTAATCTTGCCTTATGATCGATTTCATAGCAATGATGTAAAGACTAACTCGTGTGGCAGTACGTCGGACAATATAAGAGAAACACGGTGAAACTTACCAACTTACCATTCTTTCTTCCCTGTCCAAATAATACAACCAAGTTAACCAAGCACGAATATCTATAAGGAAACCAAGAATCACATAAGCAAACACAAGTATTACTAGCGTGTTTCTGACTCAGGTGAACGACATATACAAATTTGTGATACTCATATTATTTTGCGACTCAGGTTGTTCAAATGCATTATACTCATACCGTTCAGAATTCTCAAATTTTTCAAGTGTGTTTCAGAGGTTCAGATTTCTTGGTTCAATTAACGATCTGCACGCAGAGTGCGTCGTGCATCCGTTACTTGCCTCAAGTCCATACGAAGCCATACGTGGATTGCCACATGATTCTTTTAATGATACTTGATGAAACTTAAATGATATTTTTTAACAACACATTCACATTACTTGACTAGCCATCATGAACTATAGTCCGGGCGGTCGACGGTCGTTGCAGCGCAGGTAGCGAGCCCAGCTACAAGGCCCTGTCTACCCCATGTTGACTATAAGACATTCATGTCCGGATCGGATCGGCCACAGTGCCCCGACGTACCGTCCGCAGGAACCATAAACATGTGCACAGGCAGTCCATGACCATAGACGATCAACACTAAGATTTTATTATATGCAATACTTTAGGACCTTGAATGAACATAACTACTTAACATAGTGCGAATGCATTTACTCGTTCAGAGATCTCATGATCGGGTGTGTTCCATTCAATGCACAGTTTATGCTGATATTTTACTACTCCCGTTTTGGGAGTTAGCCTTGGTGACCCAACGGTCCCGAAAACTTTCCATGTTTATATCATTTGGCTTGGAACGACTATTTTGATAGTCTTCCTGCCGCAGGTAAGTGAACCATGATCTATGTTGTGCTTCTATATCGAGGCAATATGTATGTAACGAACATTTCAAGACATATGAAGCAATATAATTGAAGGAACATATAAGGAACAAAAGTAATGCTACGAGGGTGGGGTTATAAGAACCGTGAAGCAAGCATACTACTCCGTTCAACCGATCTACTTCCATGTTCTATGCAAAGAGACATAAGATAGAATTATTCTCTTATCTAGGTGAGTTGTATTCTTTATTAGCATGGAAGGGGTGATTCGTCTAGCGACTAGCATATATCGTCCATATATTTTAAGTGTGTATGCTAAGCAAAGGCAGGTTCATCGTAGTCACCCACCTTAGCGATGATTCGTCTCGGTCGAACGATACTCCGAGCGCGCCTTTAAAAATCTAAGTCTGAACTCCTGAAGGACCAAGTCTGAAATCCTTTGCCTCAAGCAAGTCTTCTCACTGGACAAAGCGGGTCGTTGCACTTGCGTCGTTTGAATCGGCTCTCCGCTTAAGCGGAACGGATCGTTACAAGAAGGTTTAATGAAGTTGCTTCTTCTAATCCTCCACAAGAGGATCACCCAACTTCTATGTTCAGTCCTCCAATGACCGAAGAGGGACATTTCGATGGGTCACTCTTTAGAACCCTAGAAATTTTGGTAGAATGGTACACAAATTTTTGTAAAAGAAACGTGCCCAGAAAACCCTATTAGCTTCACAATCTTTCCGAAATATTGGGAAAATTTTCGTGATCTATGCTTAGTAGATTTTGTATCTATTTGAACTCGTGTTTATATTAATGCAATTTGTATGTTCTATGGCAATCTGACATATGAAGATGACAAAATTCGCTCACCCCAATTGAGTTTGACAACGAAGATTTGGGCGAGATACTCAACATTCCAATCATGGGAGACGCCCTAATCAATGCTCGTCAATTTCAATTTGAAGACGACATGACACTTGACACTATTAAGACTACAATGTGTCATCCCCCATCCTCGTACACCTGGCCACCTTTATGCTAGGTATCTGAACCAATAATTCTATGAACTGCATAGAATGGTATTTTCCGCTATCCTTCCAAAAGACTGGTTCTACTGATGAGATTACATACTTCGAGATGTCCTGTCTTTATCATCTGCAATTTAGAGTTCCTTTTAATCTTCCCAAGACCATAATAAACTTCATGGTTAAATGTAGATTGAAAGGACGTAACCTACTTTACGCTATGATTCTACCTTTAATCTTTTACCGATTTCATATTCCACTAGGTGACTGTCTCTTCATTGATGAGCCGTCGCCTATCTAACCCAGGCTCGTAAGGCTACTGCTTCTCCTCCTGTCATTATTTCTCATGATGACTCCTCATCAAGTTCCATGAACATCCTCCGCAACCACCACCTCCACCGGCCACGATACTCTCTAAAACATGATTCTTAATAGGTTTTGATTGCAAGAATACCGTACTACTTTGCATGCCTATGCCATATGCAACACTCTAGCTGATATGCAATATAGCACGTCTCACAACCCTGCTGGTCCTATTCCCATGGTTCGTGATCCATCCTGTGCGGGCTACCACATTGATGATTCCAGGAGGCACTTGGACCCTGCATCTTCCTACTATGAGAATGATCAATTTCGCCCTAGAGATCCAGATGATAACAATGATGAGTAGTGTTTGGAGTGCTTCTGGCTTGGAGATTTTAGTATTGATGGAGTCAAGATGATGTTCTAGTTTCTTAGTTGTTTCACTTTGATTATGTTGAACTTTCTATGTTTCTATGTCGTCGTCTTAGTTTCGATTATGCATCTTTATGTTTCATTAGTATTGTGCTTGTTCTAATTTGGGTTATGTAATGAACTCTTAAGTTTGCAATCAATGTCTATGCTCGTTGTTTCTATGTTGTATTGTTATGTATATATTGTTCTATTGTTGTTTCACTCTTGTGTTTCTATGTTGCTTCATCGATTACGGGAGAGCCGTACCATTTCGATGAAATGACAAAGGGGGAGAACAATACAAATGCAAGATGATGGTATCGATACTCTAAACTAAACATGCTCTCACAAATTGCGAGCTATAAACCTTCCTACTACCAAGAACAACTCTCCTAGACTTGTAGGTGCCAAGTGCGATCTCGATTAGAAGTATGCAAAAAATTGTAATGCTTGGAAACTCCAAGTTCGTCTTCCATGTCGGCGGCAACACGAGCCGAAAGATGGAATCCTGGTCCTCCGAAATGATGGCTATAGTGTCGTGGTGGTCCACCAGTAGCCGATGGGCTGCGATGGCAACTCGAGGTGCGGCGATGGCAACTCGAGGTGCAGCCTCTTCATGCTGGATTTCCAGTTTCGTGTTAGGGTTAGACAATTCTAGTAATTTTGATCTTGCTCTAATGGAATTTATGTGACAATTAGGGTTTATAATCTTGAATGGTTCAATAGGAACAGTTTTCAAATGACATGACTTTAGGGTTTTCTTGCTAGTGTTTGGTAGAAACTAATTCGATTTTGAGGAAGTTTGGTTCAAAATCGTGGTCTGCAGTTTTGTGCGGTTTTGCTAAAATATTATTAGGTTTAATCGAATAGACAACGCATGTCCCTAGTACTGAAGTGGTTTTATCTTCAGGACTGTTCTTTCCTTCTCCTTTATATTTATCACATAAGCTTGTACCTTTTGACTGTAAAATACAAGGTGAAGAAAGAGAGTACATGTATAATTTTGATGTAGCGAGATACAAAGACTGTATGAGTTGTCTGAACATTTTCTTCCATGTACAAACTGGACCGCCTCAACCAGACTCAACATGAGATTTGAACCCAATATTGACCTTTGAAGTGGGATCCTGCCTTAGACCCAATAAGCTATAGATATTAAAGATAAAAAGAGCCGCTGCCTAAATCCTCCTAGTTTTCTTCTCAGTTCTGCTTCTATCGTCTACCCTAAATCTCCATCAGCCTCAACCTCGTCGACGATCCAATGGGCGATGAATATCGAGACTCCAACATCTGGTACACAAATCTCGATCCCCTCTTAACCTTGGGTCCCCGCCCAGGCCTTTCAGTCTTCGCCGCCTTGTGCCACCTTAGCAAACTTGGTCAAAATAAGTGTCAAAAGAGAGTTATCAAGATATCTAATGTACGGAGACAGAAATATTCTAATATATGCATGTACACAAACTATAACAAACGTTTATCAAGCCATTGGTGATTGTGATGTCTTGGGTATGTATATATATGTACCTAAAGACTAACATAATAACCACGTGGTCCGCAGTTCTTATAGAATTGATTTACATCCTTAATTGAGTTAACATGATAAATAGTTGCACATAAAGTTGTCTTTCTTATAAAACTGGCAATAATGAAGTGTAAGGTGATATCTTAATGTGATGACTTAATCTGTCTTGAAGTGTCCCTGAGACATTTCACAAAATGGAAACATGAAATTTCCTGTATAGCTTTTCACTTCTCTATTCTTCTCTTGTTCTTCTCTAATGAATAAACAGAAAATCAACATTCACTCACAATAGCCATATTGATTATCTTCACTGTCCTATTTCATTTTGCCCAATTCTTCCTGCATTCTGCAGATATTAATTCTTGCCCATAGGATTCACCAAACAAAAAATAAATTATTTGATTCCTACATATCAAAACAACCTTCCTGTCCATCATATACCTTATTATCCTCCAATAAACATAAAAGAATCCAATAACAAGAAACCATTTAGACGACCTTAGGTCTCTTCTTCTCAGGACCTAAAGATAAGCCTCGTTATGGAGATCAAATAATACTTTCTTCCAATCCTAAAGTTGTAAAGTAACTTAGATATTATCAATTTATCAGTTAATCAAATCAAAGATATTACAACTGACATCCATTGTTATAAAAATCGGTTCTAGGCGCTAGGCGGTCATGGGGTGCCTAGACGCTAGTTGGCACTTAGGCAGAATTAGTCGGCCCTAGGCCGAATTAATCAGCGCCAGTCGATTAACTGGTTTTAGGAAAGCATTTGCACCAAAAAAACTATGCATTTAATAGTTTGTATGATGTCAAATTTTTGGAGAAAACATATGTTGCACCAGGAGCTGAACAGAAGAAATCAACAGCCTCAGGAATAGTTATGTAGCATAACCAGCTACTAGATAAGCCAAATCTCCCATAAAATACCTCAAGCTCTCACATGATTGCCTTCGACTGGAAACCAAGTAGTAACATGATGAAGGATACATATAATGAGAATGCAATCACACTCAAGTTACAGATATCACCCACCATATTCACACAACAAACAAATCTTTAGACCATTTACAAATTCCTCTCTATATTACATAGGTAATATGCATTTGCAACCAAATAACATGCTACTAGTTGCTATTTCTAAACTTAGTCTGATTGGTCTCAAATAATCCTTGCTGAATTCAATAAGCAACTATCATAACAATTTGTATCAAGGCAAGAATTAGAGAATACTTCATATGTAAGAAAACTCAGATATTGAAATGTGACTACTCTCTAAATACTATGTACATAGTTAAGCAACAAAAGTGCAAGCTAACACCCTGCATAATTCATAATACTGGCTATCAGAGTTGCCATCTTCAACCAATTTAGGTCCCTTACTACTTACTACTTACAACATTCAATTTAAATATATACGCTAGGAAGCACAGACACTACAAAATTGGTCCCTTGTCCGTGTCGGACATTTATCGGACACAACAGAAACACTCCAAAATGCACTAGGACATTGCAAATTATGTGCAGTGTTTGTGTTCCCTTGTCTGAATCGTGTAGTATTGAGTCTCTGTAACATAACTATAACATTTGACTAGCTTATGACGTGTTGTCCACTGTGGCAACCCACCAATTGATTAGCGCGCTGACCATTAAATTTGTTAACCATATTGACGAAACCCTATTTCTTTCAGAAAAAGTAGTACATATTCATATAAAATGGAATACAAAATTTAAACCCTAATCCCTATTACAAACAACAAAAGCTCCAAAATCCTATATTTCCAAATATATCTTAAATCACAAGTTTGTTGAGCTGATCCTTCAATCACCACGCACCAAATCTATCAAATTAGAAACTTTTATAAATAAATGAAAAACAAACCTTAAATCCTAATGCCAGTTACCAACAATTCAATCTCCAAAACCCTAGTTTCCTCAATCTCTCTCGGATAACTACCTAGCCGAACTGATCTTCAATCACCATGCATAAATCACTCAACCTCTATAAATAAATCGATAGCATAACCATAGAAGAAAAACGAGACAATCCCGTTATAATTCGAAAATGATCGGTTCATTTGAAAATGGAAACAAGCCTTAAACCCTAATCCCGATTACCAACAAAACAAGCTCCAGAACCCTAATTTTTTCCATCACCACCTATCCAAGCTGATCCTCACATCGGCACGCACCAAGCTGATCCTCACATCGGCACGCACCAAGCCGATTCACTACCTATCCAAGCTGATCCTCACATCGGCACGCACCAAACCACTAAAGTTAGCAACTCTTTTGAATAAATCGATGGAACATATACTGCAAACCTGAACAAACGAGAAATTCCATTAAAATTCGACTCACCACTACTATCGGAAGGGTCGTACTCCATGGCCGATCCCCCCCCCCCCCCCCCAACGCTAGCCGGAGGAAAACCCTAGATCGGTAGAAAACCACCTCGAATTCCCAACAGGAACAAGAAGAATCGTCAAGAAGCAAACTTTTGTGAGATTCGTCGATCGGAAGCGGTCGAGTACAATGTGGGTGCTGAGAATTTGAGGAGAGTTTCGAGAATTTTGTGGAGAATTTTAGAGAGGGAAGGGGGGAAACGCCGGGAGGTGAACGAAAGCTGGGACGACCACGGTCACAAACTCACAAATTTGGTTTGGGTTGAAAAAGACGTAAACTTCGGCGATTATTTGGAAAAAATCATTACATTTTAATGTGTAAATTAAATATTTATTTAAAACATAGTAAAGGTGAATCGGAGGAGGGCCGTGCAAATTTGGGCCGACCTACCCATCTATTGACTTTTAATTGAATCTGTTAAAATATGGTTAGATTTATAATTATATTCAAGCCCATAGGAATATAAATTTCTTCTTCTATGCGTATATGGATATGTTCTCAATCAATATATATTCATAGTTGTATGACTTTTTTATATTCATCCATCAATACAATCAATATTGTTAATTTGTTTCATGCTATCAAAGCTTAGGATTTTTCAACCCTAGGACCGTTCAGAGAGATTTATCTGCCTCATCGTCTTTACTGACCAAAATTCAAGTCGTCATCATCAGACAAGTTTTAAACTCGAGACGTTGTTGTCAATTTCTTCGATTACGACCACGGAAGCCCTTCACCTGGTGCTCCATCTTCGCGGTTGTCACCGCTTGGCACTTGAGGCTTGTAAGTTTCTGCATCGCATTTAGCTATCAAAAAAGAAAAAAGAAAGAAAGAAAGAAAGCAGAAGGAATCATCGATTATCTCCGTTGTCTCTAGATTCATATGATCGAAATGGAGCACTATTTTGCATTGATTACTTCTCTTTGAGAGCATATGAATATGTGTGTGGCTATATATCTGTATTTGTAGCCCTTTTTAGCCATATAAAAAATATTGAGGAACGACTCTGAGATCATCGTTATAAAAAAAGCAAGTCAAGGAAAGACGCTTATGATTTTATTTTTTAGCCAAGGTTAATGTCTGCTAGCTGATTTGGCCACTTCCACTTGTAGGAATATTTTTGTCATTTCATCATTGTTTGTTAATTATATAGTATAATTATATTAGTGTTAGTTAGTATGCTAGCTAATTAAAATTTGTTAAGTGTTAGTTAGTGCTAATTAGTGTTAGTTATGACTTTAGTTAATTATAACTAATTAGTTAATGTCTTTGATAGAATATTCCCCTATTAGTTAGCTAAGATATTTTTCTTAACTAATTAGATCCCTTCCTAAACCAAATAGATTTCATGACAATTCTAGAACTTAATTAGATAGTGGAGAGGGGCAAACAAGACATTTCATAAACCCCTAACCTAGCCATACATGGTTGGCCCTAATAGGGAGGTGGAGACCCTCATTTGTTCATACCATTAGCCATTTGTTCTCCCCAAGCTTCTTCTTCTTCCCCAATCCACACAAATCCCTACCAATTTCCACTCAAACCATTTTAATTCTCATTCATTATCATTCCCATGGAGGTTAGAAGACTTGGAGCCAAGGAGAAGCTAGGAGGAGTGTCAAGCAATGAGCATTGTGTCCATTTTTCTCATTGTGTCCATTTGGTGGAGTTTTATTGGGATCTAACTCCCAATAGGTATAAATTTACTTTCTCTACCAATTTCTATGTTAGAATACAAATTTGAATCCATAGGAACCTACCCATAGGGACACCCAACCCCATTGGTGAAGATTTAGGTGGTATAGTATCCATTTCTAATAGTTACATATGTTTTTATGAGCCATTTGGTGGGACTATAAATTTGTGTCCACCAAGTATTTGATTTATGTTAATAGGACTATTAGTGTCTATTTGGTTGTGTGATAGTGTACTTGTGTCCATAAGTGGATACGTAGAGGCCGTCTCATGATACGCCATGATACGCATGGTTAGGATTGGTATTTTCTATGTTGGTGGTGTCCATTGGTGTCAATTTCTCTATATTATATTAGATCTATTATTTATATATGTAATTATGTCATATATTGTGTTTGTGTGATGTTTTATTGTGTTTGGGGTTGGTATCATAGCGTTTGATGGGAGTACCACTTGAGTATCATAGTGTGATACTTGAATATCATAGTGGTGCACACTAAGTGTTTGATAATTCGTTTGTATTAGTTGTGGTAGAGTTGATGTGGTGTATTTGATGATGGGTGGTTGGTATCACACACTTGTGTGTTGGTATATCAATCGGTGTGTATTTGTATAGTGTTGGTTGGTGTATTGGAGTAGTGGTAGGAGAGTGTTTGTGTTATTGTTGTGTTAATGTTGGGTGTGTATCATGATTTGGAGGTTAAGTATCATGAGAGTTTGATTGTGTGTGTGTGTGTGTGTGTGTGTGTGTGTGTGTGTGTGCATCCTTGAGCACTTGTATCATGAGTTATTTATGGTGAGGTGTGTGTGTGTAACTTTAGTGTTCAGTTAGAGAGTGGTTGTGTGTCTGTGAGTGAACTGCAGTGCATGAGTATTTCATTATGATATCTGAAAGTTGAGTAGAGTGGTGTCAAGGATTAGTGTGCTATTATAGGTACCAGTTGCACCCGTTTTTGTGTAGTGCTGCACAAGACTTGGGCTCGGGTTGCAAGTGCAGTAGCTTGCTGCAGGGGGACTACACTTTGGTGCAGTCCACAATACAGTGTACTGCAGGGAGGCAGTCTTCCACTGCGTTGGTAGCACTCCTTGTTGTGTAGGCTGAGGTAGTGAGCAAGCAGAGTGTTGAAGGAAGTCCAGTGGTTGTTGTGCATGATTATGCACAGTTTACCTATTGTGCAGGCAAGTAGGAGTAGCTCAGTTGCAGTTTCCTGCAGCAGAGTTCCAGTTGGGTTGTGCAATATTTGAACTACAGCGTTCTGCAGGATAGAGGGGGGGGGGGTTTCTGGGTTTTGCTGTGTGCATGGGAAGGGGTTTTGGATGGACTATGGCAGTGCACAGTAGGGTGTCCAGAAGTAGTGTCTAGTTTGAGAGTGGTTTATATGTGTCTCGTGACAAGTATATATTGGTGTCTAGGTGGATGTCTAGAGAGGGTATTGGTATAAGCAATTGTGGATTGTGTCGAGACATGAGTATCTTGGTTGTGGTAGCGATGGAAGACATGGTATCTTAGAAGTATCAAGGTATTTAAATACTAAGATACTAGAGGGTATCTTGAAGTTGAGGAAAGTTGTCAAGTTGAGATACTAGGTGGGTAACAAAGTATAGATACTAGGACACTAAGGTAAGGCAGTGGGTAACTTGTGGGTATCAAGATGCTAGGAAATAGATTATGATACCAAGGTAATGGGTAATTGGTCAAGATATTAGGTTGGGGTAAGGTATATATATAATACTAATATATATGAGTATATATATAATATTGGTATATAGTATATTCATATCTATAGGGTATTGACCTAGAGAACTTAGTTATAGCTTGGTATTAGCTAGTATAGCTATATAGGCCAACTAGATAGGTATTCAGGAACCTAAGTTTAGGTATTGACCTAGTTTGACCATAGTGACCTAGAATTGACCTTGAAACCTAAACTAGAGTTAATTAAGCATGTTTATGATTCCAAAACCCTTGTTAACATTAAAAATTTTTATATAGGTCACTTGGACTCTAGTTCAGATACTGACTTGTGTTCATTGCTCAGGACCACATGCGAGTACATTCTCTGATAGTTTATTTTACTTGATAATTACTATGATACATGTACTTAGTGATGTTATACTTGATTCCTAACATGATGGTATACAGATTGGTATATATTGGATCCTATGTCATGAGATATTACATTCATATTATATATTGTTCGTTGTATTGTTCCCTGATATTGTATTGTGATTCGTGCGTGTGACATGTCCTGATTTGTATCCTTGTACTAGTCGGGGTAGGAAAGTGCTAGCTAGATATGTGATCATATCCCTATTTTGCAAGTATTATGAGTGTTAATCATACATCTCACATATGATTAGCCAGGCCCTATTGTATATTGTGAAATTTTCCAAGTCGATCACATATTGACACTAATACTTCAAAACACATAGTTAGTTATTGTTCTTTACTGGCTACTCCATACATGTTGAGTTTACCTTTATTTGCTTTGTCTACTTATTTCTTATTACCCTGTTATGCCATATGGTCCATGTTTACCTATTTTTCTTATATTGTCATTGCCATGCTAACAGTTTTACCCTCTTATCTTGCAGTACATTTACTATTACTGTTTATAGTCTTTATCATTTAATTGGAACTGTTGTTAGAGTTGTACTTATTCCATCCTGACTGGATAACATTTTTAGGTATTGATTTGGAGGACTGTTGTCCTACTTATTACGGACCTCAGGAGGGAGTAGAAGCTGATTTGGATCTTGTAGCTCAGGAGTAGTTTGGAGTGCTTGCCGGGAGGTGCAGCCGGAGTACTTAGTTATCTTAGTTCCATTATTAGTACTTTGCTACCGGATTTGTCTCCTGGTATTATTTGAGGCTTGGATTGTTATATTGGATTTAGACTTGATGTTGGAGTTGTTTAGACTTGTAGCTTGTGACTTGGATTTTCTTTCTTTTATATCATATCATGTCTTATCTTTCTTAGCATGTGATTGAGTATATCTTATTGTTATATCATTGCCTCCTCATAGAGTTGGATATTATTGTGTGAGATTGATAGTTAGATATTGATGACCTAGACAACGTTCTACCATCGATGCTATGACATAGGCTGGACGTACCACGTACTTATGTCCCGATCATCCGGGTGCGGGTCATGATATGCCCAGCTTCTATTTGTTTTCGATATCTCCATTTTGGAGGATAGTTATTTAGCAAAGTCAAAGTAAAAAAATTCTTTTAAAAAAGAAAAAAATATATTAAGTCAAAATTTTCACTCTCAGAGGCAAAGGAGCATTACAATAAAAAAGAAAAAAAAACAAAGAAACGTCTTTACTTGAGCAATTTTGAGATTTTCTTATGTCTTTGAGTTTTTATAAGGCTCGTGCATCCCACCTCCAGAGCCTTCACTTGTTCTTCATGCACTTATTGTGGGAAACCTAGTCATTATGTTACCATATGCTAAGCTTATTAATAGTCTGGTCTAATGTAAACCCCATGAACATTTCGCGATTATGGTATTTTTGATATTTAAATTTATCCCTTACCATTTGACCATACTCGTTAAGATTCATTATTATTATTATTTTCAATAATCTTAATTGTTTTTATAATTACTATATTATTATCTCCATAAGAATAATTGTTATCATCGTTGTTGTTGTTATTACTATTATTACGAATAATAATCTCTATATTCTTAATATTATTATATTACTAACGAATTATTAAATATTTAGTGATTATATTTAGTTATTTAATTAATTATAGTTTACTTATTTAATCAACTTTGTAAATAATTATCTTAATTATCTGTTATGGAAATTAAGATTACATCTCTCTCTTGGTCAACCCCTCCACGTGAACAATACTCACGTATGTGTAGTATTCACGACTTTCCTCCAATGAGATGTCGATACAACGCCATCCCCCCGACATCTCTCTATTACAAACAAGATCAACCCCCCATTCAATTAGTACTAAAATAATTTCTTCTCCTCCTTATACTCTTCTTCTTCTCCTAACTTTAATCCTCCAAGCTTGGTTCTTCCTCCTCCTCTCTCTCTCTCTCCTTCTCCATGAATACAAGAACCTGTCTCTGTCTTTGTCTCTCTCTATTCATAATTCATCAAATTTCCTCCTCCATCCCTCTATTTCCTTATATATGGATAACAATCTCCCTATCCCTCTCTCTTGTTTATCTTTCAAGCCCCCAACCAATCCCAATGTATCCTCGAGCCCCTGACCTCTTTGGTACGGCTTCGCAGAAAGCACAATAACAGCTGCTCGAGCTGCACATAAGCAACAACTACATGAGCAACAAACATAGTAGTGACAGCTACTTGGGCTGCACAAGGCAATAATAACAGCATGAGAAACATCAACAAGATGCAGTGGCAACGGCAGCAGCCGCACCACGTGCGGCATCGACGGTGGACAGTCGGCCACCATCTATTGGTGAGGGCACGACCACCCTGGCAGTCGCCGACTCGACTCCCCACCCTTAGGACTTTGACTCTCTGGCGTGCCTTAGTTACATTCGAATTTGCATTTTCCGTCATGACGTGCTCAAGGAATACCATTTTGATTCGAAAATTATGTTTCGAGGTAACAAATTTGCACAGAGATTTCGTGCAATCAAACCGTTGGATCGCACATTTGAAACCGTCGTATCAATCCTGGTATATACTACTTCACCTGTGTTAATATCTCACTGTTAATATTCATTTGTTTAGTTGAAATCGACCACAAAGTGGAGTACTTAAAATTGTTTTCTAAATTCAGATTTTGTAACATCAACTTTGCGGGCACTATCTCCTTTATTGTAGTACCGATCGACGAACCTTTTTCTCATATGTGTAGAAGCATAAAAATCTTCAAGTCTACATCTTATGATAAAGAAAAAAGCAACTCTAAGGGTTCCCCTTGGAAGGCCCAAGCCCAAGAGACTCCAGCAAAAAATACTAATGCCACAACACCCGCATAACACTCAATCCAACTCGCCTCCGTGGAAGACCACAACAGTCAAACTCCAGCGAAAAGAAAAGGGAAACCTAGCCTGTCATATCCATGTGACAGCACCGTATGTTGTAGGCGGCATGTCATCTCAAGAGCAGAGGCCATTATTTGGCTACGTCAGCCACGTTAGCCTTAAGCAACGAGA
Organism: Iris macrosiphon; assembly: GCA_036927795.1. Classification (NCBI taxonomy): domain Eukaryota; kingdom Viridiplantae; phylum Streptophyta; class Magnoliopsida; order Asparagales; family Iridaceae; genus Iris; species Iris macrosiphon. The sequence continues at coordinate 182,282,441 of JAYESA010000005.1, read as the reverse complement.
TTCCCCTCTTTCCAATACAACATGCTTTCGTAGGTCTTCCATCCACGGAAAGAAGTCTAGCGACCCCTATCTGTCCCAGCGGAACATCTGAAGCAGAGTCCCACTGTCATGACTCCCACGATGCCATGTCTTCCTCACTCCATAGCATCCACGTCTTCTACAGCTCCATGACGCCCGAGTCTTTCATGTCTCCCATGACTCCTCAACTTCCACGACCCTTGTCAAACAGCTGATGATGTAGTGAGGTAGTTTTATCCACTTCTCCCACAATCACCATTTCCTCCGCCAAGAGCTCTAGCACAACTGTGTACGTGGACAACCATTCGCCAACCATTGGCCACCATCCATCTCCCACAACTCGAAAGTAGGGCATAATTAAATCAACTGCAAGCCACTTAGCATCTCAAGAGGGAAGCCCTTCTTTCCAGGGCCACGATCCCTATATGTCACATTGGACGTAGGCTATGTAGCGCCCCGCTTCGTGTAGGTGCTATGTACAAGTGATATCGTCTTGCTTGCTCGAACGGAAGTCTTCTCGGAGAGTCTCGACCGATTAATCAAAGTGAGTGGGCAGAACTGCATTATCTGATTCTTGCACGACTTAATAATGAATCTGAGTTTTTCAATGCTTGTTTGCTTAAAAAGAATGTTTTCATAAGAGAATTATAGAACCGACTTAGCATGCTAATAATGTCACGACCCGCACCCGAAAATTCGGGCACGAGTGCGTGGGTACGTCCAGCCTACGCCGCAGAGTCGGCGGTAGTACGTTGTCTAGGTCAAATCCATATTTACTAAACTAGCTCATTCACAAATAACATAGGCAAGATAATAATGAGAACAGAAACTTAAGATTGCAACTAAAATAAATACGACAACAGATTCAAATGTTTTACTACAGAAATTCAGAATGAAATCGGGGACAAACCCGGTTACTAAGATAAGAAACAGAAATAAAAGATAGCTACTGCTAGCTACTCTGCAGCAGGGGTTTCCTGGGTGGGATCTGGCTCCTCATAAGTATCATCTGTACCCTCATAGGGACCATAATATGTAGGGGCAAGGTCCTCATCATCGCCTAAATCAACAGATCCAGTCAGGAAAGGAGCAAAGTACACAGTGCACAACAAGATTAAACTAAATATTTATGACAATTAAAATGAATATCATGTTAAGAAACTGCATAAAAGAACATCAATATCTCAGAGTTAATGCTGTAAACAGGAATATGAGAAAACAGAAATAAATAAGACAGGAAGTGAAACTACAACAGTCAGCAAAAAATATAACATGACCAGAAACTATCTGTGTGAACTTGTGTTTATTTTTAGAATACATAGTTGGCATGTAGGGGTTTATAAGGCTAATCCGGCCGTCATAAACGGCTATTAAACAGGGAAAATCGGGATCCGGCTGAGGTACAGTCGTGTACCAACAGCTATTAAACATGACAAGGGGAAGGGTAAACTACATGCCTTCTAGTATTCTCCCACCCGACATGAAAAATAAGACATGAACTCCAATATTCAAGACATAAAATCCAGCATTTCTAATACTAGGTATAATCATCAAGGGTACTAGTAAAGCAAGGAATTAATTATCATAATATAAAGATTTAACTTGAAGTGCAGGTACTTGCTTGTTGTTTGGATCTGATTAAAATTGGTTCTTGGGGAAATATTCCAGAGATGAGTCCAAAAACTGAAATAGACATTACCATCATGCTCAGAAGATATCAAATAGCTAGAAACGCCTGTCCTTGGGTCCAATTTAGAGATAAGGGCAAAAACGGCAGTTTCGGGTCAAAACGGGGTCCGCGGTGGGCCCGCTTTGCACCGAAAAACGTGTCCGGGTCAATGGTCTCCAAATTCACCAAACTTAGCGTCAACAGGTCAGGAACGCTGATACGAACCCAACGGAACTTCCAGATTTGGATTCCGATGAGCCGAACACAAAATCGCCCGTCGAGCGGGGCCTATGGGGCCCATGACACGCGATTTCGTCCACGTTCTCAGAATCGAACCAAACTTGACCCACAGGACCAGCATATCGCTACGAGTCCGATGGCACAAGTTTCGTCTCGATCTGACGAGTGTACAAGAAGTTAGGACGAATTGCAGAAAAGTCGGATACGGGGCGATGTCCGCGGATACGCGTTGATTTCGGTGTACACGTACACCCGAATCAGCTTCCGCAAAATCTCACACGTCCGTATCGACGACGCACACGTATCTGTGAAGACCGCACGCGACCAAGTCGTCCCGTTTGGCGGGGCGCACTCAGTTCCGGGATGAAACAGGGTCTGGTTTTTCCTGTTTTTGGATCGCGGTGTGCGATCACCACAGGACGCGATGCTCCGAGCGGTTTGTCCGGGCACCGAGAGGGTCATACAGGCTTCCCAACGCAATTTGCGGAATTGAAAACGGAGCTACGAACAAAAAGTTACACGCACCTGAAGGGGACCCGAAAATCAGGGTCGAACCGTGTCCGACACGTGTCCGACTCGTGTCGGACACAGGGAACCTAGGGTTAGGGTTTTGCGGATTCCGGCGAGGGGAGCTCGGCCGGAGGAGGGCGGCGTTGCTGGGGCCGAGGGCGGTTCGCCGGGGCTGGGCGGAGCCGGTGGTCGGCGGCACGCGGCGGCGACGCGCCGGAGAGGGGCTGCTCGAGGCTGTTCTGGGGAGGAGGAGGAGAGCTGGCCGAGGGGCAGTTGGCTACGGCGAGGGAAGAGGGAAGAGGGAGGAGGGCGGAGCCAGGGATGAGGTCGACGATGCCGGAGGCTGGCTCAGGCGAGGCGGCGCGGTGAGCTCGGGCTAGGGTTCCGGTGGGATTCGACTGGGAAAGAAGAGGGAAGGGGTAGGGGTTTTTATAGGGTGCTCGGGGAGGGCTTGGCCGTGGACGAGGCCGGGAAGAGCGGAGGACGTGGCGCGGCGAGCCGGCCGGAGCGGGCGGCGCTGCGCGCGGAGCTCGCCGGAAGAGTCGGGGTCGTGGGGGCTGGGGGGAACTGTTCATGCGGGTCGGGTTGGCGGCGGGTCGGGTTCGGGTGAGCCCGACCCGACCCGTTAAGGCGGGCTGGGCCGCGGGCCCAATGGGCCAGGGTATACGGGCTGGGCCGAAAAATAAAAAAATAAAAATAATAATAATAATAATTAATTAAATGAATAAATAGTTTTTAGGCATTTAAAAATAGGTCTGAGGCCCAGAAAAATTCAAAAAAATTACCCTAAGTCCAGTTTTTTATTTTACACCCAAAAATATTATTTCCATGATATTTTAATATTATTTATTAACAATTAAAAATCATTTAATAATTGAGAACCTTGATTTTAAATTCAGAAATTTCCCAGAAAATTCCAGAAAATTAGGAAAATCCAAGATTTAATAATTTTGAAAATTCAGGGGGTTTACAACCTACCCAACTTACAAAAATTTCATCCTCGAAATTTAAGTATAACAAAGGCACGAAAGGAAAGGCCTAGAAAATAAAATATACCTCAGGGTTCAAAAAGATAGGGGTATCGCTCTCTAATCTCGTCTTCTCGCTCCCAGGTGGATTCGCTAGGAGAATGGTGCTTCCAAGCTACGCGAACCAGGAAAATGACCTGGTTCCGTAGAACTTTCTCCGATCGATCCAGTATCTCCACGGGTTGCTCTTGGTAAGTCAAACTTGGGCCTACTTCGAGCTCTGAGTGATCCAAAATGTGGCTGGGGTCTGACACGTACTTTCTCAGCTGCGACACGTGGAAGACGTTATGGACTCCATCCAGAGAGGGTGGCAATGCCAGTCGGTATGCCACTTCTCCGATTTTCTCCTGTATGCCAAAAGGTCCAATAAATCTTGGGCTGAGTTTTCCACTCCTTCCGAACCTAATGGTGCCACGTGTCGGGGAAATCTTTAAGAATACCAGCTCTCCAACCTTTAATAAAGTCATAATCAAGTCTTAGTTCCATAATCAAAATGTTTAAATTGACTTGAATTTCATAAATTTAATTACCTCAAATTCCAAGGGCCTTCGGTGGCTATTTACCCAATGTCGTTGCCTGTCTTGAGCCACTCGAAGTCTGTCCCTTACTTGCTTTACCTTCTCAGTTGAATCGATCACCATCTCTGGTCCCAGCAGGGCTCTTTCTCCAACGTCGTCCCATGATAGCGGGGTACGATATCTTCGTCCATACAGAGCTTCAAATGGAGTCATCTCAATACTTGCTTGGTAACTGTTATTATAAGAGAACTCCACAAGATGTAGGTAGTCTTCCCAGGATCCTCCAAAATCTAGAACACATGTACGGAGCATATCTTCAAGTGTCTGGATTGTACGTTCCGATTGTCCATCGGTTTGGGGATGATAAGCTGTGCTGAATTTGAGTTGCGTCCCCAAGCTGGCTTGTAAACTCTTCCAGAAGTGAGAGGTGAATCTTGAATCTCGGTCGGAGACAATACTTACTGGAACTCCATGCAACCTAACAATGTGTCTGATATACAAATCTGCCAGCTTCTCTGTAGATAGCCCTACTTTGAAAGGTAGAAAATGTGCAGACTTGGTCAGTCTATATACTATCACCCAAATTGCATCCTTTCCACTAGGTGTCCTTGGAAGTCCGAAAACAAAATCCATTGTAATATGTTCCCATTTCCACTCCGGAATGGGTAGTGGTTGAAGCAATCCTCCAGGTCTTTGTCTTTCTGCCTTGACTTGTTGGCACACAAAACAACGAGATACGAACCTGGCTACTTCTCTTTTCATGCCATGCTACCAAACATGCGTCCTCAGGTCCTTGTACATCTTGTTGGCTCCTGGATGTATAGAGTATTGTGATCTGTGCGCCTCTTGCATAATTTCTTCTCTTATGTCTCCTTGAGGTACACATAGTCTATCGCCATGCCTCAGTGATCCATCTTCATGAATTCTGAAATCTTCCACTAATCCAGCTTGCACTTGACCTCGAAGGCTTCGTAGCCCTCCGTCTCGAAATTGAGCCTCCTTGATCTTGTCTATTAAGGTAGACTGAATCTGCAAGTTCATCATTTGGCCTTCTTTTCCTGGGATAATTACCTCAATACCTAAGCTTTCCAGGTCCTCGAGCAAGTGTCTGTCCATAGTCAAGTACATCGCCATAGGATATCTGCTTAGAGCATCAGCAACAACATTGGCCTTCCCAGGGTGATATTGAAGGGTGATATCAAAGTCTTTCATTAGTTCCAGCCACCTTCTTTGCCTCATGTTCAGCTCTTTCTGAGTGAAGATATATTTTAGACTTTTATGGTCCGTAAATATTTCCACCCTTTATCCATAAAGATAATGCTTCCATAGCTAAAGAGCAAAAATGACAGCTGCCAGTTCTAAATCATGAGTTGGGTAGTTCTTTTCATGAGGTCGAAGCTGTCTAGAGGCATATGCTATTACTTTCTTGTTCTGCTCCAATACACAACCTAGATCTTTTCCAGAAGCATCACTATAAATAGCGAAACCTCCGGTTCCAGAGGGTAAGGTCAGAATAGGGGCAGTAGTCAGCCTTTTCTTCAGTTCCTCGAAAGCATGCTGACATTCATCAGTCCAGGTGAACTCTTCATCCTTCCTTGTTAATTTTGTCATGGGTTCAGCAATTCTAGCAAAGTCCTTCACAAACTTTCGATAGTAGCCAGCTAGTCCCAGGAAGCTTCTAATCTCTGCTACCGAGTCTGGAGTGGGCCATGATTCTACTGCAGCTATCTTCTTAGGATCTACTGCTATTCCATCTCCAGTCACAACATGTCCCAAGAATTCTACTTTGTCTAGGAAGAATGCACATTTAGATAATTTTCCATAAAGTTTTTCCTTCCTTAAAGTCTCCAATGCTAACCTCAAATGTTCTTCATGGTCTTCGGGGGTCTTGGAGTAGGTCAAAATATCATCAATAAAGACCACTACAAACTTGTCTAGATATTTCTGAAATACTTTGTTCATCAAGTTCATAAAAACTGCTGGTGCATTCGTCAACCCGAACGGCATTACTAAGAATTCGTAGTGTCCGTTCCGGGTATTGAAAGCAGTTTTAGGGATGTCTTCCTTTCTCACCATTACTTGGTGGTAACCAGACCTCAAATCAATCTTTGAAAATACCCGAGCTCCACTCAACTGATCAAATAAGTCATCTATCCTGGGCAGGGGATACTTATTCTTAATTGTTAAGGCATTCAAGGCCCTATAGTCAATACACATTCGGGATGTTCCGTCCTTCTTGGGCACAAATAATATTGGAGCTCCCCAGGGTGAGACACTAGACCTAATGAAACATTTGTCTTCTAGTTCTTTGATTTGCTCATTTAGTTCTATTATCTCCTTCTTGTTGATTCTGTAGGGATTTTGAGATACTGGTGCTGCTCATGGCACTAAGTCAATAGAGAATTCAACTTCTCGGTCTGGGGGTAAGCCTGGGAGATCCTCAGGGAAGACATCAAGGTATTCAGAGATGATAGGTAGTGGCAATTCTTCTGTTATTAGGGCTCCACAAATTTTGTTATTACCCATTTCTCTAGAACCTCTAGCAAATTCAAATTCTGGCTTGTCAGGGGGCCTGAAGATTACACTATCTCTGTGGCAGTCTATAGTGGCATGATGTTGACTTAACCAATCCATACCCAGTATAATATCAAAACTGGGAACTGGCATTACAAGTAGCCTAGCATACAGTTCTCTTCCACATAATGTAATAGGACAATTGTTACAGGCATCACTAACCGGGATGATTCCTCCACCGGTAATTATCTTATAACAATTCCTAAGGGGTTTAGTGATTAAGCTATGCTTCATAAGAAAATCTACTGACATGAATGAATGTGAAGCTCCAGAGTCAAATAAAGTAATAGCTGATATTGAATTTATAAGCACAGAACCTGTGATCATGTCTGCTGTGGCTTCAGCTTCTTCCAGAGTCATTGCATAAGCACGGCCTTGCTGCGGTGCACCCCTCTGTTGCTGCTGTTGGTGCTGAGCAAAGCGTTGTTATTGTGTTGGAAGCGGGGGTCCCCTCTGTTGTACTGCTGGGGCCCTGGCCTGGGCTGGAGCCTTTGGTGCAGCGGTGCGTCCTTGAGCAGCTGGACAGTCCCTCATTTGATGCGCTGCTGAGCCGCAGTAGAGGCAGGCACCTAGCCTCTTCCTACAGACTTGCCAAGTATGACCTAGTTTTTGGCAAAAGTTACAAGCAACAGCTTGTTGGTTCTGTCCTTGAGCCTGGGGTTGGGGTGCTGGAGCTCGAGGGAGAGGACGCTGAGTTTGCTGCGGGGCCCTCTGCTGTTGTTGTTGTTGTTGTTGTTGAAAAGGGCGCTTGTTGGGTCCCGCATTTCCGGTATCTCTCTTTCGTTTCAGTTTATGCCCCATATCTCTCTCAACGCCTTGTGCCACGCTCAGGATTTCCTCATAGGTGCGAGCTCGGCTGGTGGTGACAGCAAGGCGAATATCCGGAGACAGCCCCTTCTTGAATCTACGGGCTCTGTCCTCCGGGGTACGAACCATGTACTCCGCAAAGTGGCTCAACCTGCTAAATTCAGCAGTATACTCATCAACAGATAGGTTACCTTGTTCCAGTCTCTCGAATTGGCTTTCGAGAGCTTCCCGAGCCACTTCGGGGTAGAATTTCTCCTTGAATAGCCTCTTGAAGTCCTCCCAGGTGAGGTCAGGAGCAGATAGTTGGGGTTCATCTCTGAACCAGGTTCGAGCAATGTCGAACAGTTGCAGGCTTGCGGACTCCACTTTGAGATCATCAGGAACCCGAGCAGTCTTCAGGAGTCTCTCGACATTCTCTATCCACTCATCGGCATAGAGAATGCCCTCAGTTCCGTAGAATTCCAGGGGTCTAAGGTTCTTGAAGTCTTTGGCACTCCCTGGCCTCTTGAGTGGCGACTCCTGGGACCTAAGAGCTTCTGAGAGGCTGGTCCGCAGAAGTGCAGTCTGTTCTTTCTAGGATTCCACTAGTCCCTGGAATACTCCAAGTAGCTGTGCCCCATCCAGAGTAACTGCCGGAACAGATGGAGGCGGCGGGAGTGCAAGAGTCTCGGGCACATTCTGCTCAGCTGGTTCTGATGTGCCTCCTACTGTGTTCCTTATCTGGACCATTCTGAAAGATTAAGGGATAGGAAGATCAGAATAGATTACTTGGAAATCAAAGGCGATAGGAAAATTGAGCAGCAAAGATATCAAGAATTGAAATAAGGACCCTATACTGTGAATGAGCTTTTCCTAGAATCCTCAATCTTATTCCATACCCTGTACTAGGGTATTACCCTATTTAAGGATAGGACCTGCATGGGCCACCATAAAAATGTGTCACGACCCGCACCCGGAAATTCGGGCACTAGTGCGTGGGTACGTCCAGCCTACGCCGCAGAGTCGGCGGTAGTACGCTGTCTAGGTCAAATCTATATTTACTAAACTAGCTCATTCACAAATAACATAGGCAAGATAATAATGAGAACAGAAACTTAAGATTGTAACTGAAATAAATACGACAACAGATTCAAATGTTTTAGTACAGAAATTCAGAATGAAATCGGGGACAAACCCGATTACTAAGATAAGAAACAGAAATAAAAGATAGCTACTGCTAGCTACTCTGCAGCAGGGGTTTCCTGGGTGGGATCTGGCTCCTCATAAGTATCATCTGTACCCTCATAGGGACCATAATATGTAGGGGCAAGGTCCTCATCATCGCCTAAATCAACAGATCCAGTCAGGAAAGGAGCAAAGTACACAGTGCACAACAAGATTAAACTAAATATTTATGACAATTAAAATGAATATCATGTTGAGAAACTGCATAAAAGAACATCAATATCTCAGAGTTAATGCTGTAAACAGGAATATGAGAAAACATAAATAAATAAGACAGGAAGTGAAACTACAACAGTCAGCAAGAAATATAACATGACCAGAAACTATCTGTGTGAACTTGTGTTTGTTTTTAGAATACATAGTTGGCATGTAGGGGTTTATAAGGATAATCTGGCCATCATAAACGGCTATTAAACAGGGAAAATCGGGATCCGGCTGAGGTACAGTCGCGTACCAACAGCTATTAAACATGACAAGGGGAAGGGTAAACTACATGCCTTCTAGTATTCTCCCACCCGACATGAAAAACAAGACATGAACTCCAATATTCAAGACATGAAATCCAGCATTTCTAACACTAGGTGTAATCATCAAGGGTACTAGTAAAGCAGGGAATTAATTATCACAATATAAAGATTTAACTTGAAGTGCAGGTACTTGCCTGTTGTTTGGATCTGATTAAAATTGGTTCTTAGGGAAATATTCCAGAGATGAGTCCAAAAGCTGAAATAGACATTACCATCACGCTCATAAGATGTCAAATAGCTAAAAATGCCTGTCCTTGGGTCCAATTTAGAGACAAGGGCAAAAATGGCAGTTTTGGGTCAAAACGGGGTCCGCCGGTGGGCCCGCTTTGCACCGAAAAACGTGTCCGGGTCAATGGTCTCCAAATTCACCAAAATTAGCCTCAATAGGTCAGGAACGCTGATACGAACCCAACAGAACTTCCAGATTTGGATTCCGATGAGCCGAACACAAAATCGCCCGTCGAGCGGGGCTTGTGGGGCCCACGACACGCGATTTCATCCACGTTCTCAGAATCGAACCAAATTTGACCCACAGGACCAACGTATCGCTACGAGTCCGATGGCGTAAGTTTCGTCTCGATCTGACGAGTGTACAAGAAGTTAGGGCGAATTACAGAAAAGTCGGATACGGGGCGATGTTCGCGGATACGCGTTGATTCCGGTGTGCACGCACACCCGAATCAGCTTCCGCGAAATCTTACACGTCCGTATCGACGATGCGCACGTATCTGTGAAGACCGCACGCGACCAAGTCGTCCCGTTTGGCGGGGCGCACTCAGTTCCGGGGTGAAACAGGGTCTAGTTTTTCCTGTTTTTGGATCGCGGTGTGCGATCACCACAGGACGCGATGCTCCGAGCGGTTTATCCGGGCACCGAGAGGGTCATACAGGCTTCCCAACGCAATTTACAGAATTGAAAACGGAGCTACGAACAAAAAGTTACACGCACCAGAAGGGGACCCGAAAATCAGGGTCGAACCGTGTCCGACACGTGTCCGACTCGTGTCGGACACAGGGAACCTAGGGTTAGGGTTTTACGGATTCCGGTGAGGGGAGCTCGGCCGGAGGGGTGGTTGGTTACGGCGAGGGAAGAAGGAGGAGGGCAGAGCCGGGGACGAGGTCGACGATGCCGGAGGCTGGCTCAGGCGAGGCGGCGCGGTGAGCTCGGGCTAGGGTTCCGGTGGGATTCGACTGGGGAAGAAAAGGGAAGGGGTAGGGGTTTTTATAGGGTGCTCGGGGAGGGCTTGGCCGTGGACGAGGCCGGGAAGAGCGGAGGACGTGGCGCGGCGAGCCGGCCGGAGCGGGCGGCGCTGCGCGCGGAGCTCGCCGGAAGAGTCGGGGTCGTGGAGGCTGGGGGGAACTGTTCATGCGGGTCGGGTTGGCGGCGGGTCGGGTTCGGGTGAGCCCGACCCGACCCGTTAAGGCGGGCTGGGCCGCGGGCCCAATGGGCCAGGGTATACGGGCTGGGCCGGAAAAATAATAAAAATAATAATAATAATAATTAATTAAATAAATAAATAGTTTTTAGGCATTTAAAAATAGGTTTGAGGCCCAAAAAAATTCAGAAAAATTACCCTAAGTCCAGTTTTTCATTTTACACCCAAAAATGTTATTTCCATGATATTTTAATATTATTTATTAACAAATAAAATTATTTAATAATTGAAAACCTTGATTTTAAATTCAGAAAATTCCCAGAAAATTCCAGAAAATTGGAAAAATCAAAGATTTAATAATTTTGAAAATTCAGGGGGTTTACAAATAAGAGAACTCATATAGCTTGTCATTAAAACGAATATGCGGCCTAACTAAGAGAATATGAATGCTTGTCAGAAATGAGGTAGAACTATTGCCATGCTAAGAGAAAGATAGAATTGTTGTATGCTTAAAAATACCGACACAGCTATCGAACGAACCCTTGCTATGCTAAGGAAGAGAAGAAAATGAATCGCTTAAACATGTCCCTTTGTAATATGCTAAGAAAGAGATAGACTTTTGCATGTTAGTTACGAGATAAATCGTGCTTGTCATTATATGTTTCGCTTGCCTGTTTTGCTATCGATCTGCTATAAGTTATAAGTGTGAAAGAGAGTCTAATAGTCTGCCCTGATGTCCGGTCCTTCGGGATCTTGGGGGGTATGCTATTAGATTGTTGAAAAGATGTGTTTGTTTGAATAAGAGAAAGAAGAGAGTCTAATAGTCTGCCCTGACGTCCGGTCCTTTGGGATCTTGGGGGGTGTGCTATTAGATTGTTATATGCTTGTGAATGTGAATGTGATTGTACATTGTTTGAATGTTGTCTGTCATGCATTGGTCTCGGACAACTTGTGCACAAGGTAATAGTCTCTCGATCGAATCCTGGGGCACTGGGAATCGGTCGGTCCGGAAGAGATTGTGAGAGCACCATGACGTCCGGTCCTACGGGATCTTGGGGGGTGTTATTGTCCAATAATGGGGAAACTCATGGACCGTCATATAGATAGGGCGCATGCTAGGTTTACCTTCTTGCATACCTATCATTGTTGACACCAAAAGATTGATACATAAGTTTATGCATATGCAAATTGTGGCTAACTTGTGTGTCTGCTGTAGGATAACCGTTCGACTATGGGGTAAGAAATATGAGTTTATTCATAAGCCTGCTTATTCATTTTGTCTACATCATAGAGATTATCTGTTAGTGCTTCATGCATTGCATCGGTCAGACAATGACTATTAGTGCAGAGCTGAACCTCGGTCACAGCTGCTAATAGTATCAGAATATGAGTCATTGGTTAGCTGGATTACCGCTACCAATCCTGAGTTTCTCGGGGACCGACCTTTGATTGATAGTTCAACTTGTGTGCATGATTGAATGATAGTTCCTATACGCTACTTTGCCCCAAAGAGTTAGATTGATGCACAATACATGTTGCACACTGCACGATAGAGCACTGCCCCGATCGTATGCTTATTGTTTGAATATGCAAAACTGTTTCAAAGTTATGTTTTCAAAAAGATGTAATCTGACTATAGTTCTGAGCTGCATGAAATGAACTTAAGTAATACTAGCAAGATCACTAGTAATGCAATATTTTGCCACATGATTACTTAGTGTGGGTTTCAGGGGGCGTAGCTTCTATTCAATTGTTTATTCTCACCAGTACTTGTATAAAGTGCTGACCTCCAACAGTTTGCTTATTCTCAGGTGCCTGATCGTCCGAGGAAGCGATAGCCGTGCCTCATCCCAAGGAACCGAAAATCTGGAGTCGATGCCTTGAGCCGTATCGAGATTGCCTTGAGTTGCTTTTGTATAGAGGGACATAATGTATGGAATGGTGTCATTGTAATCGAGAGATAGATTGCTTGAGCGAATTATAACCTTAGCCATGCGCCGCTTGTAATACTTCTGAATATCAATAAAAGAGCTTATTTTCATATGCCATTGTGTTCTCCACTTTTCTGCAATATGTGTGCCGCTGCTTCGTATTGAATAGCTTACTTGCCCTTGTTCAAAGCTTTGGCCTTGTGCAAGCGCACTTTAGGCTTGCACGGCATCATGCCCGTGCAAGGACGATCAGTTCCGTAGGGACCAAAGCGAGGACGAACGGCCCTGCGGGACCGGGGAGTGACATAATGGTATCAGAGCGACTCGATTCTTTATCCATTTAGTTGCCTCCAACTCTGAGATGTGCCTGATGTGAGATGTAATGAACGTTCCATACAATGAGTCCGTAAATATTCTCAAAGTTGCCGGCAAAAGTTTTCTTGATTTGTTTTTGTTGCTTGAGATGTGATTTATGATTTTGTTGGCTAGAGTTTTATTGAGTTATGATTGCTAGAGTTTTGATTTGGGATGGCAAGGGATGAGGACCATCGCTGCTTTGTGTTTTCGTGAGTTTCTCCTTGAGTTTCGAGGACGAAACTCTTTGTTGGTGGGTAAGTATGTAGCGTTCCGCTTCGCGTAGGCGCTATGTACAAGTGATATCGCCTTGCTTGCTCGAACGGAAGTCTTCTTAGAGAGTCCCGACCGATTAATCAAAGTGAGTGGGCAGAACTGCATTCTCTGATTCTTGCATGACTAAATAATGAATCTGAGTTTTTGAATGCTTGTTTGCTTAAGAAGAATGTTTTCATAAGAGAATGATAGAACCGACTCAGCATGCTAATAAGAGAACTCATATAGCTTGTCATTGAAATGAATATGCTGCATAAATAAGAGAATATGAATGCTTGTCAAAAATGAGGTAGAACTATTGCCATGCTAAGAGAAAGATAGAATTGTTGCATGCTTAGAAATATTGACACAGCTATCGAACGAACCCTTACTATGCTAAGGAAGAGAAGTAAATGATTCGCTTGAACATGTCCCTTTGTAATATGCTAAGAAAGAGATAGACTTTTGCATGTTAGTTACGAGATAAATCATGCTTGTCATTATATATTTCGCTTGCCTGTTTTGCTATCGATCTGCTATAAGTTATAAGTGTGAAAGAGAGTCTAATAGTCTGCCCTGATGTCCGGTCCTTCGGGATCTTGGGGGGTGTGCTATTAGATTGTTGAAAAGATGTATTTGTTTGATAAGAGAAAGAAGAGAGTCTAATAGTCCGCCCTGACGTTCGGTCTTTCGGATCTTGAGGGGTGTGATATTAGATTGTTATATACTTGTGAATGTGAATGTGATTGTACATTATTTGAATGTTGCCTGTCATGTATTGGTCTCGGACAACTTGTGCACAAGGTAATAGTCTCTCGATCGATTCTTGGGCACTGGGAATTAGTCGGTCCGGAAGGGATTGTGAGAGCACCCTGACGTCCGGTCCTACGGGATCTTGGGGGGTGTTGTTGTCCAATAATGGAGAAACTCATGGACCGTCATATAGATAGGGCGCTTGCTAGGTTTACCTTCTTGCATACCTATCATTGTTGACACCAAAAGATTGATACATAAGTTTATGCATATGCAAATTGTGGCTAACTTGTGTGTCTACTACAGGATAATCGTTCTACTATGGGGTAAGAAATATGAGTTTATTCATAAGCCTGCTTGTTTATTTTGTCTGCATCGTAGAGATTATCTGTTAGTGCTTCATGCATTGCATCGGTCAGACAATGACTATTAGTGCAGAGCTGAACCTCGGTCACAACTGCTAATAGTATCAGAATATGAGTCATTGGTTAGCTGGATTACCGCTACCAATCCTGAGTTTCTCGGGGACCGACCTTTGATTGATAGTTCAACTTGTGTGCGTGATTGAATGATAGTTCCTATACGCTACTTTGCCCCAAAGAGTTAGATTGATGCACAATACATGTTGCGTACTGCACGATAGAGCACTGCCTCGATCGTATGCTTATTGTTTGAATATGCAAAACTGTTTCAAAGTTATGTTTTCAAAAAGATGTAATCTGACTATAGTTCTGAGCTGCATGAAATGAACTTAAGTAATACTAGCAAGATCACTAGTAATGCAATATTTTGCCACATGATTACTTAGTATGGGTTTCAGGGGCGTAGCTTCTGTTCAATTGTTTATTCTCACCAGTACTTGTATAAAGTGCTGACCCCCAACAGTTTGCTTATTCTCAGGTGCCTGATCGTCCGAGGAAGCGATGGCCGTGCCTCATCCCAAGGAACCGGAAATCTGGAGTCGATGCCTTGAGCCGTATCGAGATTGCCTTGAGTTGCTTTTGTATAGAGGGACATAATGTATGGAACGGTGTCATTGTAATCGAGAGATAGAGTGCTTGAGCGAATTGTAACCTCGGCCATGCGCCGCTTGTAACACTTCTGAATATCAATAAAAGAGCTTATTTTCATATGCCATTGTGTTCTTCACTTTTCTGCAATATGTGTGCCGCTGCTTCGTATTGAATAGCTTACTTGCCCTTGTTCAAAGCTTTGGCCTTGTGCAAGCGCACTTTAGGCTTGCACGGCATCACGCCCGTGCAAGGACGATCGGTTCCGTAGGGACCAAAGCGAGGACGAACGGCCCTGCGGGACCGGGGCGTGACATAATGGTATCAGAGCGACTCGATTCTTTACCCATTTCGTTGCCTCCAACTCTGAGATGTGCCTGATGTGAGATGTAATGAACGTTCCATACAATGAGTCCGTAAATATTCTCAAAGTTGCCGGCAAAAGTTTTCTTGATTTATTTTTGTTGTTTGAGATATGATTTATGATTTTGTTGGCTAGAGTTTTATTGAGTTATGATTGCTAGAGTTTTGATTTGGGATGGCCAGGGATGAGGACTATCGCTGCTTTGTGTTTTCGTGAGTTTCTCCTTGAGTTTCGAGGATGAAACTCTTTGTTGGTGGGTAAGTATGTAGTGTTCCGCTTCGCGTAGGCGCTATGTATAAGTGATATCGCCTTGCTTGCTCGAACGGAAGTCTTCTTAGAGAGTCCCGACCGATTAATCAAAGTGAGTGGGCAGAACTGCATTCTCTGATTCTTGCATGACTTAATAATGAATCTGAGTTTTTAAATGCTTGTTTGCTTAAGAAGAATGTTTTCATAAGAGAATGATAGAACCGACTCATCATGCTAATAAGAGAACTCATATAGCTTGTCATTGAAACGAATATGCTGCCTAAATAAGAGAATATGAATGCTTGTCAGAAATGAGGTAGAACTATTGCCATGCTAAGAGAAAGATAGAATTATTGCATGCTTAGAAATACCGACACAGCTATCGAACGAACCCTTGCTATGCTAAGGAAGAGAAGTAAATGATTCGCTTGAACATGTCCCTTTGTAATATGCTAAGAAAGAGATAGACTTTTGCATGTTAGCTACGAGATAAATCGTGCTTGTCATTATATGTTTCGCTTGCCTGTTTTGCTATCGATCTGCTATAAGTTATAAGTGTGAAAGAGAGTCTAATAGTCTGCCCTGATGTCCGGTCCTTCGGGATCTTGGGGGGTGTGCTATTAGATTGTTGAAAAGATGTGTTTGTTTGAATAAGAGAAAGAAGAGAGTCTAATAGTTTGCCCTGACGTTCGGTCCTTCGGATCTTGGGGGGTGTGCTATTAGATTGTTATATACTTGTGAATGTGAATGTGATTGTACATTGTTTGAATGTTGTCTGTCATGTATTGGTCTCGGACAACTTGTGCATAAGGTAATAGTCTCTCGATCGATTCTTGGGGCACTGGGAATTAGTCGGTCCGGAAGGGATTGTGAGAGCACCCTAACGTCCGGTCCTACGGGATCTTGGGGGCTGTTGTTGTCCAATAATGGAGAAACTCATGGACCGTCATATAGATAGGGCGCATGCTAGGTTTACCTTCTTGCATACCTATCATTGTTGACACCAAAAGATTGATACATAAGTTTATGCATATGCAAATTGTGGCTAACTTGTGTGTCTACTACAGGATAATCGTTCGACTATGGGGTAAGAAATATGAGTTTATTCATAAGCCTGCTTGTTTATTTTGTCTGCATCGTAGAGATTATCTGTTAGTGCTTCATGCATTGCATCGGTCAGACAATGACTATTAGTGCAGAGCTGAACCTCGGTCACAACTGCTAATAGTATCAGAATGTGAGTCATTGGTTAGCTGGATTACCGCTACCAATCCTGAGTTTCTCGGGGACCGACCTCTGATTGATAGTTCAACTTGTGTGCGTGATTGAATGATAGTTCCTATACGCTACTTTGCCCTAAAGAGTTAGATTGATGCACAATACATGTTGCGCACTGCATGATAGAGCACTGCCCCGATCGTATGCTTATTGTTTGAATATGCAAAACTGTTTCAAAGTTATGTTTTCAAAAAGATGTAATCTGACTATAGTTCTGAGCTGCATGAAATGAACTTAATTAAAACTAGCAAGATCACTAGTAATGTAATATTTTGCCACATGATTACTTAGTGTAGGTTTCAGGGGGTGTAGCTTCTGTTTAGTTGTTTATTCTCACCAGTACTTGTATAAAGTGCTGACCCACCAACAGTTTGCTTGTTCTCAGGTGCCTGATCGTTCGAGGAAGCGATAGCCGTGCCTCATCCCAAGGAACCAAAAATCTGGAGTCGATGCCTTGAGCCGTATCGAGATTGCCTTGAGTTGCTTTTGTATAAAGGGTCATAATGTATGGAACGGTGTCATTATAATTGAGAGATAGAGTGCTTGAGCAAATTGTAACCTCGGCCATGCGCCGCTTGTAACACTTCTGATTATCAATAAAAGAGCTTGTTTTTATATGCCATTGTGTTCTTCACTTTTCTGCAATATGTGTGCCGCTGCTTCAGTATTGAATAGCTTACTTGCCATTGTTCAAAGCTTTGGCCTTGTGCAAGCGCACTTTAGGCTTGTACGATATTACGCCCGTGCGAGGACGATCGTTTCCGTAGGGACCAAAGCGAGGACGAACGGCCCTGCGGGACCGGGGCGTGACAGGCTACGCATTATCCATCACAGGCTACAATCATGCCTAAGGAAGCTCCCCACTCAGTTGCAATGACCGGACGATCATCTCTCTATAAATACTTGGCACTTGACAACTTTCAAAGTATGACCAACGCGACAGCAGAACAACAGCCTTGACACCAAGCTCCTGCTCTTCCCCATGCTATACTTTCTGTCCCATAGCTGTGTCCGATAGTCAACTGCGCAAAGTGATCGCTCTAATTCGACCTCCATTGTCCCACTTCTCCAGAATCTCGGGCTTGTCATCACGCTGTTGTACTTACACTCTCTTTGTAATTCGGTCTAACGAGAGTTTATTAAAATTTATTTACAAACCTCTAATCATGTCTCTCGAGCATGGAAACAAGGTGGAAACTTTGCTGGGGAAGACTTTCTCCTATAATGAGAAAGCGGTGATGCAATCTGACACACTATCGATGGAAAATAGTACTGATGCTTTGATTATGGATTTCGATCAACAGAAGTTCGAATGGACAGTCTCTAAGGATCATGTCGGTCCACATAGAGCACCTCGTGACAATAAGCTTCCATATCGAACCAGCTTCGCCGACAACCGAGCTGATCCTGCCTAATAGGGACACATAACTCACTCCTTTGAGGAGGTTATCAAGCATATCGAGACCCTCGATATCCGTAAACCAGTAGAGCATATCCTGAGTAAAGATTTTATCACGGGAACATCTTTCTGCAAAATGAAGGTGACATCATCAGCAGCTGGGGATATCAATAGTTAGTGGTACCTGCCCAGCCTCACACCTGAAAGCGAGTCAGGTAATTCATTGGAATCTGAAGCATTGCATGAAGCTAGTACTGGGGGTAGACGTTCCCCTATCAACGATCTATCCACAGGAGATAATCGATTCTCTGGGGGTAGACAATCCCGTGCCAGCCAATGACTCACCAAAAATGTCTCTGGGAGTAGCAGTGTTATTGGGGCATGTGCAGCAATGGTCGGACGTCGAAAGAATGTCTCATTCATCCCGCAGCCAGCGAAAGTTTCACGCCAAGACAATCTTCACCTGCGAGAGCATCTCAACCGAAGGAGGGAGGTCATTCACAATTCTGAGTCCTCGTATTCTTGCTTAACTTGTTGTTATCATATCCTAATCAAGTACTATTGCTCTAAGCATTACGAAGTTCCTACGTGGCCTTTTGCCTTCGACAGACTCCAAGCTATCTCACCCCCGGCTCGAAGATGATGGCTACCCCAAACTACAGGCAGGATGCCATCCTACGCTTCTGCCAATATAGTGGCACACAAGTCTAGCCGAAAGAAACCTAGAAAGTCAGAATAAACCAGCCAACTTCCAGCATCCGTCGCAAATCTGTCATAATTTAATAACGGGCAAAGGGAATCCATCCAATTTTGCTCCGTTAAAGGTGTCTACTAAGGAACCTGGTCGAAGAGTCACTCTATACAATATGCTACTACCTCTGGGGTAGCCTATCAATTGGATTTGAGTCTGAAGCCATAGGCATGGAGTCGATCTATGCTTCATTCGATACCTTTCCCTTTATTGAGGAGAGAAATACGTCAGCTCATATGGCTACGCAGGGTGATGACATTAGAGATGACACTAATGTCCGCATGCAGAACATGGAGACGAAGCTTAAGGAACTACGACTACTTATAACAACCTTGATGGCACAACGATTCTCAGCAGCTGCAGCCCCTCATCCAACCAATGAAGGTAACCAAGCGACTGGGGTGACATCTGTTATCCTAGAGCCCAAAGTCTTAGAAAGCAAGATGACGCACAAAGCCACAATCAAAAGCTTAGAAGCGAAGTTTGAATCACTAGTCAATCGAGAGAACCTCTAGAAAGTGGGATGGGCCTGCCATATCTGATCGAGTAGGACGAAGCTGTTGGCCAACTAATTACAAAGCACCAACTTGTGTACCATATGAAGGTTTGACGTGTAACCCCCCTTATATATAGTTGCATGTATTTAGTATATATACTAAATATGAACGATTTAAATATATTAAGAATTATTTTTAAATTTATTTTTATGCTTTATTCCCATTCTTAATGTTCCCTAATAAAGCTTCCTAAATTAAATACTATTCCTAATATTTCGAATAATTCCTCGTAATTAATGCCCATAAAATTTTTCTCATTAATATTCCTTTCTTTCTTTCTTTCTTTCTTTCTTTCTTTCACGTTTAAGCCAATACCTATTTTTTGGGTCTCGGCTGTGACCCCAGCGCCGCAACCTCGCGTGAGCGCCACCATATGAACCTTAGCCGTCTGACCCACACTTGCGTCGTCGCTCATGGCCATACAGCCAGCAACGGCTACCTGTGCGCTTTCTGCTACCAGCGACCACCCACGTGACGACGGCCCACCTGCGACCCGCGACCAGCCATACTGGCTGTCACGACCCGCACCCGGAATTTGGGCATGAGTCGTGGGTACGTCCAGCCTACGCCGCAGCATCGGTGGTAGAACGCTATCTAGGTCTCAACATATAATATATCCTGTCAATAGTCTCAACTCCGCACGGAGGACAATGATAAATAATCCACAGTTCTTTGATATACTCAATCACAAGCTAATAGAAAATAATGGCACGATGAGAATAGAAAAGAGTTCTAATATAAATCAACCACAATAAGTCCAACTCAAATCTTGGGTCTAGATAACCTCACAAAATCACAGAATAATAAATATAACTCAGTCTCAGTCTAGAACAATAATTGTAAAAAAATAGTCTAAGTACAGCCAGGTACATTCTCCTCTAGGCTAGGCAACTCCTCTGGGGTTTCTGGAGTGAAATCTCCCTCTAATCCTGGGCCGTAATGAGTGGGGCAAAGATCCTCCAGGTCCTCTGAAAAATGTTATCCAGTCAGGATTGGAGCGAAGCACAAGCACTAACAGCAGTTTTATTAAATTGACAAAGACTATAAACAGTGTAAGAAATACAAGATGGAAATAAATGCTGGAAATATAAAGTACTGGAGAAAATGGAAATAGGCAATAGAGCATCTAGCAATGAATAATAGACAGTGAATGCTAGAACAAGTGAATCTGAATAAAATAGACATCTAGCTAAGTGTTTGAATTATCAGTTTATTATGTGATCGGCTTGGGACTTGATCAGGCTGGTTATATATGATTAGCTATGATTCTTGTAGGTCAGGCTAACCATATGGTTAGCTATGATGCATGTAGTGGTCAGGCTAATCATATATAACAGCTATGATGCATGTAAATGGTCAGGCCGCACCCGACGTGAGAAGTGGGGTGAGCTATGATGCATGTAAAGTATTTGGATATGATCACATAATCTACTAATAGTTCTCCATCCCCCAGCTAGCACGATGGATTCCAATCACGACTTCTCATGATGGGGATCTAGGGTGCTAACCCGTGTATCCATAGTGTCGGAATCAAGTATGTAATACAATTGCATTATAGAAATAATCAACAATGAAAACTGTCAGAGAATGTACTCGCCTGTGGTCCTGAGCAAAATGTGAGGATCGATGTCCAAAGTGGGATCACAATGACCTATATATAAGATATCAATGTTAAATGGTGTTTGGAATGATAAAAGTGATTAGCTAAGTTGAAATGAGGGTGTTAGGCCATTTCTAGGTCTACACTAGGTTTACCCAGGCTTTTGTATTGATACTAAACCATATTTACTTACTAGGCAATTAGTGTAAATATAGCTCTTAATTAACTAGTACTCAAATCCTAACCTCAACTCATATACACTAAGTATTTCCAGGATACCAACAATACTTTATGTGATACATTTCAAAGAGTGATACCCAAGGGTACTACTTGCTCTGATGCACACTGGAACCCATGCCCTCAACCATACCTCACCTAGGATCCTACCAAGCTGCTACTAGATACCAAAATGATAACAAAACCTTGTAGTTCCTACTGCATTGGTGGAAAGTAGCTGCTATACAACTACAGCTGATACGAGCTTTCCCTAACAACTGCTGCAACACCCAATACCAAACTGCATCCTAACACCATTATCTGCAACTCCCTCACAAACCTGCACCCTAATGTTGCTGCCAAAGCAACACTTGTTGCTGCTACATCTACTTAAGCATGCTTTGGAACTGTTGCATTCAGCAAGTAGCTATGTGCTACTGCTGCTATCAGCAACTACTGAATGCAGGTAGTTGTATGAACATTTCTGCAATGACCTACAGGCTGTAACTAAGGTTTCCCTTCCACTTGAACATACACCAATACACAGCACTCAATGAAACACTCTGATCTTTCTCTCACAATCACACACAGCACCCAGTCTAGTACTGATGTAAATAGCCACTGCTACCTCATGCTGAGACACTGGGAACTGACACACAGTTACACAGTTCACCTACACACAGGTAAACATTTACACAAAGGTTCACTCAGTGCACAGGTAATTTCTAACTGACTAATACACAGGTTTCTCACTACACAGTCACTGATTCACTCACACACAGGAACTCAACACTGTCACATTGGGTTTTCATTCACAGGCACTCACTCACATGTATTCACACAGACACATAGATATCTACTCACTGATACTCTAGACTGAAACACACCCATATGCACCAAGCCCTAACACCTACACAGAACTGAACTACACTAACACACCTAATACTGAGACAAACATAACAGTCACTAACCCTTAGTTCCAAACTTGTACATAACACACAGGTATACATAGGAACACACATAAACTCTCAGTTCCAACATGTATACTGATACATAATAACTCACACAGCACACACATACTGAACTGCTCCCAGACTTTCCCCCCACACCTACTGACACAGTTAGGAACTCACTGAAACACACTCACTGCAGGAACTCACAGGTTATCTATACACTAATACACAGCTACACATAGCTATCTAACACAGAATTCTGCACACACACACATAGTCAGTCTGCACACACACAGAAATCTGGAACAAAACACTCTACACACACAGGTATTGCACACAGCTGATACCTTACTGATGCACACAGAAATCTAACTGATACACAGGTCTACACTACCACACAGGTATGTATCTAACACTGAATATTGGTAGATACACAGAATTGAATATTGAAACACACAGGTTCTACCTCACCTCCCCATCCTGAACTAAAACACACCCTGCTAGCTGACACAGCATCAATCCTACACTGCAATTTATACATAAACTCACAAAATTGCTACGCAGGTACTGGAACACTCATACACTCTGAGAAACACACACACATGTATACTGACCCGAATATCAGGGCCCCCAAGTGATCACATATCCCACTGCTCTACCCTTGAACTCCAACTTGCTGCCATTTCCTCAACATTCTGATACTCTCAGTATCAGAGAACTTGAGCACAAAACCCCAAAATGTACACAACCTATCTATACACACAGTTCTCCACAACCCGACTACACAGCACCCTGTTTACACAAGCCAATATATATATATGTATATAGATTGCCTATTAAAACATGCAGTAAATAGAACACATAGATGTACAAACCCTAATAAATATTTCATCAAACACAGGAAATACAGAAAAACTGATTTACATAAGAACCCACGAATCCTCAACCAAAACCCTAAGGATCTAGATCTATACTACACGTCGGAGATGTAATCGTGTCTACATGCAAACCCCTAGGATTAGGGTTCCTGAAATTGGGGAAAAATAACCTATTGAACACAAAACCCTAGTTTTACCTAGATCTCCATGTAGAAACCCTAAAATCGAAATCCAAACCATAGGGGGTTTCCTAATGGTCAACAATAATGAAAAAATAGAATTAAAATTGAATAAAATAGAGTTTTACCTATGGAGATGGTTTCTCCAATGGAAGTTCTTCTTCCCCAAGGTTCCTTGACCCAAGTTCCTTGCTTCCCTTGCTTTGGAGGAGGAAGATAGAATCCTAGGGTTTTAATTCCGAATTTGGGGTGGGGGAGATGGCTTTCTTGATGGAGGCTAGGGTTTCTTTCTTCAGGAAGGAGAAAAGAGTTGTGGGTGGCTCCCTTTTATATTAAACTAGGTTAGGGTTTCCAATGAATAGTTTTAGGTTAAACCCCCAGGTTAGGTCCTGTAGAACCTAATTAACTAAGGTTTAGTCAGTCTAGGGTTTGAGGGTTCACCCTAAAATTTGAATTCTAGGGTTTCTCTAGAATTAGGTTTTCAAATTAGGGTTTAGTCATTAGGGTTTGTCTTAATGCATTCTAGGGTTTGACCTAAATCCAATATCACTAACAATATATAAATAGTTTATAAAACTCAGCAGATTAATTAAATGCATAATTATTCAAAATAGTAAAATTACACAAATGCCCTTATTTGGAAATGTGGTAGTGACACTGGCAAACGCTCCCCGTCGTGCGACTAGCGGCCACCTATACCAACGACAGCCACGTGCTACCCTAGCAACAACACCGCATCCTCGCGCGACCAGGAACAATCGGTTTGGATTTTGAGCCAAAAACCAGTCGTGATGCGCGTGATTTTCAAGTCAGATTTTATTTTGTCATAACAACTTTACACGCATTTTTTGGGCAATCTAGCCATTCGATCGTCGATCGGAAACTTCCATCACAATCTTGGTATATATCTCTAGTCAAGTTTAAGCCATTAATTCGATCATTTAATAGATCAAAATTGGCCTCCAAGTTGCACGTTTAAAGTAAAATTATTTTTTACCGTTTTGTGGCACCAACTTTACGGATTTGTTTCTCCCATATCGTAGCTCCATTCGACGAGCCACATATTCCATTGCATAGCAGGTATAACCACCTTTATGTTTGTATAAATATGTTAGGTAATTCCTAGATTTTATGGATAAAAGCTCATTTCCAAAAACTCGAAAATAACTTTTTTTTTCAAATTAAAGTTTTGCGGTACGGACTTGGTCCCGTCAAACCAGACGACCTTGTCGAGTATCGATTTCACTAAAAGACGCGTATAATATTTTCTGACATGTAGGTTTCGACAAAATTCAATTTCTTAATTATCTTGTGCACACTCGTCGTGTGAACGACAAATTTAACCCGTATCTGTCAAAAGTCTCCATATCATGACTTTTTAAAATTTCTTAATTATCTTGTGCACACTCGTCGTGTGGCAACAAAACTTGCGACATTTGACTCGCAGCATTATGGTAGTCCTGTGACCCAAATTTGGTTTTATTCGGAGACAGTTGACCGGAGCGCCATTGTATGTGCCCAAAACCTTATTATAGTATTTTTGTGATCATCTCATCAGAATCTAAATCTGGATATACCGTTGAGTTCGTATCTTCGTTTATGACTTGTTTAACATATAATATGCTAAGTTTATAGACTTTTATTTTTGGCACATTTTTTGGTGTAAGGTGGGCCACTCGTGGATCCCGTTATGATCCAAAACTGTTGTTTTTGACTCTGTGTTCAAATTAGAGTTTTAAAAATAGTCCATTCTTATTTCAAAACCAAGCTAGCTCAAACTAACCCAATCTCATTCAATTTTGACCTAATTTTGAGCATTAGAACTCGGTACGAACTCCGTACGAATTCGGTGCGAGTTCAGACCGAACTCGATTCCCAGACCCAGTAAACTCTTGCAACTAGTTCTTCCTACTGACTCAAAAATTTGAACATTTGGCATCTGAATTTTTCCTAAACTTGGTTTGCAAAATTGCTATAAATAGAGAAGGAATTCACCATTCCTAATCATTCAATTTACTTTCATTCTCTTCTCTATTTCACTTAGTGCAATTCAAGAGCCTACTACATTTATCAATTTCAAGCTTTTACAACTCCTAAGCCCTAAGTGTCAGTCCGTTCTTGGTAAGAAGTTTTCAAAAGTTGTAAAAAGAGCTTGTCAAGAAGTTCAGCACTTCAACTAGAAGTATTCGAACCCTTCGGATCAAAGCTCAAGTCTGTACGAAGTTGTAAGCCTTCAGATCAAAACTTGTGTTTTACTTCATAGGAGATTTCAACTTTGAGCTAGAGTTCTCGGGACTGGACTAGTCCTCCCAAAGGAAAACCACTATACATCATTTTGTTTGCGACTGCTGCTCTATCTCTCTCTCTTTCTCCTTACTGTTATTTTATACTTATATTGTTAGCTAACTGTGTTAAGAAAAATTTAGGCAATTTTATTCCGCTGCATATACAAGTATCCACATACTTTACATAAGATCACACAACATATTCATTATACCAACAACATATCCATTTATTATGTTTATGCTATATGTCATTATTGTGGTACTAATGGTTACATTTCTTCATTCTGTAGAATTAGAAAATTGGTTGATATGAATTTATATAAGTGGGTACCAACGACTAATACACCAGGACCCTTCATGAAATGGCTACCAAAGGTTATATCTGCAAATTATCTTATAGGTGGTTCAATTAACCTTCCCATTCTAAAAGCAAATGGATCATCGACAACGGTTGCTCACAGTACATGACCGGTGATGCATCTCTTTTCGCAACACTATCGATGAAGAAAGAAGAATATATTTCCTTCGACAACAACTTGAAAGGGTACATTATAGGTAACAATGATGTATGTGTCACGACCCGATTTCGTAGAATCGTTGAGGCGTCCCTCGAATCGTGACCGCCGTGCGGGCCTGGGGGTTGCGCCCGCACAAGGCTTTAATGATTTGCATAGCAAGCACATATTCAGAGTACGCAGATAAATTGAAACACAGATTTGAAACATGGAAAAGTTTTATTTATTGATAATGAACATCTATTACAAACTCTTGAACGAGTCAGCTAATATGCCGCACGGGCTTACAAAAGTGTTGACTCAAAATGAGATAGCAGTCCTGTATATTACATCCCTTTACTAAACTTCAAAATGTATAGACCTCCGGGCTGGAGGACGGCTTTGCCACGAAGCTGCATTTGTGTATGAAGAGTTGCAAGCTTCTTTCTTCAAAGTGCTTCAGGGGTGCGATGAAGATGCGCCAACAGCTGGACTGGATCGGGAAGACGACTTTGGCTCCTCGTTCGGTTCGCCTTAGTGCGGAGAACCTGTTTCAACGAGGGTCAGCATGTCGAAACATACTAGTGAAGGCGAGCTAACCGAACTATACCAATCAACACGTTGTTTTAATGAAGCATGTATGTTTTGTGGGTTTCTATCTTGACTTAGTTCATTTACAAGCAACAGTATATATGTATGATACTGAAATAAACTTGCCACCGTTCGGTGAATTTTACCTGCCCGTTTGAACCACCTGCACAATACTTACTATGCCTTCCCTGCCACGAAGACACAAGTTAGTTTGCAACAGGTTTAAATATACGATATGGATCACTGGCTAGATGCCACGAAGGATAAGTTATAGTCTCAAGACGGAAGAGTATGCAACACGGTGCACGCCTTGTTCCGATGATACAGACGACTATACAGACGTTCCGTCCGGATCGGATCGGTCCCAGTGCCCCGGCAACCGTCCGCAGGAACCAGAAACCTTGTGCACAAGTTGTCCGTGATCTAACAGAGTCTATTTAGGTTTCTATCAATTCATGCAGTTGAGGCAACACGAGTACAGATAAGCAGTATTGCTTGATTCCTTTAGCAGAGCCTCCCTGAACAATTATGCGCATACAAGGTGCTTAATTCAATTATAGAAGAAGATGAATTCTAACTAAAATTGAAGCATGTATAGAACATTCCCAAACGAACAAGCATGCAGATGAGTAACCGTTCCCAAGTAAATGACAAGCAGCATTAACCAAGTCTATTTCCTTTTTTATCTTGACATCTTTTAGTTATTACTTATTACTTGGTATCGTTTGATCGGGGCAACAAGAATGCAAGATTTTTTGTGTGGAGACTTGGAAGCAAGGCTAGCTAATCGGGATGGTAACTGCTCACTTAGTTGGAAGGAAAGGAGAAGGAAAGAGGCGCTTCACGACTCCGCTCGCAAGCCGCCTACTGCTCGTTCACCTGCAACACGAACAGCTCGATCAATACTCCTTCCACTCTTTCCGATCTCGGAATTAAAGTGCAATTCAATGAACGAAAACAATAAAATCTTCAAAATTGTTCAAGAAAACCCAAGCAAATCCAAAACCAACTCAAGGCACGAAAGATAGCAGCGAAGAGGTCCCTCCTGACTCTGCCGCTAAGTCGATCCTGGGGGCACGGTCTACTGAATATGGGAATCGATTCCGAAGAAACAAATCCATAACGAGGACGAGTTCTTAATTCAATCTATCCCGATCGAACGATACCGTCTTGTGTTTCTTAGCCGCGCTCTCCGCACCGGGAGAACGGGGCGCTACAGTATGTATGTCTTCCTGTCCAGTAATTAAAGATGTTTGTCTTATCACTGAATTAAAATATAACCTTCTTAGCATCAGCTACTTAGCTAATCATGGTTATGGCATCAATTTCACAAAAGACAAATACTCTATAATTGATGGATCAACTAGTAAAACAGTCTTTGAAGGAATAAGGGAAGACAATATTTATGTATTTTATCTTTCAGAAGACACGAACCATACAGGTATATGCCTATACGCTAACAAAGATGAAACTGGCTATGTCAAATGCGTTTAGGACATGAAAATATGAACACAATTGCAAGACTTTCAACTAAAAAGATGGTGAGAGGCTTACCAAAAATCATTTTCAAGAAGTATACTGTTACTCCCCGTACCCAATATACGTATTTGGAATGTATTATCTCTTGCTTGCATTTATTTTCTGCTTATATTTTTTTTGCTTGCATATTTATTAGGTTGCATGCATGGAGACTAGACCCCATTTTTTTGGTTTAACATAATTCATGGTTTATTTGTTTGGTTTGGTTTGGTTTGGTCATGAGTTGAACCCATGGTCTAAACCTCAAGTCCTAACTATATAAGCTAACTTTCTTCTCTCTCTCCCCTCATTCTCTCATTTCTTCTCCTTCTTTCATTTAGGCAAGTACACCTTGCATGACATAGAGAAACCCTTAGATTTTTAATTTTTGTTTTTTTTTCATTTTATTTGTCTAATATGTGAATATTATGATTCTAAACACTTTTAATACTTGGAATTTTTTATTTTAATAGATGGATATGAGTAGATCTAAAAAAATTTGTAAGGGTTTTCATGGGTTCCATAAGTTTTTCTTAGTTTTATCTATTAAAACAAGATATTTTAGAAAACCAGTTTTTCTACGTGATGGAGCATTGCATTTCAGGCACTTTGGCTTTTGGTTTACTTGATTTGGAGTTAAAATAAAAATTTTATGAAGGGAACAAATTTTCGGGTTCTGGGAGCTTTTCTATGGCTTAACTTGGTATTTTGGGATGAAGGAGTTCCATGCAGCCCTGCTCTATGCGCCCCTTAAGCATGCGCCCATCTTGTTGAACACATGTCTGCTCTGTGCATTTTGTCAAAAGTCAGATGTATAATACCTTGAACGTATGGGAATTCGCTAAGGCATGACTCATGCGCACAAGTCCATACGGCCAGGAGACTATGCGGCCACGAGCCATGCATCTCTTATTTTGGACGCATGCCTCTGCATGACTTTTGTGACTCTACACGAATTTATGTGCTTTTGTCTTTTTTTCTGATACACTTTTTGACTTATCACATTAAGTCACATCAGTCAATTCTCTGACTTATTTTTATTGCCCGTCACTTATCACTTGCCCCGATGAGTTGACTTTGCATGCCTATGCGCCCCTGACCCCTATGCGCCCCATATACTATGTGCCTCATATTATATGCGTCCCATATACAATGTGCCCCATATTCTATGCGCTCCATATTCCATGTGCCCCGATTCTCGTGCGTCCTGATCGACCATGCAGCCTTGATCTTCATGCTCGCATACGCCCCCCTGCACACATTTTATTGAACTGATTGGGTTTGAATGTTCCATTGGACTTTTGATTCATCGGTGTAATCTTGATGACTGTGAGAGTATTAGACCCACCTATGTGCCTGACCCGTCTATGCGCCTGACCCGACTATGTGTATAGTTCAACCATGTGCAGAGTGACTACCACCTATGTGCATGACTTGACTTATGTGTTGCAATGAGATATAACTCATGTTATTTACTATGATTGGTAACTTGGCTCGACTATTGATATTTATGCTGATACACTTACTACGTGTTATATGTTCCTACGCGCTAAGTTTTCCTACGCAATTATGTTACATGTTTTACACTGTGGTATTCCTACGTGCTATGTGACATATGATATAATAGGATTCCTCCAGCATGAACATGATAGTTGGTCATAACCAAGCGTGGCTAGGAATTGTTTGATTATTGTATCACGTTGGGGTGAATCCAAATTTGACTGCCAAGTGACAAAGTGTGTTCGTGTCGAGCGTGTCCGTACTACGGTACGACATATAAGGGAAATATCATGTGACCACGCCATAAGATTTAAGTAACTGTAGGGTTAACTAGGCAACTAAAACTTGTAGAGCATTGGGAGGGACGAAATTTTGAGATCGTGCTTAACTAGCCACCCTCAAACACTTGTCTAGGGAGTGCAGGCTGGCCCCCATGGATATTGTTTAAATTCTCATTAGTGGATGGCAATATTTGACTATTATACTGTACTATTATGTTCTATGCGATCTTAGCATGGTAGCCTTTTGAGGGACCGGTGCATAATACTATGTGCTATGCGGAGATTCATGGCTCGTCTAGCCCTGCCAGTACCTAGTTCGATCTGAGAATTCCTATTATATGCATTAACTCTAGGATAACCCAAACTTCATCTAGCAAGTCGTACAAGTGATTGGCCGATTCTGTAACTGAACTTATTTATTTGTGTACCTTCTGTTAAATAGTTAGGAACATGGACTATCATGGTGCGGCATTTTAACCCTTGTCCTTGTTTGGTTGTAGGGTTATATTGTTATATCACGATAGGCTATAGACCAAACTACGATATATATATATATATATATATATATATATATATATATATATATATATATATATATATATACGTACCGGTTTTGTTTCTTCATTCGTGCTTCCTTTGTGGTACTTGCTATTTGGGGTCTAACTCTACTAGTTTTGCATAGCCAGGTTTAGAGCTAGCACCCGAGGATCCATCTTTCTTTTTCCTGAACAATGGCGCTCACCAGACGGATGGCCGCTGAGGGACACGAGTGTGTTTCTTAATCACTGCTCGTTATTGTATATTTTCTCTTTTGGGCGTTTAGCCACCGACACTTGTTAGCCGTAAATATGGATATTTAGTTTTCTTACATGATTGTAATTAATCTGACTGAAGCTAATCATGGTCATGTACTTTTGTTACTCTGCCAGCTTCTCATTTTGTACGGCTGGTTTCCAGAATATTTTGGCAGAGCATTTGGAATGCCTTACTTCTTTGTCATATATATTCTATTTTTATTGTCCTTACTTGACTGATTGAGACAATAGATGTTCTGTGTGGCCCTAAGTGACTTACTTGTAGTATGCACCCCCTTATCCAGTTATATTCGTAACCGTTGTACGATGTTCTATACCTTGTACGGAGGAGCTGGCCATGTCCGTCTCTGTATTTTGGTACTAGGCGTGACAAAGTTTTAGTGGTGGCCCATACAGGTCTGTATTTTCAGACTTGTGGGGTGTTGTGGTCATAGGAGTCTCAATCAAATATGTCCCATTTAATATCTTGCTTCATCTTCTTCGATACCAATGCTTGAACTGTTAAAACTGGTTGCCTACTTGATCATTCTCGTAATGTTCTTGATGTTTCTTGTCCTTTCTTTAGGGCTTCCTCAGTTGCTGGAGCTGCAGGCATGGCAGGACAGGGTTCCCCTGGGCAACAACGGGAGGTAGCACCTGCTTAGAGTCAGATTCGGATAGAGCCAGTAGTTGAGCAAGTTGGCACAGTGGAACTGGAAGCTGGACATGTAGAGCAACCAGCCCCTGAAATCCCTACCCAGTAGTACTAGCAGTGCCATCGGTATTTGACACCCCGATATTATTAGAGATCCTTTGGGAAATGATGGCTACGCAGCAGCATCAGATGGCGGTGCAACAACATCAGCAATTTCAACAACAAGAGCAGAATATCTTGTTGAGTCAGGGTTTATAGACGACTTTGGAGAGAATAGGGAGGACTGATTCGAGGCCATCAGTTAGATTTTGTCTACTTAACCTGAGGTACTTCGATGCCATGGAGGACGCTATCACAGCAGACGCGTGATTGCAAGACATCGAGGTTATTCTGGCGGCAGCAAATATTTCGACTGATGAACAAGTTGACCAGGTTTGACTATAGCTTCAAGACCTTGCCCGTGACTGGTGGGCATCAGTGAAGGTTGGTTTGAGGCATCCTATCACTTGGGGTAGTTTCAGGAGTCAATTTTGGGCCAAGTATTTTGAAGTCGTCGCACAATATGAGCTCCAGCAGAGGTTTATCGGTCTTAAGCAGGCCGGTAGGACCGTGGACGGATATACAGCAGAATTTTGTAGGCTGAGTAGATTCGCTCTGACAATGGAGGCTACAGAAGCGGATAGGACAATGAGGTTGTCATGACCCGCACCCGGAATAAGGGCACGAGTAGTGAGCAATGTCCAGCCTACGCCGCAGCATCGGTGGTAGAACGTTGTCTGGTCCAACTCTACTATCTAAATATCTTATACAATATGTATATGTGGTACCTGTCAATCATCTCAACTCCAAAAGGAGGAACAATATGGTATCTGATAATGATAATCTATTCTCAATCATAATACAAACTAAGGAAGATAAAGCACGAGATGGAATAACGAAAGAAAGAGTCACAATACATCCACAAGTCTGAAATAATATATACATGCCATAAGCCTCAATAAAAGTCTAATACAAGTCTAAACAAATAATCTAAACCTCCTCGGACTCTGGTACTAAGTCCTCCTGCTCTAAATGAGTATCCTCTAATGGTACGCCGTCCTATAGTCCGAAGTAGATAGGATACTGGTCCACACGCCAATCATCTGAAAAATATATCCAGTCAGGATTGAAGCAAAGTACATACCTCTAAAAGCAGTTTCAAATACATAATCGAGCATATACGACAAATAATAAAAAAGGATACAAGATAACTAAATATCAGAATGAAATAAACTAGAGTGAACAGGTAATATACTAGAATGAAGAACAAGCAAAAGAATAAATACAATATAATAGAAATAAATGAAACTAGCTAATGTGTCATGGAATACAAGTTTATTATGTGATCGGTTTTGGTTGAACACGAATACAATATGGTAACTCGATTACGCGTATGATATATAATCGACATGTACACGAATACACTTGGGCTTGATCATATAACCAACTCTTATTCCTCCATCCCCAACCAATACCAATAGATCCAATTATGACACGTTCCGAACACGAATATGGGTACACTGAACACGAGTAGTATGTGAACATGAAGTATACTAAAATCAATACCCGATACACAAGATGTAATATATGTGAAGGAGTACCCGCTGAACATGGTAAGGGGTAACATCTCCTAACATGATCCATATAGTACCAGTCCGTAAAACTACTGTGTCAGAATCAAGTATACAGTTCTAGAACATGTGAAATATATACTATTATGAAATAAAAACTAATAGAGAAATGTACTCGCCTCTGGTGTCATGCCCCAGTCCCGCAGGGGGGCCGTTCGTCCTCGCTTGGGTCCTTGTGGGACTGATTCGTCCTCACTTGGGCATGATGCCGTGCAAGCCTAAGCTGCGCTTGTACTAGGCCAAATCTTTGAACAAGGGAAAGTAAGCTATTCAAGATGGGAGCAGGGGTACAGTGTTGCAGAAAAGTAAAGAATACAATGGCATATGAAAATAAGCTCTTTATTGATAATCAAGATGTGTTACAAGCGGCGCTTGGCCGAGATTACAGTTCGCTCAAGCTCTCTTTCTCTCGATTACAATAACACCGTTCCATACATTATGTCCCTCTATACAAAAGCAGCTCAAAGCAATCTCGAAACGGCTCAAGGCATCGACTCTACATTTCTGGGTCCTGGGGATGAGGCACGGCTATCGCTTCCTCGGACGATCGAACACCTGAGAACAAGCAAATTGTTGGTGGGTCAGTACTTTGGATAAAGTACTGGTGAGTCTAAAATTAATAAACAGAAGCAACACCCCCTGAAACCCATACTAAGTACGTATGTGGCAAAATATTTCTTTACTAGTGATCTTTCTAGTTTTACCTAGGTTCGTTACATGCAGCACAGGAACGTAGTCATATTACTTCTTTTCGAAAACATCTTTAAAATCAGAGTCCATACTCGATATATAAGCAAGCAGGCAAGATAAGCAGTTCTTATACGATATGCAAGATTCGTTTACTATATCTGGTGCGCAGCGTGTCTCGTGAATCATAAGTATTTCTCTAAAGACTTTAGCAAGCATCTAGTGGACTATCTTCTTAGCATCTCTCTTAGCATATCTATCTTTCTCTTATTAGCAACATCTTATCGTGTGAATGAGATAGAAGTATATAATAAAACAAGACTTCTTTATGCAAGTATTTAATACAGAAGAGCATATTTGATAGCATGCATATCACTTATTCAGTGATTCTTACCCTTTCGTCGAGCGGTTATCCCTGCGGCAGACATACAAGTTAGCAACAATTTGTATAAACATATATGTATAAGGTTCTCTTTCTCTGTTTGTCTCTGCATCAAACAGTTAGGTATGCAAGAAGGCTGAATCCTAGCATGCGACTTAACTATATGATAGTCCATGAGTCTCCTTCCTCAAGATTAGAAGCAGTGTTATCACTGCCCAGCACTGCACTATGTATACTCGCTCATATACATAACTACTTTGACACGTAAACCAGCTATCTAATAAACATGAATACCCCCTAATTGCGAGGACTTCTTTGGCTCAGGTATTCCTCTAATCCCCCCTAGGGATAATGGTCCCCAGCACCCCGAAAAACTGTTCGTGGGATTTTCCCTTGTGCACAAGTTGTCTAAGACCAATGCATGAATGCAACTCTATCAGATAAGCTCTATATGGATGTATCAGTTTAATAACAAGCATATATTCAATCTTTTCTTTCTCTGTCTCTATGTGGACAGGCCGCCATTTCTATCTCTTATGCAGACTAGCTGCCATTTCTCTGATTTCGTTCAAGCATTTCGATAACTTCTATGGAAACATATCACAATCTCTACTTAAGCAAGCATGCATGGAAATAGTTCTCTATCTCTTTAGCTAAGCATACATTTCTACTCTTTCTTTAGCATATATAATTGAAACATGTAAACATCTATTTCTCTTGTCTATTAGCATGGCAGCGGTTCGTTCGATAGCGGTGTTCGTGTAACTAAGCATGCAACATTTCTATCTCATCTTAGCATGGCAATGGTTCTATCTCTATCTCTTTTAGACAAGCATTAGAGTTCTCTAGTTAAGCAAGCAGGTTCGTTTTAATGACAAGCTATATGAGTTCTCTTTTTAAGCATGCAAATGCATGTTCTATTCTTCTTCTTATAAAACTATCTTCTTAGAACAAGCATTCAAAAACTTAGATTCATTATTAAGGCATGCAAGAAATAGAGAATAAAGTTTCTGCCCACTCACCTAGATCAATCGTCTTGTGTTTCGATCGGGAACCCTCCAAGAAGGCTTCCGCTCGAGCCAGCAAAGCGATATCTCTTGTATATAGTGCCTACGCGGAGCGGGGCACTACATCTGGTCCGGAGCAAAGGAGGTAACTCGGTGTCCGAGCTGGTGTCACACAACCCGATATAAGAAAATCAAGTTACTTTGGTAGAATGAAGTGATAATCATAATAAATGAGTGAAAATATACTTTCTAGGTTATTTCTAGGTTATGCTAGTCAAACTAGGTCAAAATAGCTATTTCTAGGTTGTATGATCGTATATCTAATCTTCTAGGTTGATATCTTGATGATAAAAGCTATACTAGCTAAAACTAGGTACTAGGATACCTTATGTACCAGTATCAATCTCTATAGCTTATTTATATAACTAGTTAATACATATATATCAACATTTAACTTGTATATATACTAGTTAATAATACTACTACCTAATTATATATAGGCACATTAATTCAATTCTAGGCATGACATGTCACGACCCGCACCCAGATGAATCGGGCACCGGTTCGTGAGTACGTCCAGCCTACGCCGCAGTGTCGGCGGTAGTACGCTGTCTAGATCATATTCACAGGTAAATTAAAATCTAGCTCATTCACAAGAATAAATAGGCAAGGATAATAACAGGAAATAGGAATGCTAAGATTTCATAAGACAAATTTGTGACATCCAAATCCATAGTTTATTACAGAACCAGAAGATAAATCGGGGACAAACCCGATTGCTATGCTGAAGGAAAATACTAGCTAACTGGCTAACTACTCCTCAAAAGTAGTCTCCTGAGTAGGAACCGGCTCCTCAAATGTATCATCTGCTACGCCATATGGGCCATAAAAGGTGGGGGCATAGTCCTCATCATCGCCTAATATGTCAACGGATCCAGTCAGGAAAGGAGCAAAGTACCAATACACAATAAAGTTTAAACTAAATATTTATGACAAGTAGTAAAAACTGACTAAACATCACGATAAGAATATGCATAATAAGTAGTAAAATTAACTAAGGTTAAGCACTAAAAATCAGGAATATAAGTAAAACAGGGTTATAATGAGACAAAAAAATGGAACTGCAACAAGACAAAGAAACTATGTGTGTGTGATTGTGTATTTAGAATACATAGTTGGCATGTAGGGGGTTATAAGGCTAATCAGGCCGTCATAGACGGCTATCAGTCAGGAATAATCGAGTATAAGGCTGATGGTACAGTCGCGTACCAACAGCTAGCAGTCAGGACAGGGGAAAGGGTAAACTACATGCCTCCTAGTATTCTCTCTCTCGACACGAAAAGTAAGACATGAACTCCAAACCCTAACACTAAGTGTAATCATCCAATGGTACTAATAGAGCAAGGAACTAATTATCACAATATAAAGATTAAAATTGAAGTGCAGGTACTTGCCTGATGTTTGGATTCCAACTACGGTTCTGTTACTCGAGAAATTTCCAGATATGTCTCTGGATGCTGAAATAAATATTACTATCATGCTCATAAGATATCAAATAGCTAGAAACGCCTGTCCTTGAGTCCAATTTGGAGACAAGGGCAAAAACGGCAATTTTGGGCCAAAACGGGGTCCGCATGTGGGCCCGCTTTGCACCGAAAAACGTGTCAGGACCAAAGGTCTCCAAATTTACCAAACTTAGTGTCAACAGGTCAGGAACGATGATACGAACCCAACGGAACTTCCAGAATCGGATTTCGATGAGCCGATCACAAAATCGTCCGTCGAGCGGGGCCTGTAGGACCCACGACACGCGATTTCGTCAATATTCTCAGAATCGAACCAAACTTGGGTCACAGGACCAGCGTATTGCTACGGGTCCGATGACACAAGTTTCGTTTTGATTCGACGTGTGTACACAAAGTTAGGGCACAATCCAGAAAAGTCGGATAAGCTGTGGTGTCCGCGGATACGCATTGATCCCGGTGTGCACGCACACCCGAATCGACTTCTGCGAAATCCCACACATCCGTATCAACGACGCGCATGTATCTGTGAAGACCGCGTGCGACCAAGTCGTCCCGTTTGGCGGGGCGTACTCAGTTCTGGGTGAAACATGGCATTGTTTCTCCTGTTTTTGGATCGCGGTTTGCGATCGCTACAGGACGCGATGCCCCGAGCGGGTTGCACGGACACCGAGAGGGTCATGCAGGCTTCGCGATGCAAAAGACGAAATCAGAAACGGGGTTATGAGAAGAGAGATACGCGTACCTGAACAGGGTCCGAAAAACCCGAAATTATCGTGTCCGACACGTGTCCGACACAAAAGAATTAGGTTTAGGGTTTGGGGGGTTCTCCGGCGGAGCTCGGGAAGGCCGGAGGGAGGCTGGGGCAGGGCGGTGCTGGCCGGAGGCGGTCGGGGAAGCAGAGGCGAGGCTGGGCGGAGGCACGACGAGGGGTGGCTGGATCGAGCGGGGTGCTGGATCGGGGGGAAAGAGGAGGAGGAAGGAGGAGGAGAGGGAGGCCGGGCGAGGCGCTGGCGGCACTGCGGTGCGGCGAGGTGGTCGACGGCAGAGTAGCGTGGCGTCGGGTGAGGCGGCGGGGGAAGGCAGCGGCTGGTGGCGCAAGCGGGGCGGGGTGGATCTGGCCGGAGGAGGCTCGGGGGGTTTTAAAGGGGAGGAGCGAGGCTGGGATGGCCGGGGAAGGCGGAGGAGGGGAGGTCATGGCGAGGGGTGCGGGGCTGCGAGGCCGGGCGGGGCGCCGCGTGGCCGGGCGGTTGCGGGGGACTCGGGGGAGAGGGCGACCGGGTCGCACGGGGGTGCGGGGTGCTAGCGGGTCGGGCCCGCTGGCGGGTTCGGGTCTGGCCGACCCGACCCGACCCGACCCGACCCGACCCGGTAGTCGCGGTGGGCTGGGTTCTAGGCTGGGCCCAATTGGGCCGGGCTCGGGTAGATTTTAGGATTTTGGGTAAAATAAATAACTAAATAAATAAATAAGTAAATAAATAAATGTTTTTTAGGTGATTAACAATATGTCCGGGGCCCAATAAATTCCAGAAAAATTACCCTAAGTCCAGTTTTTAATTCTACACCATAAAATATTATTTCCATAATATTTTAATATTATTTATTATCAATTATAAATTATTTAATAATTAAAATCTTGATTTTAATTACAGAAAAATTTCCAAAAAATTCCAGAAAATTGTAAAAAATCCAAGTTTAATATTTTTGAAAAATCAGGGGTTTACATGACACAATTACCTTTATGATACTCTGTATTTCTACTCATACTAAGGAAAAACCATAACACAAAAATACCCACTGTGATCTGGCATGCACCCCAACCTGTGCATTTACTTGCTCAGTTCTCAGGTCTCCTCTTTGTTCCTCACTTGCCACAACTGTGTTCTGTACTTCATCTCATCAATGCTCTACCTGGTAACACCCCCTATTGCCAAAAGCTGCACTAGCATTTCCCTACTGCATGTGCACATCTGCAGTTGTGCAAGCTTTTGCACAGTGCATAACCGAACCAACCCATAATTTCTTCAATATTGTAGACTTAACAAGCCAACCCATAAACCTGAGCTCCTATAGTTACATTGTAAGTTAGCATAGCACTCCCTCTCTACCTACACCCAAGATGCCTGGATCACATGCACCAATCGGGCAGTGCACTCTCCTTCACCATATTACTGATACACCCTCATTCCCTATCAGCTACTTTCTGCTACATTACCAACTCGGTCCCATTCCTATCCACTATTACATAGGTAATAACATACCTATTGCTACCCCTTTCCCCTCTCTTACCTGCTTTGCACTGACATGAAAGTGCCCGACCATATTTGTTGCATGAATTCAGCATCTTAGATGCTCTAACCCGACACAGGCACCCTAGACCTATACACTCTACTATTACTGTCACTTGCTTCACACTCCAATGCCATATACCAACACCACACAATCACATATTCACACTGCACCGATACTCAAGTATCAGTGCCCCACACTGATATTGCTCTTCACGAGCCCCAACCTATATTGAACACTTGACAGTGTACATTGCTTGCAACTGCTAATCAAGTATTGTGTCAAGCACCACAGTGCCAAGCAAACTTGCACTGATTTGTGTCAGTCTCCACACACCACATTCATAGTCACTCTCCATGGCTCTCACACATGCACACACTGTAACTCACTGACTGTGCATACTGCACAGTCAAACAATCCTACCCCGATCACACCAAATAGAATATAGATACGTATATAGCATAGCTATATCTATGCACTACTATATATATATATATATATAAACACTTAATAACAGTTACTATATATCTATAGGATATATTATAGGCATTTAGATAAACACCTATAGAGTGCACTAAGAAATACTCATGATACATCTCAAACCAAAGTGCTAACATCCTAATTTCGCTACCATTATCATTCCTACTAATCAATTACACCTAATACTAGTTAATACAACTTGCTACAAAGTGAAATGAGAAGTAATTACACACAACACCCAAAATTGGGCCCCATGTCGTACCATATCACAAAATATCATGATACGGCCTACACGTATCCATTTGTGGACACGTACCTAGTTCCATAACCCCGATCTAAGTATAATTAGATCTAATTGGTCTCATGACACACAATTAATGTGTCAAATTCGTAATTTCCCTAACATGCACACAAAATGTTATATTGAACTCATAATACATAGCCAAATAGCCTAAAACTTTCTATAGGTAATCATATGCCATAGGGTCATTCCTAATGGTCAAATATATGATTAAGAAGCCATAATGGGAGAGAAATTCAGGAATTACCAATTGGGAGATGGATTCTCAATGAAAATACAATTGGACACGATCTAGACACGATCTCTAGCTCTAAAGATCCTCCTCCTTATGCTCCTTACTTCTCCAAGATCTAAGGCTCCAAGAGTGATGAATTTGAGAAAAAAATGGTGGTGAATTGCATAAAAATCAATGGAGAGAAAATAGGAAAATTGGAGATCTAGAATTTGGAAGCAAAATACAATGCAAATGAGGAGAGAGAGAATGAGAGCCCCTCTTCAAGTGGCCGGCCCCTTACTCCTTCCTTAAGCTACATGCTATGGTCCCAAATACCCCTGTATGATGTATTATGAGAAATAATTAAGGGTGGATATTTTTGGAAGTCTCTAAGTAATTGTAATTAAACTAATTCTCCTTAATTTAATTATTGGAATGACTAATGGGCTTGGGTCCAAGTTGGGTTCACTATTTGTCATAGCAAATCTAAATAGGTCCATATGTGTCAAGTCTAAATATTGGCTAGTCTCTCTAACTAACTAATTAATACAAGTCTCTAATGAAACAACTAATACTAGTCACAATAATTATAGCCCAACATAAATAAATGATTAATACAATCATCACATTTATATTTAATATTATATTCCTAAAAATAAATACCCATACCAAATTACTAAACTATCCCTAGCTGGAAAAGTGAGTGTGACAATCCTACTCACCTTAGAAAAAATTTGTCCTTGAAATTGAGGAAGAACTAACTATCAAGCAATTAATACAAACAAGAAATGATTATACCTCACGGCTCAAACAGATAAGGATATCGCTCGCGCATCTCGGCCTTTCGCTCCCAGGTACTCTCTCCTGGCGAGTGGTGCCTCCATGCGACGCACACCAAAGAAATCGTCTGGTTCCGCAGTACCTTCTTCCCGCGGTCCAAAATCTCCATGGGCTGCTCTGGGTAGCTGAGAGTCGAACCAACTTCGATCTTTGAGTGATCTAGTACATGGATAGGATCTGCCATGTACCGTCTCAACTACGATATATGGAACATGTTATGCACTCCCTCTAATGCAAGTGTCAAGTCTAGTCTGTAGACTACCGCACCGATCCTCTCAAGAACACCGAAGGGTCCGATGTACCGTGGACTAAGCTTTTCACCTCCACCAAAACGAATAGTGACAATGTCGGAGAAATCCTCAAGAAAACTAGATCGCCAACCTATCATAAAATACAGCCTTAGCACTCTAACAGAAATAATCAATCACAAGCAATACAAAACAAAATATATACCTCAAACTCCAATGGTCTCCGATGGCTATTGGCCTAATTTTGTTGTCTGTCCTGAGCCACCCGAAGTCTATCCCTGATGAGTTTTACCTTCTCAGCTGCATCCACGACCATCTCTGGTCCCAATAAGGCTCTCTCACCAACATCATCCCATGATAACGGAGTGCGGCATCTCCGTCCATATAACGCCTCAAACGGTGACATATCTATACTGGCCTGGTAGATTTTGTTGTAAGAAAACTCTACCAAGTAAAGATAATCATCCCAAGAGCCTCCAAAATCCAAAGCACAGGAGCGTAGAATATCCTCAAAAGTCTGGATAGTCCTCTCCGACTGACCGTCTGTTTGAGGGTGATATGCGGTACTAAATTTGAGCTGAGTGCCCAAGCTGGCCTGCAAACTCCTCCAGAAGTGGGACATGAAGCGACTATCATGATCCGAGACTATGCTCACAGGAAATCCCTACAATCTTACTATCTAACGCACATACCTCTCCGCGAGCTTAGACGTAGCCACTTTGAATGGCAGAAAGTAGGCTGATTTGGTCAACCTGTCCACAATGGCCCAAATCGCATCTTTATCTCCTGAAGAATGTGTAAGCCCTGATACAAAATCCATCGTCACATGCTCCCACTTCCACTCTGGAATGGGTTAAGGCTGAAGCAATCCACCTGGCCTCTGTCTCTCTGCCTTTACCTGTTGGAATACCAAATATCTAGATACGAAGCTAGCTACCTCCCGCTTCATGCCATACCACCAAACATGCTCTCTCATGTCCCTATATATCTTGTTGGCACCTGGATGCATATAGTACCAAGATCGATGAGCCTTCCGAAGAACCTCCTCGTGCAATGCTCCACTCGGCACATAAAACCTGGTACCGTGCTACAATGATCCATCATATGCAATACTGAAGTCCTCTGCCAATCCTATCTATACCTGCGATTTGATGCTCCTCAGAGACTCATCATCGAACTGTGCGAGTCGGATCCGGTCCATCAACTCTGACTGTACCTGAAGTCCCCACATCTGTGCTTTAACTCTAGGAACTAACACCTCAATACCCAAACTATCAAGATCGGCCAATAAATGTCTGTCCTTCGTCAAATATATAGCCACTGGATACCTGCTCAAGGTATCCGCGACTATGTTGGCCTTCTCTGGATGGTTCTGTAAAGTAATATTGAAGTCCTTCATCAACTCCAACCACCGTCGCTGCCTCATGTTGAGCTTTTTTTGTGTAAACACATACTTCAAGCTCTTATGATCTATAAAGATCTCTACTCGCTCCCCATACAAGTAGTGCTTCCACAGTTTAAGAGCAAAAATAACTGCTGTCAACTTCAAGTCATGGGTAGGGTAATTCTTCTTATGCGGGCATAATTGCTTGGAAGCATAGGCAATCGCATTTCCGTTCTGCTGTAACACACAACCCAAACCCTTACCCGATGCATCACTATATATAGAAAATCCTTCTGTCCCTGATGGCAATGTCAATACTGGAATTGTAGTTAACCTCTTCTTTAGCTCCTCAAAAGCAGACTGATAATCCTCAGTCCAGATGAACTCCATGTCCTTCTTTGTTAGTTTAGTCATCGGCTCCACAATCCTGGAAAAATCCTAAACAAATCTTCGATAATAGCCTGCCAATCCAAGAAAACTCCTGAAATCTTCTTCGGGTCTACTGAGATCCCGTCTCCTGTAATCACATG
This sequence comes from Iris macrosiphon, assembly GCA_036927795.1. Classification (NCBI taxonomy): domain Eukaryota; kingdom Viridiplantae; phylum Streptophyta; class Magnoliopsida; order Asparagales; family Iridaceae; genus Iris; species Iris macrosiphon. The sequence goes on along the minus strand of JAYESA010000005.1, from coordinate 182,239,551 downwards.
CTCGAGGAATTTAACCTTATCAAGAAAGAACTCATACTTCGAAAGCTTGCCAAATAGCTTCTCCTTCCTGAGGGTCTCCAGAACTATCCTCAGGTATTTCTTATGCTCCTCCTAGGTCTTTGAATAAATCAATATATCATCAATGAATACTACCATAAATTGATCCAAATACTGATGAAACACCTTACTCATCAGGTTGATAAATACTGCCGGGGCATTGGTCAACCCAAACGACATCACCAAGAACTCAAACTACCCATACCGAGTCCTGAAAGCTGTCTTCGGAATGTCTTTCTTCTTACTTTCACCTAGTGGTACCCCGACCTCAAGTCTATCTTTGAGAATAACTTCATTCCGCTCAATTGATCAAATAAATTATCAATCCATGACAACGTATATTTTTTCTTGATAGTGAGGTTGTTGAGTTTCCTGTAGTCGATATACATGCGTACCGATCTATCCTTCTTCGGTACAAATAATATCAGAGTACCCCACGGTGATGAACTGGAGCGGATGAAGCCCTTGTCCTGCAACTCATTTACCTACTTCTTCAATTCTGCCAGCTCACTGTTGTTTACCCTATAGATTTGTTGTGATATTGGCTCTGCGCCTGGCACCAAGTCTATAGAGAACTCCATATCTCTGTCTGGTGGGAACCCCGGTAACTCCTCCGGAAAGGCGTCCATATACTCTGTAATCAATAGATGTGACGGCTCATGCTCTTCTACCAAAGCTCCACAAAAATCTTCTTCGCTCTGCTCTGTTCTGCTATCCCTCTGATGAACTCAAACTCTGGCTCTCCTGGCGCCTGAAATAAAACTCTTCCTCCATGACAATCTATACTAGCATGGTGCCTACTCAACCAATCCATTCTAAGTACTATTTTGTAGCTCGGAAGTGGCATTACAAGTAGACACACGATCAACTCTCGGCCTCCCAAAGAAACTCTCCAGTCCTTGCAAACATTACTGACTAGGATAATGTCACCCCTGGTCATGATCTTGCAAGTCCTCACCAATGGTTCAGTCTCAAAGTGATGTTTTATAACAAAAGATACCGATACAAAACTATGTGAAGTACCAGAATCAAATAAAGCATGAGCTAAAAAAGAATTGAGATAGACTGAACCTGAAATAACATCACTGACTGGCTTCTCCTCCTCAACAGTCAAGGTGAAAGCTCGCCCCTGTCGCTGAGTACCTCTCTGCTGTTGCTGGTGCTGAGCGAACTGCTACTGTTATGGCAGGTCCTCTCTGCTGTCCCGCTGGTGGTCTCGCGGATGCTCTCAGTGCCTGTGCCCCGCCCTGAGCTGGACGAGCTAAAGCTTTAGGACAAGCCCTCAACTGATAGTCTCATATTCTGCAGAATAAGCACTGGCCCAATCTCATCCTGCATGCATCCCATCCATGTCCCTGCTTCTTACAGAATGGGCAAGGAATAACTGGCCTCTGGATCTGGTGCGTCTGTTGTACTGGCGCTCTAGCTGGTCCCTGGTACTACTGCCTCAGTTGCTGGAGGTGCCTCTGGTGCTGCTGCTGAAAGTGAGGCTGCTTTATTGGACCCGTGTTAGTACTGGATCCTCCTATGTCTCTCGGCCTCTTAGGGCCAAGCTCTAGATCATCCTCTGCCCATTATGCCTGCCTCAGAATCTCCTCAAAAGTAGCGGTGGGATCTCCATTCGTATGTGATTTGATCTCCCAGTTCAGGCCCTTCCTAAACTTCCTGGCTCTTCCTTTGGGGTTCAGCCCCTCCACAAAGTGACCTAATCTGCAATACTCTATCGCATACTTATCTACCGTCATACCTCCCTGAACGAGGTACTGAAACTGGCTCTCTAGAGATGTTAGAGCCACATTTAGAAAGAACTTTTCCTTGAAGAGCTCCTTAAAAGCTTCCCAAGTAAGTCCCAGTGATGAGATCCTGGGGTTCATTCTGAACCAAGTCAAGGCGATGTCAAACATCATGCTTCCTGCGGCCTCCACCTGCAACCTCTCTGGAATCTGCGCCAGTCGTAGGTTTCGCTCATTGTCTTCTATCCAATCATCAGCATAATTAATCCCTTCAGTGCCTTTAAAGTCTTTCGGCCCCATCCTCTTGAAATCTATAATAGTCACCGGCCTCGACTGCTGCGGGGTGAACTGAGGTGGTGCCGTCTGTGGCTGGACTAAGGTGACTCTCTCAACTGCGATGAGCATAATCTGGTAAGCATTCTCAATGCCCTGCCTCATAACCTCTATTTGATGCTACTGCGCCTCTATTATCTGCTAAAAGAACGTAAACATCTATGTCTGATCGACTGTGGGTGGTGGGGGTGGAAGCTCCCCTGAAACTGTCGGTGCTGCCTTCTATACTGGAGGTGGAGCACCTCCGAAAGCTGCTGCAGAAACACCCACCTGGATCGGTGAAGCACACCTCTGGAATGTAGCTGCTGGAACATCGTATGCTGGTGTTGCCCTCATAGGCGACAAAGTGACCGACCTCACTGATATTGCGCCTAATGCTGGAAACGCATCTTCGGTGGCATCCTGAAGGTAGATTGAATAAAGGAATTAATATTGAGTATGATACGATATCATCAAAGAAGAACAAAATTATTCAAAGTAAAGCAAACATTCTAATAGATAAGGATAACAAAACTGATATTGGAAGTATTTCCTAGTTGTGATTGAGTATACTCTTATCCAAAATTATATTTCCTAAAGCAGGCTCGTAGCAGTACTCTTGGTGAGCACTACTACGATATCGCTCTAATTGTGACTCTTGACCTACATGGGCCACCACTAAAAATGTGTCATGACCCGCACCCAAAATAAGGATACGAGTAATGAGCAACGCCCAGCCTACGCCATAATATTGACGGTAGAACACTGTCTGGGTCAACTCTACTATCTAAATATCTCATATAATATGTATATATGGTACCAGTCAATCATCTCAACTCCAAACGGAGGAACAATATAGTATCTGATAATGATAATCTATTCTCAATCACAATACAAACTAAGAAAGATAAAGCACGAGATGTAATAACGAAAGAATGAGTCACAATACATCCACAAGCCTAAAATAATATATACATGCCATAAGCCTCAATAAAAGTCTAAATAAATAATATAAACCTCCTCGGACTCTGGTACTAAGTCCTCCTGCTCTAAATGAGTATTCTCTAATGGTATGCCGTCCTGTGGTCCGTAGTAGGTAGGACACTGGTCCACAAGCCAATCATCTAAAAAATATATCCTGTCAGGATTGGAGCGAAGTACATACCTCTGAAAGCAGTTTCAAATACATAATCATGCATATACGACAAATAATAGAAAACAATACAAGATAACTAAATATCAGAATAAAATAAACTAGAGTGAATATATAATATACTGGAATGAAGAACATGTAATAGAATAACTGCAATATAATAGAAATAAATAAAACTAGCTAATGTGACATGGAATACAAGTTTATTATGTGATCGGTTTAGGTTGAACACGAATATAATATGGTAACTAGATTACACGTATGATATGTAATCGACATGTACACGAATACACTTGGGCTTGATCACATAACCAACTCTTATTCCCCCATCCCCAACCAATACCAATGGATCCAATCACGACACGTTATGAACACGAATATGTGCATATTGAACACGAGCAGTGTGTGAACATAAAGTATACTAAAATCAATACCCGATACACATGATGAAATACATGTGAAGGAGTATCCGCTGAACACGGTAAGAGATAACATCTCCCGACAGGATCCATATAGTATCAGTCCGTGAAACCACTGTGTTGGAATCAAGTATACAGTTCTTATACATGCGATATATACACTATTATAAAATAAAAACTAACAGAGAAATGTATTCGCCTCTGGTCCGGAGCAAAAGAGGTAACTCGATGTCCGAGCTGGTGTCACACAACCCTATATAGTAAAATCAATTTACTTGGGTAGAATAAAGTGATAATCATACTAAATGAGTCAAAATATGCTTTCTAGATCGTTTCGAGGTTATGCTAGTCAAACTAGGTCAAAATAGCTATTTTTAGATTGTATGATCTTATATATAAACTTCTAGGTCGGTATTTGATGATAAAAGCTATACTCGCTAAAACTAGGTACTAGGATATCTTATGTACATAACTAGTATCAATCTCTATAACTTATTTACATAACTAGTTAATACATATATATTAACATTTAACTTATATATGTACTAGTTAATAATACTACTACCTAATTATATATAGGCACATTAATTCAATTCCGGGCATGACACAATTACCTTTCTGATACTCCGTGTTTCTACTCATACTAAGGAAATACCACAACACAAAATACCCACTGTGATCTGGCATGCTGTAAGCCCCCTGATTTTCATGAATTTCCGATTTGGATTTTTCCCAATTTTCCTGGATTTTTTCCTTAATTAAACCCTAGGTTTGGTCATTTAATGATTTTTAATTTCGGTTAATTCATATTAAAATATTATGGAAATAATATTTTATGGTGTAAAATAGAAAACCGGACATAGGATAATTTTTTATGAATTTATTGGACTCCGAAAACCCGTTTAAAGCCCTAGAAACCAATTTAGAATTAAACCGAATTTAACCCGTGCCAACGGCCGACATCCCCATGAGAGCCGAAGCCCAGCCCAAGGAGCGTTGACCCGTTGACCCAGCCCGAATCCTAGGTCTAACCCTATTCCAATTCCTGTAATGTATAAATACATGATTCCCTAGGTTTTCTCCACAAAAGAAAAAAAGAAGAAAACAAATCCCTAATTCCCCAATTTTCCCCCAAATCCTAATTCAAATTACTAACCCTAACCCTAACCCTAACCTAACCCTAGCCCAGCCGCTCCTCAGCCGATCCCCGGCCGACTCCGGCGTCGCTCCCCCGCGACCTCCTTCCCGCGGCCACGCTGAGCCCTAGCTCTTCCGCCGCCATCGACCCGACTCCACAGCCCCTAGCCCTAGCCCGCTCGACCACCTCCCTCGGCCAACTCCGCCTTCCTTCCTCCTCCCTCCGTTCTCCCCCAACTCCCCTTGTCTGAACCCTAGACGACCCCGCCGACTCGTCCTTCTTCTTCCAACCGCAGCGCCATCTCCCTCACTCATCTCCGGCCCGCCTCTCCCCAGAACTCTCCGCCTTCGGCCTGACCCGTCCCCGAGACCCCATCACCTTCCTCCCCGACTTCGACCACCTCCTTCCTCAGCCCCGCTCGACCCGACCACCGACCTAACTTCCCCCCAAGATGCCTCTGTCTCCGCCTCCAGAATCCCCAGCACCACCACCATCAAACCCCCGCGCCTCCACAACCACCTCCGCCACGAACATCCCCTCTCCTCCGCCCAGCCCACAGTCGACTCTCCCATAGCCTGAACCCTAACCTCCTGCCTCCCTCCGGCCGCCAGCAACCTCCCCACTCCGGCATCGTGCCCTAAACCTAACCCTAAGACGGTCACAGTGCACACGGAGACGGACACAGTGCACGCAGGACACGAAGGAGACTCGGACACGTCTCGGACACAGAAAATCAGATTCACGGGGCCCTGTTCAGGTAACCGTTTCTCTCTCCTCGTAATCCCGTTTTTGATTCCGTCAGTTTTATCACGAAGCCTATATGACCCCCTCGGTGCCCGTGCAACTCGCTCGGCGCATCGCGTCCTGTGGTGATCGTACACCGCAATCCAAAAACAGGAAAACCAACACCCCGTTTCACCCCGGAACTGAGTACGCTCCGCCAAACGGGACGACTTGGTCGCACGCGGTTTTTACCGAATCGTGCGTGACGTTGATACGGACGTGTGGGATTTCGCAGAAGTCGATTCGGATGTGCGTGCACACCGGAATCAACGCGTATCCGCCGACACCGCCCCGTATCCGTCGATTCTGGGACACGTTGTAACTTTGTGTACACTCGTCGGATTGAGACGAAACTTCCGCCATCGGACTCGTAGCAATACGCTGGTCCTGTGAGCCAAGTTTGGTTCGATTCTGAGAACGTTGACAAAATCGCGTATCGTGGGCCCCACAAGCTCCACTTGACGGGCGATTTTGTGATCGGCTCATCGGAATTCAATTCTGGAAGTTCCGTCGGGTTCGTATCAGCGTTTCTGACCTGTTGACACTAAGTTTGGTGAATTTGGAGACCTTTGACCCTAATACGCTTTTCGGTGCAAAGTGGCCCACATGTGGACCCCGCTTTGGCCCGGAATTGTCATTTTTGCCCCTGTGTCCAAATTGGACGTAAGGACAGGCGTTTCTAGCTATTTGATATTTTCTGAATCTAATGGTGATATTTATTTCAGCAACCGGAGTAGTACCTGCAGACCACACTGAGACCAGAGCTACAGTTGGAGCCAGGACCCCAGGCAAGTGTACCTTGCCAAACTCTGCAGTATTGTTACATATTTTTCTTGCTTCTTTATAGTGCTGTGCATGCTTAACCTAGGACCGTGTGATGTACTTAGCGTCCGATTATCAGTCGGGTGCCAACACCGTACGCGGTGTTGTGTATTATCATCTAGAGATGGACATTCGTGACCCTTTATATTCCCGTACTTGTCATACCAAGTACACTTGACCCAGGACACTTGACACTGTTCATGAGACATGATCTTTCCGAGATATTTGTGGTGATTCTGTATAGGATACAGGACCTGACATTGATATTATATCCCTAGACATTAGATGACTTGTGCATTAGATATGATTGTGCGTGTCATGGACATGAGACGTGTGATTACATTTGGGTGGGGAGAGACACACAGGCTACAGGCTGATCATATATATACACCCCTATTATCGTGAGGCACAAGACTCTGAAACCCGAGCTTGGCCCATTACTTATTATTACTGCTGCTACCGGCTCCCCTACACAGAGCTTGTAGTATGCTTCAGCCTGAGTTCTAGTGCTGCTCTCATCTTGCATATCACTTAGCTGGTTATTTTAGTATTCCCTTATTATTCCATCTATTGCTGGAGAGACCCGCAGGCTACAGGTTGACTATATTATGCCGGCTACTCAGTCTCCCGCTGAGCTAGACCACCTCATGATATCACTGCTACCGGCTCCCCTACACAGAGCTTGTAGTTGTTTCAACCTGAGTACTTTTTGATGTTCTCTCTCGCAATCCACATAGATGGTTATAGCTTACCCTATTTATTTCATTCTCTGCTGCACTGCATATTGTTTATTTTGGCTTGTATTTTCTGTACCTTGCTGTCCCCTGAGGACCTGGATCCGGACTTTGTCCCCAGGACTAGCAGAGGAGATCCACCTAGAGTTATACAGTACAGGAGCATTAGCAGGAGCAGATACAGGAGCTGATACAGGAGCTGTACCGACACCTGAGGACGGGATTGTGCTAGAGAACTTCTCCTGGGTATTGCCTGGTGATACTCATTTATTTCTATTTCCAGTTCCTTTATTTCCAGTCTATTGCATTGATGTATCAGACTTGTTCTCGGATTGTTCTCCGAGACACTTTTATTGAGATTTGTTAGTTATTCCTATTTGCATTATTCTTGCATTTGATATGTGATTATCTGTTGTGGATGAGATTAGCTTAGACTGTGACTTGTATCATTGAACCTACATATTCTTATATTACAGCTTAAGCATGCCCCGATGGATCCATTAAATTGGGTTTGTCCATCGGTGTGTGCTGCTGGCCATTGCCACGCGTCCGGTCCCTCGGTATTTTGGGACTGGGGCGTGACATGGTTTTTGTGGTGGCCCATGCAGGTCTACGACTAAATTGTTCGGTTTCAACTTAGGGACCGAGCAAGCCTGCAATAAGAATAGGATAAGTTTCTAGGATCTCATCCACTTGCTTGAAACGTTCTTGATATCTATATCAGATTCGAATTTAAATTCTTGACTCGCATCCTGCCGATTCTTGTGCGCCTCTTATTGTTTATTTTGGTTGCAGAGTTATGGATTCACGAACAAACAACGAGACTCCTGCCAGATCACCACGAGATGATGTGGTAACCAACGGAGATGAAGTGACACCAGTTAGTGAAGGTCCATCATCACAGCAAGCAAGTCAGCATGCCTCAAGAATCCCGGAAGATGACGTTCCACCATCGACGCAGTTGGCTCCACCGACGCCTACCATTCCACAAGGGCAGGCTATGGACGAACAACAGATGTTTCGCATGTTCTATGCGATGATGCAAGCCCAACAGAAGGTTCAGGAAGAAGCCCAGCAGATCCAAGCGGAGAAGTTCATCGACAGATTTAGCTCGGAGCTACGGAGATTAATCAGCCCCACTACAACTACCTTAGACGAGAATGTTCTTGCTACAGCACGACCCATGGAGTGCAACACAAGGATAGAGTCCAGCCAGAAGCGGCCGTATGCATCAGCACCGGACCAAGCACAACAGGAAAGAGCTGCAAAGCGACCACAGATGAATCCACCACCGAGAGCAGCACCAAGAGCCTTAGTTCTTCCAACTTGTCACTACTGTGGCAAGATAGGCCATATTCAAAAAGAATGCAGACGCAAGTTAGGATTATGCTTGATTTGCGGAAATAGTCAACACTTAGCCAAGGATTGTCTTCAGCATCGAGAGAAAGCATTGATGATTCAACAACCAGCCACATCAGCACCAGCCGGAGCACCACAAGAAGAAGCTACACAAAGACCTCAAGTACACCAGCCACCAGAAGCAACTCCACAGACAATACCTGTCTGTCCATATTGTCGCAAGCGAGGCCATACTGAGGACGAGTGCAGACGAAAAAGGAAAGTATGTTTAGCTTGCGGATCCAGTCAGCATTCACTGAAGGAATGCCCCGAATGTCGAGAAAAAGCGCTAATGTCACCAGCACCAACGCCAGCCTCTCTAGCATTGGAAGCACCGCCAACGAAAGATGAAGGAGTCAGACCATCAGCCCCAGGAGGGAATCAGCCGAGGCCACCCTTGGCACCACAAGCCACACTCTTCCAGCAGGCTCAACACCAGCAAAGGAATCAACTGCAAAGACGTGAACAAGCTCCATCGATGACTTTGGAAGACGCGCAGACTCATGGAGTAGCTAATGCGCATAATTTTTCGTAGTTTTCTGTTTCTCGATCTGTTTTGTCTCGTGCCTATTGGTTCGTGACCTCAGACTTAACCTATGTAATTGTTGAACTTGCTTATAATTGATAACAGTAGAGATCATAGAGTCTTGTGTGATTGTGCTTATCTTGTGATTGTTTTGTGAACTTGAATTAAGTATACCCCCTTTCATCATCATCTAGCATACTTACATTTGTTGTACCACCTTGACTTATGCTGCTAATATAGCCTAGTTTTGCAAGCTTATCCTTTTATCGAGCTTGTTCATGACATCCGTATTAGTGGGTCGACACACTAATACAATTGTCTATTCAGAATCAGTGTATTACGGTCTGATCAACCTTAGTACATTTTGGTTCGCTCTTCGCACGACTACTTTACATGGATTGAGATATATAGTTGACTAGTATACTTGCCCTCTAGATACGTCTGAGCATATCGTATCAGTTACATAACTGTACTAATACGAGCATACGAATAGGAATTTACCAATAGGATTTCAATCCACAACAACTTGACAATTTCCATTAGACTTCATTAAACGCCTTGATCCTGATACTTCTGTTCTACTAACTCACCCTTGAACTCTTTATCATTGATCTTCGTCTTCCCTTACTTCGGAAAGACAAAACCTCATGCTTGGTATAAGATGGAGTTATAGACAGTACTAGATATACCCCACAGGCCGGTCGCATCATTGATGACCCTTTTATATATGATTAAGGGAATATCATAGGTGATATGTTTGGTGTTAAAGCCTTAAGGATTCAATAACATGATTTGGGCCATAGTTTTCTTAGATAGTCTTAGATGATAGATGGGTAAAATCTAAGTTGGGTAGAGACCGCAATGGTTACTTGAGAGGAATTCTTTGAACCCTACTCTATTTTAATTTCGAGGACGAAATTTTTATAAGTTGGGTAGATTGTAAGCCCCCTGATTTTCATGAATTTCTGATTTGGATTTTTCCCAATTTTCCTGGATTTTTTCCTTAATTAAACCCTAGGTTTGGTCATTTAATGATTTTTAATTTTGGTTAATTCATATTAAAATATTATGGAAATAATATTTTATGGTGTAAAATGGAAAACCGGACATAGGGTAATTTTCCGTGAATTTATTGGACTCCGGAAACCCGTTTAAAGCCCTAGAAACCAATTTAGAATTAAACCGAATTTAACCCGTGCCAACGGCCGACATCCCCATGAGAGCCGAAGCCCAGCCCAAGGAGCGTTGACCCGTTGACCCAGCCCGAATCCTAGGTCTAACCCTATTCCAATTCCTGTAATGTATAAATACATGATTCCCTAGGTTTTCTCCACAAAAGAAAAAAAGAAGAAAACAAATCCCTAATTCCCCAATTTTCCCCCAAATCCTAATTCAAATTACTAACCCTAACCCTAACCCTAACATAACCCTAGCCCAGCCGCTCCTCAGCCGATCCCCGGCCGACTCCGGCGTCGCTCCCCCGCGACCTCCTTCCCGCGGCCACGCTGAGCCCTAGCTCTTCCGCCGCCATCGACCCGACTCCACAGCCCCTAGCCCTAGCCCGCTCGACCACCTCCTTCGGCCAACTCCGCCTTCCTTCCTCCTCCCTCCGTTCTCCCCCAACTCCCCTTGCCTGAACCCTAGACGACCCCGCCGACTCATCCTTCTTCTTCCAACCGCAGCGCCATCTCCCTCACTCATCTCCGGCCCGCCTCTCCCCAGAACTCTCCGCCTTCGGCCTGACCCGTCCCCGAGACCCCATCACCTTCCTCCCCGACTTCGACCACCTCCTTCCTCAGCCCCGCTCGACCCGACCACCGACCTAACTTCCCCCCAAGACGCCTCTGTCTCCGCCTCCAGAATCCCCAGCACCACCACCATCAAACCCCCGCGCCTCCACAACCACCTCCGCCACGAACATCCCCTCTCCTCCGCCCAGCCCATAGTCGACTCTCCCATAGCCTGAACCCTAACCTCCGGCCTCCCTCCGGCCGCCAGCAACCTCCCCACTCCGGCATCGTGCCCTAAACCTAACCCTAAGACGGTCACAGTGCACACGGAGACGGACACAGTGCACGCAGGACACGAAGGAGACTCGGACACGTCTCGGACACAGGAAATCAGATTCACGGGGCCCTGTTCAGGTAACCGTTTCTCTCTCCTCGTAATCCCGTTTTTGATTCCGTCAGTTTTATCACGAAGCCTATATGACCCCCTCGGTGCCCGTGCAACTCGTTCGGCGCATCGCGTCCTGTGGTGATCGTACACCGCAATCCAAAAACAGGAAAACCAACACCCCGTTTCACCCCGGAACTGAGTACGCCCCGCCAAACGGGACGACTTGGTCGCACGCGGTTTTTACCGAATCGTGCGTGACGTTGATACGGACGTGTGGGATTTCGCAGAAGTCGATTCGGATGTGCGTGCACACCGGAATCAACGCGTATCCGCCGACACCGCCCCGTATCCGTCGATTCTGGGACACACTGTAACTTTGTGTACACTCGTCGGATTGAGACGAAACTTGCGCCATCGGACTCGTAGCAATACGCTGGTCCTGTGAGCCAAGTTTGGTTCGATTCTGAGAACGTTGACAAAATCGCGTATCGTGGGCCCCACAAGCTCCACTTGACGGGCGATTTTGTGATCGGCTCATCGGAATTCAATTCTGGAAGTTCCGTCGGGTTCGTATCAGCGTTTCTGACCTGTTGACACTAAGTTTGGTGAATTTGGAGACCTTTGACCCTAACACACTTTTCGGTGCAAAGTGGCCCACATGTGGACCCCGCTTTGGCCCGGAATTGTCATTTTTGCCCCTGTGTCCAAATTGGACGTAAGGACAGGCGTTTCTAGCTATTTGATATTTTCTGAATCTAATGGTGATGTTTATTTCAGCAACCGGAGTAGTACCTGCAGACCACACTGAGACCAGAGCTACAGTTGGAGCCAGGACCCCAGGCAAGTGTACCTTGCCAAACTCTGCAGTATTGTTACATATTTTCTTGCTTCTTTATAGTGCTGTGCATGCTTAACCTAGGACCGTGTGATGTACTTAGCGTCCGATTATCAGTCGGGTGCCAACACCGTACGCGGTGTTGTGTATTGTCATCTAGAGATGGACATTCGTGACCCTTTATATTCCCGTACTTGTCATACCAAGTACACTTGACCCAGGACACTTGACACTGTTCATGAGACAGGATCTTCTCGAGATATTTGTGGTGATTCTGTATAGGATACAGGACCTGACATTGATATTATATCCCTAGATATTAGATGACTTGTGCATTAGATATGATTGTTCGTGTCATGGACATGAGACGTGTGATTACATTTGGGTGGGGAGAGACACACAGGCTACAGGCTGATCATATATATACACCCCTATTATCGTGAGGCACAAGACTCTGAAGCCCGAGCTTGGCCCATTACTCATTATTAATGCTGCTACCGGCTCCCCTACACAGAGCTTGTAGTATGCTTCAGCCTGAGTTCTAGTGCTGCTCTCATCTTGCATATCACTTAGCTGGTTATTTTAGTATTCCCTTATTGTTCCATTTATTGCTGGAGAGACCCGCAGGCTACAGGTTGACTATATTATGCCGGCTACTCAGTCTCCCGCTGAGCTAGACCACCTCATGATATCACTGCTACCGGCTCCCCTACACAGAGCTTGTAGTTGTTTCAACCTGAGTACTTTTTGATGTTCTCTCTCGCAATCCACATAGATGGTTATAGCTTACCCTATTTATTTTATTCTCTGCTGCACTGCATATTGTTTATTTTGGCTTGTATTTTCTGTACCTTGCTGTCCCCTGAGGACCTGGATCCGGACTTTGTCCCCAGGACTAGCAGAGGAGATCCACCTAGAGTTATACAGTACAGGAGCATTAGCAGGAGCAGATACAGGAGCTGATACAGGAGCTGTACCGACACCTGAGGACGGGATTGTGCTAGAGGACTTCTCCTGGGTATTGCCTGGTGATACTCATTTATTTCTATTTCCAGTTCCTTTATTTCCAGTCTATTGCATTGATGTATCAGACTTGTTCTCGGATTGTTCTCCGAGACACTTTTATTGAGATTTGTTAGTTATTCCTATTTGCATTATTCTTGTATTTGATATGTGATTATCTGTTGTGGATGAGATTAGCTTAGACTGTGACTTGTATCATTGAACCTACATATTCTTATATTACAGCTTAAGCATGCCCCGATGGATCCATTAAATTGGATTTGTCCATCGGTGTGTGCTGCTGGCCATTGCCACGCGTCCGGTCCCTCGGTATTTTGGGACTGGGGCGTGACACATGCACCCCAACCTGTGCATTTACTTGCTCAGTTCTCAGGTCTCCTCTTTATTCCTCACTTGCCACAACTATGTTCTCTACTTCATCTCATCAATGCTCTACCGGGCAACACCCCTATTACCAAAAGCTGTACTGGCATTTCCCTACTGCATGTGCACATCTGCAGTTGTGCAAGCTTTTGCACAGTGCATGACTGAACCAACCCATAATTTCGTCAATATTGCAGACTCAACAAGCCAACCCACAAACCCGAGCTCCTATAGTTACATTGTAAGTTAGCATAACACTCCCTCTCTACCTACACCCAATATGCCTGGATCATATGCACTAATTGGGCAGTGCACTCTTCTTCACAACATTACTGATATACCCTCATTCCCGATTAGTTACTGCCTGCTACATTCCCAACTCGGTCCTATTCCTCCCTACTGTTACACAGGTAATAACATACTTACCTATTGCTTCCCCTTTCCCCTCTCTTACCTGCTGTTGCACTGACATGAAAGTGCCCAACCATATTTGTTGCTTGAATTCAGCATCTGAGATGCTCTAACCTGACACAGGCACCCCAGACCTATATACTCTACTGTTACTGTCACTTGCTGCACACTCCAATGCCATACACCAGCACCACAAAATCATATATTCATACTGCACCGATACTCAAGTATCAGTACCCCCCACTGATACTTCTCTTCATGAGCCCCCAACCTATACTGAACACTTGACAGTGTATATTGCTTGCAACTGCTAATCAAGTATTGTGTCAAGCACCACAGTGTCAAGCCAAGCTTGCACTAATTTGTGTCAGTCTCCACACACCACATTCACAGTCACTCCCCATGGCTCTCACACATGAACACACTGTAACTCACTGACTGTGTACACTGCAAAGTCAAATAATCCTACTCCGATCACACCAAATAGAATATATATATATATATATATATATATATATATATATATATATATATATATATATATATATATATATATATATATATATATATATAAACACTTAATAACAGCTACTATATATCTATAGGATATATTATAGGCATTTAGACAAACACCTATAAAGTGCACTATGAAATACTCATGATACACCTCAAACCAAAGTGCTAAAATCCTAATTCCACTACCATGATCATTCCTACTAATCAATTACACCTAATACTAGTTAATAAAACTTGCTACAAAGAGAAATGAGAAGTAATTACACACAACACCCAAAATTGGGCCCCGTATCGTACCGTATCACAAAATACCATGATACGGCCTATACGTATCCATTTGTGGACAAGTACCTAGTCCTATAACCTCGATCTAAGTCTAATTAGATCTAATTAGTCTCATGACACACAATTGATGTGTTAAATTCGTAATTTCCCCAATATACACACAAAATATCACATTAAACTCACAATACATAACCAAATAGCCTAGAACTTGTTCCTATAGGTGATCATATGCCATAGGTTCATTCCTAATGGTCAAATGTATGATTAAGAAGCCATAATAAGAGAAAAATTCAGGAATTACCAATTAAGAGATGGATTCCCAATAAAAATATAATTGGACACGATCCGAACACGATCTCTAGCTCCAAAGCTCCTCCTCCTTGTGTTCCTTGCTTCTCCAAGCTCTAAGTCTCCAAGAGTGATGAATTTAAGAAGAAATTTGTGGTAAATTGTGTAAAAAATTAATGGAGAAAAATGGGGATCTAGAATTTGGAAGCAAAATACAATACAAATGAGGGGAGAGAGAAGGAGAGCCCCTCTTCAAGCGGCTGGCCCCTTACTCCTTCCCCAAGCTACATGCTAAGGTCCCAAATACCCCTACATGATGTATTATGAGGAATAATTAAGGGTCGGTATTTTTGGAAGTCTCTAACTAATTATAATTAAACTAATTCTCCTTAATTTAATTAGTGTAATGACTAATGGGGTTGGGTCCAAGTTGGGTTCACTATTTATCATTAAAAATCTAAATAGGTCTATATGTGTTAAGTCTAAATATTGGCTTATCTTTCTAACTAACTAATTAACACAAGTCTCTAATGAAACTAGTCACAATAATTATAGCTCAACATAATTAATTGATTAATATAATCATCACATTTATATTTAATATTATATTCCTAAAAAAAATACCCATGCCAAATTACCAAACTACCCCTAGCTGGAAAAATGAGGGTGATAGAGGTTCCAACAAGGACTTCATCTGGAGAGTCTATAATTGGTAGAGGGGCACGACTACCAGACTTATGAAGAAGTCCTGATAGCAGTTCGGAGGTACGAGCTTACTATGCAGAGGTTGTTAGCAAGAATGGGAGGCCAGAAGAGGGTATCTTTACAGGATATGCTGCCAAGCGTAAGGGATATAGAGTTTTTAATAAACATTATCAATTAACATTAATTTTGATGAGTTAAATTGTCAAGCAGTATATGACAGTGACGATAAAGATGTAATCATTAGCAAAGCACCAGCAGAGACTGCAACCAGTACCAGCTACCTAGAAAGTCTGCCAAAGAAATTTAGATTCATGACTGACCATTCAGAAAAACTGGTAATAGGTGATATAACCAAAGGTGTAAGTACTCGCTTTTCTACTAGAGATATAGCTGTTATTGTAGCATTTATTTTACAAGTAGAACCTAAAAATGTAGAAGAAGCTTTTCATGATAAATTTTGGATTTCTGCTATGCAAGAGAAATTAAACCAATTTGAATGGAATCAAGTTTGGGAACTTGTTCCCAATCCTAGTGATCACTCGGTCATTGGTACTAGATGGATATTCCGAAATAAACTAAATGAGAATGGTTTAGTCACTCATAACATTAATGCTTGACTCGTAGCTCAACGTTACAACCAAGAAGAAGGTATTGACTACGAGAGACTTATGCCCCAGTTGCGAGACTCGAATCTATTCGCATGTTATTTGCTTTTACTTTTTTTTATGATTTTAAACCTTTTTAAATGGATGTAAAAAGTATCACCCTCATATTTTCAATCAAGGGTAATTTGATAATTGACATGGGTATTTTGATTTTATGAGTATTGTATTTAAATATTGTTCATGTGATTAATTATTTGTTATATTAATTATTGATTGTTAGATGTAGTATCTATTTTGGACTTGTGTAGTGGACCTAACCATTTAATTAGATGCATGAACCCAGTATTTTAGTTTAGAATAAGCCCAATAATTAGGCCCATGGATTAGGAGGATGGATTAATTAGTGAAACCATTAGACTAGAACCTTCCCTCCTTAATTAATTTCTTTATGAGAGGCCACAAGGGGTATTTTGGACATTTTACATAGCTTGAGAGAGGGGTATATGGCCGTCCATTAGAGGGATGAGAGAGTGTCTCTCATTTCATTTTTTATTTCCAAATTAGATATAGTTTTCCCCCTTTCTAAATTTCTTCATTCCCTCACCATTCCCTCACATTTTTTTTTCACAAATTCCTTCCCTATTCTTCAATTAAGGCTACTACAATAAGGATCTATAAGAAGGAAGCAAGGAGCAACAAGGAGAAGGCCAAGATCTACTAGAAGGAGGCTACATTCAATATTTAGAGATTTTCATTGGGAATCCATCTTCCAATAGGTATATTTTAGTTTTTTCTCTTGTACTAGGTTCTAAATCTGAGATTTAACCATGAGGAATTACCCCATATGCATAGGCTACCCATAGGATTTGGTTTTAGGTTCATAGGAGACCTATGGTGGAAGTTATGTGTGTTTTTGTGTCAATTTTGGGGGAATTCCGAGATTGGCACATGTAGTGTTTGTCAAATGGTCAAATAGATCAATATGACATGTGAATAATTGTTTGTGACTAGTGTTGTGTCCATAATTGGATACGTGTCGGCCGTATCTCGTCAATTTGGTGATACGGGTGCGGTGCACTCCACGTGTTTGGTTTATTGCTCTAAACTCTATATGATATGTATATGTATATGAGTATGTTTATATGATATTTGTATATAGAGGATATCTATAGAGTATATATATATATATAACTAGATGTATATATGTGTATGTGTTTATATATCTATATGTGAGTGATTATATATGTATGTGTGAGTGTATATATATATATATATATATATATATATATATATATATATATATATATATATATGAGGGTTTGATGTATATAGATAAATATTAATAGTGTATATATATATATATGTACATATAGATTAATATAGAGGTGTCTATGTGTGCATTGTGTGTGAGTTTGTGTGAGTGTGTGTCAGTGAAGTGAGCAGCTAGAGGGAGAGCAGTGGTAACACACTGTCAGTCTCCACAACAGGGAGTTCAGTATAGAGCAGTTGCCTCGAGGCAGGGGGAGGAGACAGTGCACCAACTGGCAGTGGAGCTCGGGCATAGTCAACAACAAGGATGTGCACTACACTGAAGACAAGGAAGCTCGGGGTGCACACTGCTCAACAGAGGATCTACTGCAGTAGCAGTGAGCAGGATACTCACTATAGGATGTGCAGGTGTGTAGGGAGAGTATCACTCACTGCAGGATGTGCAGTTTAGTAGAAAGAGTATCACTCACTGAAATAGCAGCATGGATGCTGTGCAATGAGCATTGTGTCAGGTATCAGAGTATCAATTATGGACTCATGCTTAGCTCAGTCAGCAGTAGGATTTCAACTGAGAACAAGCAGCAAGTTAACTGTGCAATGCACAACACAGTATCGTGCAGTTCAGTTTAGTTTCAATCCATATCAGTGTATCAATAGGTTTTAGTCTAATATCAGTTAGTTAGTTGTCAAGGTGTAGGTATAGATGGGTAGTTAGTTAGTTATTGATTAAGTTAGATAGATTTATATACTATTTGTAATATTTGTTAGTAGTATATATGTTAGTAATTAGTAGATAAATAGTTAGTTTAGTAACTATATTTAACTATCTATGTATGTATTGATTTATATTATAGTACTTAGTATATGACAACATATAGTTTGGTATATGGGGATATATATATATATATATATATATATATATATATATATATATATATATATATATATATATATAGTCATGGATTTTGAATTACCTTGGGATACCAAGGTAAAGTCAAGGTAAGGGGTCGATACCAGGGTATTGGTTTGGGTATCAAGATAGATAGTATGATACACATTGGTGCAAGGCCAAGGTAGCCTATATTTCAGTAATTAGTTAAGGTACTATAATTATTGACTTGTACATCTATATAAAGTACTTTTTTCATATATTGAAACTTGCGTATCTTGAGATACGATATTTTTGTGTGTTTCATAGTATCATAGATTAGCTAGTATAACTTAGTTTCATAGCGTATTGACTTAGTATCCTAGTGTTAGACTCTTGCAAATTAGTCGGTTTGACTTAGAAATAGCTTTCTGACTTAGAATTGCATTAATTTAACTTATTTTCATTCCTGAACCTTGTATTGATGCAACATACCATATATAGGTCTGTGTGACACCAACTTGGGCATCGAGAGACACACCTTGCTCAGGACTTCAGGCGAGTACATTCTCTGACAGTTTTTATTATGTTTATTATTACTATGATTCTAGTTGTAGTGTATGCTTGATTCTGACACTATGGATATACGGGCTAGTATCATAGATACCTGTCATGAGGAGTCATGATTGGAATCCATCGTGCTAGCTGGAGACGGAGAAATATTAGCAAGATTATGTAATCATAGCCCACTTTACATGCATCATAGCTCACCCCATATATCACGTTGGATGTAACCTGAATATTTACATACCTCATAGCCTGTTATATATAATTAGCCTGACTATTGCTCGCATCATAGCTAACCAGGTAGTTAGCCTGATCTCACATGTATCATAGTCAATCATATATAACAAGCCTGATCTAGTCTCAAGTCGATCACATAGCAAACTGATATTTCACAACACTTGGCTAGAATTCTATTCTTTATTCCAGTTCACTCATTTCTAGCATTCACATATATCTGTTCATTGCTAGTTAGTACTATTGCTGATTACATGTCTCTCCAGTATTCCTTATTTTTCCAGTATTTCTTTATCATGTATTTTCTTACACTGTCTTATAGTTTTTGTCAATATAATTGAAACTGCTGTTTAGTGTTTGTGCTTCGCTCCAATCCTGACTGGATAATATTTTTTAGAGGACCTTGAGGATTTTTGTCCTACGCACTATGGCCCAGGAGTAGAGGGAGACTATATACCGGAGATTCCAGAGGAGTCATTTTCCTTAGAGGAGACACCACCCACAATCATTTAGACAACTTCTTGGTCTAGTTATCTATGTATTAAATTGTTCTAACTTGAGATTTGGATTATATTATGTTGAGACTAATTATTTTGGGATAGCTAGACTCTAGATTATTGTTGTATTTGGGTTGTGTGCTAGACTTATGTCAGAACTTCCTTATCTTTTATATCTTATTATGCCAATTACTTTCCTATAGTTATTGTGATTGAGTATCTTATGAATTGATGATCAAATGCATTATTCATTGTCCTCCTTATGGAGTTAAGATTATTGACAGGTTCTTTTGTGAGTTATGTTTAGTAGTCTTGAGACCTAGACAACGTTCTACCACCGATGCTGCGGTGTAGGCTGAACGTACCCACGACTCATGCCCAAATTTCGGGTGCTGGTCGTGATAAAAAGTGCCTTTCTAAATAGTTTTATTAAAGAAGAGGTTTATGTTGCACAACCACCTCGTTTTGAAGATTTTAAATTCCCTAATCATATTTTTAAGCTACGAAAAGATTTCTATGGACTCAAACAAGCTCCTTGTGCTTGGTATAAGCGCCTTAGTTCTTTTTTACTTAAAAATAGTTTTTCAAAAGGAAAGGTGGACACGATACTGTTTATTAATCATTAGATAATGATCTTCTATTAGTACAAATTTACGTTGATGATATTATTTTTGGTTTAACTAATGAGATATTATGCATAGAATTTGCTAAGTGTATGCAGAGTGAATTCGAGATGAGTATGATGGGAGAGCTGAACTTCTTCCTAGGACTTCAAATCAAACATAATTCACAAGGGACATTCATCAACCAAGCTAAGTATACTAACGACTTATTCAAGAAGTTTGACATGGAGAATGCAAAACTAACTGGGACTACTATAACAACTTCTACCAAGCTTGAAATTGATGAACATGGCAAACTAGTTGATATGCGTAAGTATCGATGTATGATTGGTAGTTTACTTTATTTAACTGCTAGTCATCCTGATATAATATTTAGCGTTTGTTTATGTGCAAGATTCTAAGCGAATCCTAAGGAATCACACTTGTGCGCGGTTAAGCGTATCATTCGATACCTTAAAGGTACTTCGACTGTCGGCTTATGGTATCCCAAAACCACGACCTTTAACCTTGTCGGTTATTAGGATGCTGATTTTGCTGGATGCAAAGTTGATCGAAAAAGTACCAGCGATACATGTTATTTTCTAGAAATACCTTTAGTCTCATGGTTTAGCAAGAAATAAAATTTTGTAGCATTGTCAAATACTGAGGCTGAGTATATCGCCGCGGGACGTTACTGAACTCAAATTTTGTGGATAAAGCAAACCCTTGAAGACTACAATCTTTACTATACCAAGATCCATATATAATGTGACAACACTAGCACGATCAATCTCACTAAGAATCCCATATGTCATTAATGTACCAAACACATTAAGATTAGACACCACTTTCAAGATATCATCAAGCTTACGGTGATATTTGTCTTGAATTTGTTGACGCAGAGCATCAATTAGCTGATATATTTACTAAACCTTTAGCAGAAGATCGATTCAACTTTATACGTCGTGAATTAGAAATTTTGAATATAAATGATATATAATTAGTACGTATTTTCTTTGATCTCAGTCCTATATGTAAAAATTATTTTAGAGACAACCCGAAAGGGTTATTTTGTCAAAAAGGCGTAATAGCCTAAGCAACATGGTACTTAAGCGTCTTTGGACCACCGCTAGCTGGGATACGACCCCTACAACTAATCTGAGATGATTAATACATAACATAAAAAGATTCATTAAATATTGTTAATTATTATTACTGAAATTTATAAATTACTAATTTATTGATTTACAAAGTTGACATGATTGTATCTAAAAGAAAGTGGACATAACTTAGACTAGAATTAAAACATTAGAACTCTGTTAGAGTTTGTACAGAGTTCAGACCGAACTCGGCACGAACTTGGTCCAAGTTCTAATGACGTCTATTTAATTTCAGTTGTGGGCCCCACTCTCTCTTATATATACACCCATTATCTTCCCAATCGGCTCCAGCACTTTTCAGCAGTCGACAAACCACAAAAAATCCTAATTTCTCAAACCCTAACCTCCTTTGGACCCCCTCCTCGTTTGGTTTCAGGAGCTAGAATTTAGATTTTGGTTTCTTTCGTTATTCTCTACCACTGTTCATCATTATATTGAAGGTATAACCCCTATTTTTCCTCCTTTCAAATTATTTTCATGGCTCCAAAGTTGTTTAGAAAGAAGAGAAAAGTAGGAGAAGCCTCATCTTCTAATCCGGATAATGTTTCTCAATCTCTTTTTAGTCCAGCCTTGCCGGACGACGGAGAATTTAATGATTTTTTTATTAGACCAATCCATTGAATGGTTCAACGACTTTGCCGACCGCACCGTCTGTCCTGGTAGTCCCCTTAACTTTACTGTGTTTCCTAATTATTTGGAATTCTTTCGTGTGCTAGGATTCGATGACATAGTGACTACTAGATTTCCAGTATTTATTAATATTGTCCGTATATTTTATTGCAATTTGTACTCTGTTATTGATTTTGTTAAATCTCATATTACCGGGTTAGATATTGAATTTGATGCTGACTAATTAGGAGAAATACTTCTTATTCCCAACGAAAGAGAACCCTTAGTACCAATCACATCTTTCAAATTCACTGATGGCACGACTCTAGACTCCTTTAAGGACTCTCTTTGTAGACCCAACCTCCGTCCTCTTGGTCATCTGAAGGCCAAACACCTGAACAAATGGTTCTACGACCTACATCATTTTATCTTTTCTACCATTTTGTCTAAACATACATCCACTGATGATATTACCAACCTAGAGCTTAGTGCCATGTATCATATCCACTTTGGAATGCCATTTAGCTTTCTGAATACTATGATTCAGATGATGACCCATTTCCATAAGTACAAGCGTAACCTTGTGTACACTATGTATTTGCCCATTATTTTTAAGCTTTTCTAGATCTCTCTTGAGGACTGCACCTATCTTGCCGAGCCAGCTTATCTATTTGCTGCTCGACGTCCTGGCCCTGTTCCTCTAGCTGCACCGTCTCCTCCTCCACCTACTGCTGACATACCTCACCCTGACCCTGCTACTACTCCTAAGCCACCTACCCCTTTGGAAGAGCTCCGAACTTTGATGCGAGATCATATCAGAGTTGAGGATGAGCATCACATACTCAAGCTTGAGCGTTGTGCTTTTGAGGATGACCGTCAAAGATAGTCAAACTATTGGACCACTCTTCATTTCCAGGCGATGTCCAACACCTTGGCGGACATGCATTTTTTTTCCTCTCATCTCCCTGGTGGACCCTTTCCTATGGTTCGTGATCCTTCACGAGCTGGCTATAGGATTATTGACTATTTTGTCCAGCTATACCTGGATCTAGCTGTTGCCTTCTATGATCCCAACCGCTCGGCTGAGACTGGAGACCCGACGACTGGAGATAACAAGTGATGTAGATCTCTATGCTATCTTTCTAGTTATACTAGCTCTTTGGATGGCTGTAGTTTATTATGTTTTTGCATATTAGTTTTAGATAATATAGTACTCTCAGTTTCTGTAGTAGTTTGAGACTTCAATTTATTTTGGATATTATTTTTACTCTCACATGTGTGTTGGGTAATTTAAAACTTCGTAGTTTCTAAAATATTTATTTAATGCTTCTACTACTTATTCCTAACTGCAATTGTGAAATGCTTACATTTATGCTAATATATCTATGTTACTTCACTCTTGTTGTCTTTTTGTCTTGACATTCACACTATAATTGAGGGTGAGCATTCCAATTTTGATCAAATAACAACGAGAGAGTAATAACTGATTTCGGCCACCAGCAAAGCAAAAATCAGAAGATTACTATATTTTTTATTCATTCTTCGCTATATCAGTCAGAGTTTGTCAATTATCAAAATTGGGGAGATTGTTGGCCCATTGGTCATGGTCGAACCTTATTTCGATAATCGACTAAAACTTGGACTTTTATATAACCGACGAGACGGACGAACTGCCGCTAAAGTTGCATATTCGGAGATTAGGACTGCAACTTGTTTTAGTATCTTGTCAATGTAATTTTTATATTTATCGAGTATAGAAAAATATGTGAATTGAGTCGCACTTGGCATTTAGAGGCTACCCAAAATATTTTAAACCAAATTATTTCAGCCAAAATATTTTGAGTTTTAAAAATAGCCCATCCTTATTTCAAAACCAAGCTAGCCCAAACCAACCCAATCCCATTCAATTCTGACCTGATTTTGAACATTAGAACTCGGTACAATCTCGGTACGAATTTGGTACAATTTCAGACCAAACTCGGTTCCCTGACCGAGTAAACCCTTGCAATAATTTCTTCTTGCTGACTCAGCTCTAACGTTCAAAAATTCAAATGTTTGGTATCCGAATTTGCCCCGAACTCGGTTTGCAAATTTTTATAAATAGAGAATGAATTCACCATTCTTAATCATTCAATTCACTTTTATTCTCCTCTCTATTTCACTCAGTGCAATTCAAGAGCCTACTACACTTTCAAATCCTAAGCTTTCTACAACTCCTAAGCCCTAAGTGATAGTACATTCTTGGTTAGAAATTTTTAAGAGTTGTAAAGAGCTTGTCAAGAAGTTCAATACTTCAACTAGAAGTATTCGAGCCCTTCAGATCAAAGCTCTTGTCTGTACAAAGTTGCAAGCCTTCAGATCAAAACTTGTGTTTCACTTCATAGTGTATTTCAACTCCGATCTAGAGTTCTCGGGATTCGACGAGTCCTCTCAGAGAAAAATTAGTATACATCGTTGTGTTTGCGACTGCTGCTCTATCTCTTTTCTTCTCTTTAATGTTATTTTATACTTATATTGTTAGCTAACTGTGTTAATATATTTTTGGGTAATTTTATTCCACTGCATATACACGCTCTATAATCACCCCCTCTAGAGGTGCTTATTCGATCCTACACGAATAGCTAATATGCGTATGTGTAACCTCCGTATCTTGAAATTCATACTTAAATGTTGTTATTATGTCAAATTGGGGCTATTGGAATTTTTTCATAATTTTTAGTTAATTAAAAACTAGTAACCCTAATTTTCTAGGACTTTTAAGAATTTATTTTAGGGTTAAACTTAATTAAAAATATCCCAAACTTTTATTTTATGTTCTAAATAATAAAATATATTTTCTAGAATTTTTTAGGAATTTTTTGATTATTTTTAGCATTTATTTTAAGTTAATTATGAAAAACTGAATTAAAAACCATTTTTTGAAAAAGAAAACCCAAAAAGTAATTAATTCTGCCCAGTCAGCAAACAGGGGGCTCACCTGTCAGCCTCCCGCAGCAAACAGTGCCGGGCCCGCCTGTCAGTGACTGCGGGGCGGGCAACGTTGGATGGCTGCCACGTGTCAAGATCTGAGCCGCGACTGCTTTCTCTCTCCACTATATATATATTAGTTTAAGTTATTTTCTAGGGTTTTTCTTGAGCCGATTTTTGGAGAATTGCCATCTAGGATTCCTTCATCTTCCAGAAGCCATTGCGCATAGCTCCAGACTCCAAACGAGGCCTAGTTTTTTGTGTTAGAAAGATATTGAGGTTAGATTTCTGATTATATAATTTGTTTTACGAAATTATTACTATTAAATTCTGGAAAATTTGTAGAACACAGCATGTCTGAAAATAGACATGTTTTGATGTTTTCATGATTTCAGGAGAACCAGGAATCAGAATCATGAACAGTTTAAAGTTTCGGAAAGCTAATGTCGAGATCATTGACATATGTTTTTCCCAGAATTTATTTCGAAGTATTTTTATATTTTTAATTCTGTAGAACTTCTAGGGTAAAATTTAACCATCGGTGCACGATACGAAACTTGTATGTGCCATAATTTTCAAACAAATTTGAATTCGAATGAGCCGTAAATTTTAGCATATTTTTGACGCTAAAATCTACAGGAAATCATGCATAAAAGTTGAGTTTGTATCGGTTGACTTTTCGGTCAACATATCGCCTCGATTTGTGTGCCATGAGTTTCGAGTTGATAAAATTCAGTTCCTTTGGACAAAATTTAGGAATTAACCTAAAAATTAGAATAATAAGATTAAAATAGTATTTTAGAGTAATTATTCTAGAATTAAATAAATTAAAATAAATTATCTTTTGACATGGTAAGTTTGTAATACATAGGCTATTGGACTGTGACTTGGACTCTGATTCATACCAGCAGCAGGACTCCAGGCGAGTACATTCTCTGACAGTTTCCATTATGTTGATTATCTCTATAATTCTTGTTGTATAGCGTACATGACTCTGACACTGTTCTTTACACTAGTTGGCATCATCGAGACCTGTCACGAGGAGTCGTGATTGGGGATCCATCGTGCTAGCTGGGAAAAATGGGGAAATATTAGTAGCTTATGTGATCATATCCAACCTTACATGCATCATAGCTCACTCACACATCACATCGGTACAGCCTGACCATTACATGCCTCATAGCCTGTTACATGTGATTAGCCTGACTATTGCTCGCATCATAGCTATCCGGATGGTTAGCCTGACCCTACATGAATCATATCTAATCATATGTAACAAGCCTGATCAGTCCCAAGCCGATCATATGATATACTAATATTTCACACACTTGGTTAGAGGATCATTGACATGCATCTCTAGTATATTGATCTAGCATCTCCACATGTTCTAGTTATTATTCTTGTACACACTTACATACCAGTTCATTGTTCTTGCGTGTACTTGTAGTTCTATTCATTGCTAGATGTACAATGATGATGACATGCTCCAGTATTTCATTTATTCCAGTATTTCTATTCCAGTATATCCATGCTCGTCAGTATTTCTTATTGCCAGTTTTTATATCTGTCTTGTATTTCTTTACACTGTGTTATAGTTTTTGTCAATATATGTGGAACTGCTGTTAGAGGTGTATTTCGTTCCAATTCTGACTGGATATTTTTTCCAGACTGTGACATAGAGGACTTTTCCGACATACTTGGAGACTTGGATGTTATATTGATTGCAGGTTAGACTATTTATTGTATTTAGACTTGTCTTGTATTGCTTGCTTCGATATCTCATCGTGCTTTAGCTTATGTGATTGAGTATATTCCATATTATATTGTGATATCTATGTCTCCTTATGGAGTTGGATATTCATGTGAGAGTGATTAGCTAGTACTGTGACCTAGACAACATTCTACCACCGATGCTGCGGCGTAGGCTGGACGTACCCACGCACTTGTGCCCCTATACCGGGTGCGGGTCATGACACATTTTTAGTGGTGGCCCATGCAGGTCAGACTTCGCAAGATGTACGATGTCGTGGTAGTGTGACGTCTTAGTTGTACTACTACGTGCCTGCTATAGAATATAGGACATAGGATACTAGGATGAGAGAGGATACTCAATCACAAAAATTCTTGAGAGATTCCTGGGACGACCCCTTGAGGATCTTATTATAATTTCTAATTTAAATCTTTTTTTCTTGTTTCCGTCCACTCTCGCTTGTTGTTATTGAACTTGATCCTTATTGATCAGTTATTAAATTAAAATCTTGGTATCATTGTTGAGTTTAATTCTTGTTGACCAGTTGTTAAATTTAATTCTTGGTATCGTTGTTGAGTTAATTTTATATCGAGATGAATTTTATGAACTAAAATTTACGGTATCATCTGATGACATATATTGATGAGGACAGTGAGAAAGGTAAAACATCTACTTTGGTTATGTAACATAGAGTTTATCGCAGCCATATTAGCTGTCGTGACGAGAACGTAGGAACCTGACTTGGATGTACATACTTTAGTTATAAAATTTAGAGTCTCTCGCAGCCATACCGGTTGGCGTGGCGAAGATTCTAGATGACATGATTATAGAGTTGCATACCTTAGTTACGGAACCTGTCGGTTATCGCATCTATGCTTATTGGCGTGGCGAGAATTCTGAGTGTCATAATTTCGGACAGACGTGTATGATTATCAGATTGTATCTTAAATTGGTTCTTAAAGTATTATCTCAAGACTTATCTATTTCCGTTATTATATGACTTTGTTCCATCGTTTCTTTTCTTTACTAGCAGTAAAGATACCTTCAGTCCTTAATCCCGTTCCTTTTTGAGCTTCTTTGAGGATTCCTTGTTAGTATGATAATTAGTGACTTGCAATTTTGGTTGTGTCTTGTATTAGTTTGACTGAGTGTGACTTGTTAGTTGTAAGTGTTTCTTAGTTGGACATGTGAGCAGTAGACATTAATGTAGAGATACCCATAACATAGTATCTTGTAGCAATAGTTCTATGATAGGTGTTATTATAATTAGTATTGGTATTATAGAAAGAGGAGTAAGAGTATTAGTGAAGGTTCCAAGAGTAAGTATCAGAATCAGCATGCCAGTTCTAGATAGTCATTAAATTATATAATTGGATGATTTATGTAAATAATTAAGTATCAAGAAATTGTGTTAAAGATTAATGGAGCATGATGTTCAATTTGATGATTGATTACTTGGGTGTGTCAAGGGTAAAGAAATGTATATGCATAAAGGATATTAATGAGTGTGCCATGGGTAGAGGAATATCAAGATTAATCATGAAAGGTATGAAGTGTATCACAGATTAGTGTAACAGTCTATAAAAGATTAAAAGAAAAATACATATACATCAATCGAGATGAGGAGCCATATACTTGCCCATGAGAGTAAAGAGAAAGAGGTGTATTGTAAAAGGTGCGAATAATTGTGAGTTTTAATAAGTTTGATGAGATGATCTAATGATGAAGCTAGTGTTACCATACCAATAGTGCTAGTGATTCTATATCAAGGATTATTGAGAATGGTGCTAATAACAGTAAGTACTACGTGTGATGATAGTTAGATTGGTGTATCAATTAATATAGATAGAAAATCATTGGAGAAAATATGTGCGATGATAACTTTGATTATTGGAAGTAATATTGCAAGTAATCCGGGCAGTACAAATTTCAGTACACAGTTGAGAATTGCAGACAATTGGTGTATTGAGTGCACCTTGAGTATTAGAGACTGCGACTATTTATATGTATACTTGTGGATTTAAATTTATAAATTGAATAGTGAAAATGAATTTCAATTTTTAAAGAATTTTTGAGGAGTTAAGATTTTATGTTATTAAAATTTTGAGGATTAAAATTCAATTCAATAAACATGGTCAAAGCTATAAGGATTTTAGAAGTGATTAAAAATTTTATTTCGATATTGAGCATTTGACTTTTGAGGAAAGTATATGCATTTTATTTTAAATTGTTAGAGAAGTTAAATTTTTGAGGATTTTATTTTGAGGATAAAATTTTATGGTGGGTGTCACTACCATATTTTAGGAAAAAGGGTATTTTAGTAATTTCCTATTTAAATAAATATTGTGCATGATAAATAATTTTTGTTGTATTATTTAATTATTGTTAGATATTATTTAATTATTTTGGACTTATTTTAGTGGACCCAACTAGTTTAGTTTGGACCCATGGACCAACATGAATTAAATAGTTAGACTTGGCCCATTTAGAAAGCCCATAGTTAAAGAGATGGATTAAATTAATTAAGTGATTAGACTAGAAGCTTCCTTCCTTAATTATTTCTTCATGAGAGGCCCCAAGGGATACATTGGACATTTTACAATTGCTTGGGGAAGGGGGCATGGCCGGCCTATATTAAAGGGGGGAAATTTCTCTCTCCTCTCATTCTCATTCCAAATCTAGATCTAGAATTTTCCACTCCCAAATTCCCTCCATTCCCATTCCAATTTCCCACCAAATTTATCTCAAATTCTTCCCAATTCACTATTAGAAAGTTGAGAAGCAAGGATCTAGAAGGAGGAAGCAAGGATCTACAAAGAGGAGCAATGATTTATAATTTGGAAGCAAGTTCATCTCAATTGGAGGTTTCATTGGGAATCCATCTCCCAATAGGTATAATTCAATTTTTCCCATTAAAATAGCTTCTAAATATGAGATTTAATCATGTAAAATCAACCTATATGTATGTACTACCCATAGGAATTTGTTTTGTATTCATAGGAGACCCATGGAGAAAGTTATGGTACTTTTTGTGTCAATTTTGTTGGAATTCCAAATTTACATTTTGTTGTGTGTGTCAATTGATCCTATAGATCAATTGGACATGTGCTTATGTGTTTGAGGCTTGTGTCGTGTCCATATTTGGGTACATGTGGTTCGTATCCTAACTATTTGGTGATACGTGTCATTTTGGGGGTTTTCCTCCGACACGGGGCTTTGTACATGTCGTATTTTGACACGGACACATAGATCTACTTTTGACACTTTGATTTATTCATAAATATTATTTATGACTTGTTTGTGTCCTTCGGGGTACATTTGATTTTGTGTTGGACTCGTGTCACATGCGTATCCTAGATCTAGTGGGATACGGTGTGAAACTTTCCAATTTGGTGTGTTTATGTGTAGATCTAATTATTTATGCTTTAAATTCTTTATTTATAATTAGTAAATATATATAGATATTATATATTTATTTTAGTGTATTTATTATGGTATTTATTGTAGCATAGATCTATATATTTCTATGTGTTCTAATGTGGTGTATAAATATATGTATGTAGCTTTCTTGCATGCAATTATATATGTACTTATGTTAATAAAATAATTTATACATAAATATTTTATAAAATATATTTATGTGTTTAAATGTGTAATTATATTATTTATAATTATTATATAATTATTTGTATATTAATGAATATATTTTTATGTGTGCTTCTAGCCATGTAAAATACATACATTAATATGTGCATGTGTTATGTAACTATTGATATTTAATTATGTAAGTTTATATGTATATATATATATATATATATATATATATATATATATATATATATATATATATATATATATATATATATATATATATATATATATATATATATATATATATATATAAGTATATAGTTATTAAATTGTTTTTTATATATATATATATGTATTTTGATTTATATATCTTATATATATATGTGCTTTTGTGAGGTATAATACTAGTAGTAATATATTATATTATTTGTATAAATATTGGTTTGTATATACTTTATATTAGAGTGTATATTATTTATACTTTGTGTGGGTACCAATTGGGATCAAGAACTTGATTCCTAATTGTGTATTTTTATTCTATATTATTTATATAGATGTCTTGAGAGGTTGACCTTGGTTTGACCATGTTTGACTTTAGTTGACTTTAGAGTTGACCATAGTTGACTTTTAACTTAGAATTGATTTATTGACCTAGGAGTTGACTAGTTTGATTTGTTCTCTTTCCGGGACCTTGTATTAATGTGGTATTCCATATCTAGGTCTTCGAGGCACCGAATCAGACATCTGTGAGACTGTTCTTTGGACTTCAGGCGAGTACATTCTCTGATAGTTTCTCATTTATGATATCCTCTATGTTCGTTGTATCTAGTGTAGATATACATGTTTCTCTTGACACTATGGTTACACGGATTGGTATATCCGGATCTCGTCATGAGATGTTATTCCTTGGTATATGGTGTATATGGTGCAAGTATTGTTTCATTGGTTATCTTGTACATGTACAGACACCGATTTTCGGGAGGAGTCGCTCTCTTCTTGGGGAATCTAGTGCCATAGCATACCGTAGTTGGATCTATTATACCAGTTGGGGGTGGGGAGTATTAGTATAGATATGTGATCAAATCCCTATTGAATAAAGTATTGGTAAGCGAATAGTGTTGATCATGCACCGCACGTATGATTAGCCAGGCCGCATTGTATCTTGCCCAAGCCGATCACATGTTAAGCTAGTACTCACACACTTAGTCATTAGTATTATTGTTTCATTGGCATATTGTTCATTATTGTATTTCTTTCCAGTATTTCCTTATTGTCTATATATCTCTTGTATCTATTTTGTGCATCTTGTTTATCCACAGCTATTTACTGTTACATAGTTTTTATCATGGATTAGAACTGCTGTTAGAGATGTACTCTGCTCCTTTCCTGACTGGATATATTTTTCCAGATGACACTGAGGAGTACCCTACCTATTATGGACCCCAGGATGTTGTGGGTTTAGATTTGGAGACCCTGGCTCAAGAGGGACTTATCCCAACTGAGACAGTTGACCCTGGAGTTGTAGCTTTATAGTTTGGTAGTATTCTTTTGTACTGAATTTGTCTCCAGCTTATTTTGTTACTCTTCAGACTCATTGATGTATTATTTTAAACTCATGAGTTGTATGATGACTATTCTATTCTTATCTGATTTTGTGCTCATTCTATCTTAGTTCTGTGATTGAGTATTCTATCATTATTGGTGGTTCATTACTTTAGATAGACTATCTAGACAGCGTTCTACCGCCGATTCTACGGCGTAGGCTGGGCGTTGTTTCCGACTAGTATCCTTACATCGGGTACGGGTCATGATAGTGGGTAAGAAGTATATATTAGTATATGAGTAGATGATATATATGTGTAAGGATCTGTTGACTTGAGCATGATTGAGATGGCACTGCAAATTGACTTGGGTGTCCATCTAGAGTTGTATTAGAGAGAGCAGTACTTAGTATGGTGTGTTGCACTTGGTGTGCACTTGAGTGATAAGAACAACTAGTATAAACAATTACAATAGGTAAGAGAGCTAGCAGTAAGTATGCTTGTAGTAGAAACAGTAGTACCTAAAGGGATAGAGGTATCAAACTTTGGATGCATTATTAAACTATGGTTGTGTTAGAGATTCTTGGTATCAATAGACAGGTGTATGCAATGTGGATGTATCCATGGATATCTTGTGGACTAGAGATTAGTTGATATGGGTAACAGTATATAGGGACAGGAATTTGTGAATAAATGTGCCAGAGTTAAGTGTACGATAGAAGTTGAAGATGTCCAAGTAATGGGTTAGAAGGCTATGTTCTGTTCTTTCCTTCTGTTTATTTTTCGTCTGTTTGATTGATTAATTGATTTCTTAGTATCGTAGTTTGTATCAATAATTCTCTTGCTAGAATGTAGCTGGTAGTACACCCCGACAGATACTGCAATACCATGACAAAAGTGACCATAACCATGTATGTTTTCTCTAGATTGCATGTTGTGTGACTGTAGGTAGAATTTTCTTAGACCTTGATTGTTGGAGGTTTGACCGTAGTAAAGATTTATGAAGAGGATATGGTTTGACAGAGAGAGACCAGGTGCCTTAAATTTTGAGGATAAATATTTATTTAAATGAAGAGAGTTGAGAATTTAATATGACAGAATTGACGATTTGTTAAATCATAAAGTTTTATGAAGATTGTGACTGATTGAATGTCACTAACAGTTGAGGAAATTAAGGAAATTATCATTATATTCATTGGACTGCAAGTTATGAACTCATATTGAATGTGGTATTTAAAGATTTCATAATTGTTACATTATTTGATTTTGTGTGAAAAAAGAAATCGAGGAATAAGATCACTAATGGAATAGTATTTTCGGATGAGATTTTTTAAATTTTATAAATATGCATTGATGGGATTTCAATTAAAGGATTGGATAGTAAATTTTGTATTTAGTGATTTACTCAAAATTTGAGGAGTAAGATGATTAATGGGTTAGTATTTGAATACAAAATTTTTGGACGAGATTTTTAAATTTTATAAATATAAATTGAGTGGATTTAAAATTAGAGGATTGAATATTAAGTTTTGTATTTAGTGATTAGCATAAAATTTTGAAGATATTTTGATAAGAATGAAATTTGATTTTAAATTTTAAAGGTTGGCGGAAATATGATATCTATAGAATTTTGGAAGTTTTATAGCAATATGGATTCACTTCATGATTATATGCTTTGATGAATTTAATTTTGATTGTAAAATAATATAAATGAATACATACAAATATTGAGAATTTTAAATTTTGAGGACAAAATTCTTTTAAGGTGGGTAGACTTGTAACCTCCGTATCTTGAAATTCATGCTTAAATGTTGTTATTATGTCAAATTGGGGCTATTGGAATTTTTTCATAATTTTTAGTTAATTAAAAACTAGTAACCCTAATTTTTTAGGACTTTCAAGAATTTATTTTAGGGTTAAACTTAATTAAAAATATCCCAAACTTTTATTTTAGGTTTTAAATAATAAAATATATTTTCTAGAATTTTTTGGGAATTTTTTGATTATTTTAACATTTATTTTAAGTTAATTATGAAAAACTGAATTAAAAACCATTTTCTGAAAAAGAAAACCCAAAAAGTAATTAATTCTGCCCAGTCAGCAAACAGGGGGCCCACCTGTCAGCCTCCCGCAGCAAACAGTGCCGGGCCCGCCTGTCAGTGACTGCGGGGCGGGCAGCGTTGGATGGCTGCCACGTGTCAAGATCTGAGCCGCGACTGCTTTCTCTCTCCACTATATATATATTAGTTTAAGTTATTTTCTAGGGTTTTTCTTGAGCCGATTTTTGGAGAATTGCCATCTAGGATTCCTTCATCTTCCAGAAGCCATTGCGCATAGCTCCGGACTCCAAACGAGGCCTAGTTTTTTGTGTTAGAAAGATATTGAGGTTAGATTTCTGATTATATAATTTGTTTTACGAAATTATTACTATTAAATTCTGGAAAATTTGTAGAACACAGCATGTCCGAAAATAGACGTATTTTGATGTTTTCATGATTCCGGGAGAACCAGGAATCAGAATCATGAACCGTTTAAAGTTTCAGAAAGCTAATGTCGAGATCATTGACATATGTTTTTCCTAAAATTTATTTCGAAGTATTTTTATATTTTTAATTCTGTAGAACTTCTAGGGTAAAATTTAACCATCGGTGCACGATACGAAACTTGTATGTGCCATAATTTCCAAACAAATTTGAATTCGGACGAGCCGTAAATTCCAGCATATTTTTGACGCTAAAATCTACAGGAAATCATGCATAAAAGTCGAGTTTGTGTCGGTTGACTTTTCGGTCAATAGATCGCCTCGATTTGCGTGCCATGAGTTTCGAGTTGATAAAATTCAGTTCCTTTGGACAAAATTTAGGAATTAACCTAAAAATTAGAATAATAAGATTAAAATAGGATTTTAGAGTAATTATTCCAGAATTAAATAAATTAAAATAAATTATCTTTTGATATGGTAAGTTTGTAATACATAGGCTATTGGACTGTGACTTGGACTCTGATTCATACCAGCAGCAGGACCCCAGGCGAGTACATTCTCTGACAGTTTCTATTATGTTAATTATCTCTATAATTCTTGTTGTATAGCGTACATGACTCTGACACTGTTCTTTACACGAGTTGGCATCATCGAGACCTGTAAACCCCCTGAATTTCCCTAATTATTAAATCTTGGATTTTTCCCATTTTCTGGAAATTTTCGAGAATTTTTCTGTAATTAAAATCATGATTTTCGATCATTAAACGATTTTTAATTGTTAATAAACAATATTAAAATATCATGAAAATAACATTTTTGGGTGTAAAATAGAAAACCGGACTTAGGGTAATTTTCTGGGATTTTATTGGGCCTCAGACCAATTTTTAAAAGCCTAAAAACTATTTTTATAATTATTTAATTAATTACTGTTTTATTTATTATTATTATTATTATTGAATTTATTTTAATTTTATTCTCTGTCTTGGGCCCGGCCCGGCCCAGTGGGCCGAGCCCATGGTTTCCAGCCCAGCCGGCCCTCACTCACCCTAGCGGGTCGGGTGGGTTCTCCCCGTCCGGATCCGCGCCCGACCCGGACCCGCTTCACCTCCACCCTCTCCCACGACTCCCTCTCTCCGGAATTCTCGCCGCCGCGATTTCCGGCTAACCGCCCCCACGTCGACCGCGCCTCTCCGGATCCCGCGGCCACGACGCCGGCCGAGACCCCTCGCAACTCCCCTATTAATACCCCCCTTCTCCGACCACTTCCACCCCCAAAAACTCAAACCCTAACCCTAGATCTATCTTCTCCGGCAGCCGTCCGGCGACCTCCGCCTCCCTCAGTCACCTGCGACGACTCCCCAGACCCGCCGACGAACCTCCTCCTCTCTCCTCCTCACAGCAAACCTTTCCGGCCGCCCTCGAATCCACTCCCCGCCGTTCGAGAGCCGCCCTAGCAGCTGTCGACGACTTCCCGGTAGCCGCAGCCACCGCCCAGCCCTCGCCGGAGCCGCCGCAGCCCCGCCGTGACCTCGCCGACGGTCGACCAGCCCCGGCGTACCCTCCAGCGAGCCCGGACACGCCGCGGACACGACCTAGACGCGGATACGAGCCAGGACACGCGTCTAGGACACGATACGGACTCAGAATCGCGTGTCGGACTCGAAATACCCCGATCCCGAGTCCGAGGCCTCCCCTCGGTACTCCTCCATCAGTTTCCCGGTAGGTGCCCCTATCCGAGCGCCTGTCCCTTCCAAAACCGCTCCCCTGTCCGACCGGGACTGACAGAATAAAGCTCTGTCAATCCCGGGATAGCTTAGAATTTGATAGTTTATAGTTAATTAGTTAATGTAATGATTGTTAGTTTTGGTTAATTAATTAACGATTTAATGCAACGATCCTCAATACGTATATTAATTATATATATATAATAAAATGAAAACCTTATTAAATATTACGTAAATTAGTAATTACTTAATAGATAATTTCTGAAATAATTTTTAGTATTTAAATACTAATTAGTAATTATTTAATCTATAATTCTGAAATGATTTTCAGTATTCAAAATATAATATGTTTTCCAAAATATCATTTCTCTTATAAATTAATTGCTAAAAACAAACGATATTATTTTTATTAAAATCGTTCTTTCCTATTATCCTATCAGAAACAAAATGACATTTTACCATAAAATATTTTTCTACGATAAAATAAATAAAGTTTTATTATTATTAAAAAGGGTTTTGTTTTACTAAATCACTAATAATAATAATTATTATTATTTTAATCGATCGTTGGATTTAAATCATTAACTTAGTTAACTAATCAAGACAGATTAAAACCCTTTGTCTAATTCTAAAATCAGATTATTAATAATTGTAGGTCCCTGTAACTAAGGTTGAGACCGTCGCGACATCTCACTCGCGTCACCAACCAACTCCAGGCAAGTTTCATATAATTCAAAACCGGTATTTTAGTTGTAATTAAATATGTTGCATGTCATATAGATATATTGGGACGACACTGGATTTCACGGAACCGACTGATTGACTGATTGATTGACTCATTGACTCATTGACTCATTGACTATTGCCTTGGGAACTGGGGAGAAAAGTTAGCACCCGTGGTCAAAGCCCCCTTATTGCCTCATTGTGGATAGCTGAAGTCCAACCTCACTGGACTGACGCCGCACCGTGTTCACGCGAACACAGATTGCCTCCAACCCCAGCCGGCCACGGGATGCTACCTTTCTCAAAACACTTTTAGTGATTGTAGCTTGTCATCATTGCTTCATCGACATTTACTGTTCTTGTTTCATATTTGTTGCATACAAAAATATAAATATTGTTCAAAACTATCTCATTGCATCATTTTAATTATCGTTAAGATGCTGGAATTGGATATATGTTCTTGCTCCCTCCTGACTGGAGATTAACAATTTTAGGTGATTGCGGTGACGATGAGGCGTATGATACCTTTTATGGTCCGGACCAGAGTACTGAAGCCCTAGCGGAACCTAGCCAGGAGGCCGATGTTTAGTTGTTCCCCTTTTATTTCCAAATTGTAATAATCAGGGTTGAAGTAATAACCCTGGACCATGTTTTGTTTGATCTTTGATTGTAAATGAATTTCTCTCTCAGACTTAGCAATAAAAAAATTGAATTTCCTTCATGTATTCTGGATGTCTGTGTGTTACTACGGATTGATACAGCTTACTGCCGCCGTCTCACAACGGTGCAGGCTGGGCATGATCCGACTGGACCCAGATTATTGGGACCGGGTCGTGACATGTTTTCAGTGGTGGCCCATGCAGGTCTAGTTTACAACCTTTGGCCTAGTCAACTTAGGCTGGCCAAACAAACCGACTTGCCTTTGACTTTAGGTTTAGTATGACTTTAGGAAAACAGACTCTAGAAACAATTAGAACACTTAGAATTCTTGAAAAAATTTCAAACTGTCACATCATAGGACCAAATTCTTCTATCTATACATATGTACAATTATTTTTGCTTGCTTATAGAACATAGGTTACCTTGCTTATGTTTGCTTCCTAAACCTTCCAGAAGATGGCACGAGGAAAGACAACCCGTTCCGGCCCAGCCGAAGATGAGGCTTCGTCTTCTGAGCACACCCCAACTCAAGCTCAGTCAGACCCCTCTCCGTTGCAGCTCACAGATCGCCCCCATGCTGCAAGAGCTCCCCGAGCTGCCTACACTTCAGTAGTGCATGCAGCTCCACCCATTCCTCCCAGGACCACATCGATTCCAGCCGATGTGACTCCTCCTGTTGCACCACCTGTGCCAGTGGACCCCGCTGAACTCGTAGGCCTGCTACGAGGAGTTCTTGAAGCCCAGAGGGCCCAAGCTGAAGCAAATCGCGAGCAGACCGCGATTATGAGAGAGGGCATGGAGAACGCCCATAATGTAGCCATGGCAGCGCTAGGAATATCCCGGTCAGAACAGGAGCCTGCCAAGGTAATTAAGGATTTAAAAGCTTGGATTCCATTAATGAATTTCTAGTCTAACCACAAACCTGTTATCCAGGTAAAAGTTGGAACTGTAGAAAACTTTAAGAAGTTGGACCCGCGTCCCTTCAAGGGGACCGAAGGCATCATCTACGCAGACGAGTGGCTAGATGATATGGAGCGACTCCTCAGCGTCGCTCGACTCCCAGACGACCTCATGGTTGAGGCCGTAGCACTCCAGCTGAGAGACTTGGCCAACATTTGGTACCGCAACGAGCCAAGATTTCAAGCTGGAGGGATTTCCTGGCGGCTATTCAAGAAGCAGTTCAAGCGGAAGTTCTTTCCAGAGGCTGCCCTCGAAGCTATGGGAAGGCAGTTTCAAGACCTGAAGCAAGGAGACCGCACAATTAAAGAATATGCGGCTGAGTTCAACAGGCTTGGCAGGTTTGCAAGCCACCTGGTGGACAACCCTGTAGAACGTGCTAAGAAGTTCCGGCACGGACTACGTGAAGAGATCCGCACCTTAGTAGCTGCTAACGGTGCGAAGACTTATGACAAGATGTTGAAGGTGGCCCAAGATGTAGAGGCCAGTGCACCTGCTCGACCCAAGAGGGAGCATCCAGGGTCAAGCAACAGCTATCAGGGCAACAACAAGAGGCACAGCAACAACAACAATAGGCCCTCCTATCCCCAGCAGTCCCAGCAACAACAGCCAGCAGCGGCCAACAAAGCGCATCAGTACAACCAACCAAAGGCGGTCAACTGCGTCTACTGCAAAAGGCCAGGTTATACCGCCGAGATCTGCCGGAAGAAATTGGGACACTGCCTTGCTTGTGGATCTGCCACCCATCAAGTAAAGGACTGCCCCACAGCATACAACAAAACTGGAGCTGGACAGCAGAGAGGTCCACTGCCTACCCAGCAGCAGCGCTACAACCAGCACAGAGCCGGGCAAGCTTTTGCCTTGACTGTGGAAGAGCCAGAAGCTGAACCCGAGACGGAAGGAGATGTCATCGCAGGTTCCATTCTACTTCATTCGCACCCTGCCTTAGCATTATTTGATTCTGGAGCATCACACAGTTTTATATCTGCAAACTTCATTTCTGCACACCATCTAGTTACTGGCATAAGTAAGATAATCTGTAGGGTTATGACTGGTGGAGGACCAATACCCATTAGTGAGACTTGTAGCTGCCCAGTCACTATCTCAGGACATGAGTTTCAGACTCAGTTCCTAATAATGCCTCTGCCAAACTATGACGTAGTCTTGGGCATGGATTGGCTTAGTCAACATCATGCTCTGATAGACTGTCGAGAAGGCTGCGTAACTCTAGATCCACCTGGAGGACCTAAACTCAAAGTGATTCGAGCACCTGAAGGCGTGGAATGTGTGTCCTACACATCCATCACTGAAGAAACCGGACCCCCTCATCCTCTCATAGCAGAATTTATAGACGTCTTCCCAGACGATCTTCCAGGGCTACCCCCTGATCGAGATGTGGAATTCTCGATCGATCTTGTACCTGGCGCAGCACCAATCTCCCAACGCTGCTACCTAGTGAATCCCAAGGAGTCCAAGGAAATGAAAGACCAAATTGACGAGCTTCAGGCGCAAGGATTCATCAGGACCGGTGCCTCACCCTGGGGTGCACCAGTCTTGTTTGTACCCAAGAAGGATGGGACAGTCAGAATGTGCATAGACTACCGGGCATTGAACAACATCACTATCAAGAACAAGTACCCGCTGCCCCAGATCGACGATCTCTTCGACCAGCTGAGTGGAGCTAAGGTTTTCTCGAAGATAGACCTCAGATCGGGTTACCATCAAATCAAGGTGAGGAAGGAAGATATTCCAAAGACGGCATTCAACACCAAGTATGGACAATTTGAATTCTTGGTCATGCCCTTTGGTCTTACCAATGCCCCAGCAGTGTTCATGAATCTCATGAACAAGGTCTTCCACAAATACCTGGACCAGTTTGTCGTTGTCTTCATTGACGACATTCTGATCTATTCGAAGACCAAGGAAGAACACGAGCAGCATTTGAGGATAGTTTTGGAAACCCTCAGAAAGGAGAAGCTATATGGAAAATTGTCCAAGTGTGAATTCTTCTTAGACAAGGTGGACTTTCTCGGCCACGTTGTCACAGGAGAAGGCATATCAGTGGACCCCAAGAAGATAGCTGCCGTGGAAACATGGAATACTCCCAGGTCAGTTGCAGAGATCAGAAGCTTCTTGGGCTTAGCTGGATATTACAGAAAATTCGTGAAGGACTTTGCAAAGATTGCTGAGCCCATGACCAAGCTAACCAGGAAGAATGAAGAGTTCGTCTGGACCGAAGCGTGCCAGGCGTCATTTGAAGAGCTGAAGAGAAGGCTAACAACAGCACCAATTTTGTCGCTACCCTCAGGATCAGGAGGATTCTCAATTTATAGCGACGCGTCCGGCAAAGGATTAGGATGTGTGCTCCAGCAACATGGAAAGGTAATTGCTTATGCTTCCCGGCAATTACGGACTCATGAGAAGAACTACCCGACGCATGACCTGGAGCTAGCAGCAGTCATCTTCGCCTTGAAGCTGTGGAAGCACTACCTGTACGGCGAAAGAGTAGAGATATACACGGACCACAAAAGTCTCAAGTATGTCTTTACACAGAAGGAGCTCAACATGCGTCAGAGACGATGGTTGGAGCTCATGAAGGACTTTGATATCAGCCTACAGTACCATCCCGGAAAGGCTAATGTGGTCGCCGACGCACTTAGTCGATATCCGATGGCGATGTTCTTGACGACAGATCGGTACCTACTGGAGGACATGGAGAAGCTGGGTTTAGAACTCGTATTGCCTGCAGAGGAAATGAAGAAGCTTGGACGGGAAGCAATAGTACCCGGCGCTGACTTCCCCATGATGCATTTGCAAGTGCAGTCTAGCTTGATGGACAAAATCAAGGCGACTCAATTCGAGAACGGAGCATTGTGCAAGCTCAGGGACCAAGTGTTAGCTGGCACACTGGAGGGATTCTCTATTTCAGACGACGGAACACTGAGGAATGGCACCAGACTTTGTGTACCTGCTGGTGAATTGAGGGAACAGCTGATGCAGGAAGCGCATCACTCACAGTATTCCATCCACCCTGGAGCAAATAAGATGTACCGAGATATACGGGAGCACGTATGGTGGTATGGAATGAAGAAGGATGTCTCAAAATTCGTTGCCAAATGCTTGATCTGCCAGCAGGTGAAAGCAGATAGACAAAGACCAGCAGGACTTCTTCAGCCACTGCCCATTCCAGAATGGAAATGGGAGCACATCACTATGGATTTTGTGTCAGGATTGCCTCGATCCCAAGGAGGGAAGGACGCTATTTGGGTGATCGTAGACAGATTGACTAAGTCTGCCCACTTCATTCCCTTCAAGGTTGGTTTATCCACCGAGAAGTTAGCTGCCCTATACATGAGGCAAATCGTCCGGATACATGGAGTTCCTGTGAGCATTGTATCAGACCGAGACAGCCGCTTTACTTCTCACTTCTGGAAGAGCTTGCAAGAGAGTCTGGGGACCCAACTGAAGTTCAGCACTGCGTATCACCCACAGACCGACGGACAGTCAGAGAGAACCATCCAGACGTTAGAGGATATGCTGAGATCTTGCGTCCTGGATTTTGGAGGATCATGGGAGGACCACCTACACTTGGTAGAGTTTGCTTACAACAACAGCTACCAGGCCAGCATCGGCATGACTCCTTTTGAGGCTCTGTATGGACGTCGTTGCCGCACTCCCTTGGCTTGGGACGACGTAGGAGAACGAGTCATGCTGGGACCTGAGATGATTACAGATGCGGCTGAAAAAGTCAAGGTGATCAGAGACAGACTTCGGGTGGCTCAAGATCGTCAGAAGCATTGGGCGGACAGCCGTCGCCGACTTGTGGAGTTCGAAGCAGGTGATAGTGTCTTCGTCAAGATCTCCCCCACCAGAGGAACTATCCGTTTTGGCAGAGCTGGGAAACTTAGTCCCAGGTATATCGGCCCATTCGAGATATTGAGCAGAGTTGGAGAGGTGGCATACAGAGTGGCATTACCACCTAATCTTGAAGGCGTGCACAACGTTTTCCATGTATCGCAGCTGAGGCGTTACATTCCGGACCCGAGCCACATCCTGGATCATTCAGAGTTGGAGATTGGGCCAAGTCTTACAGTACCAGAGCAGCCAGTGAGGATCATAGACCGTATGGAAAAGCAGTTGCGGAACACCGTGATTCCACTGGTCAAAGTTCAGTGGCTCCACCACTCCCCAGGCGAATCCACCTGGGAACGAGAGGCTGAGATGAGGCAGAAGTACCCTCATCTGTTTTGAGGCATGTTTACCCTTGTTCTCCCTTCAATTGTAGTAAATTTCGAGGACGAAATTTTTATAAGTTGGGTAGGTTGTAAACCCCCTGAATTTCCCTAATTATTAAATCTTGGATTTTTCCCATTTTCTGGAAATTTTCGGGAATTTTTCTGTAATTAAAATCATGATTTTCGATCATTAAACGATTTTTAATTGTTAATAAACAATATTAAAATATCATGAAAATAACATTTTTGGGTGTAAAATAGAAAACCGGACTTAGGGTAATTTTCTGGGATTTTATTGGGCCTCAGACCAATTTTTAAAAGCCTAAAAACTATTTTTATAATTATTTAATTAATTACTGTTTTATTTATTATTATTATTATTATTGAATTTATTTTAATTTTATTCTCTGTCTTGGGCCCGGCCCGGCCCAGTGGGCCGAGCCCATGGTTTCCAGCCCAGCCGGCCCTCACTCACCCTAGCGGGTCGGGCGGGTTCTCCCCGTCCGGATCCGCGCCCGACCCGTACCCGCTTCACCTCCACCCTCTCCCACGACTCCCTCTCTCCGGAATTCTTGCCGCCGCGATTTCCGGCTAACCGCCCCCACGTCGACCGCGCCTCTCCGGATCCCGCGGCCACGACGCCGGCCGAGACCCCTCGCAACTCCCCTATTAATACCCCCCTTCTCCGACCACTTCCACCCCCAAAAACTCAAACCCTAACCCTAGATCTATCTTCTTCGGCAGCCGTCCGGCGACCTCCGCCTCCCTCAGTCACCTGCGACGACTCCCCAGACCCGCCGACGAACCTCCTCCTCTCTCCTCCTCACAGCAAACCTTTCCGGCCGCCCTCGAATCCACTCCCCGCCGTTCGAGAGCCGCCCTAGCAGCTGTCGACGACTTCCCGGTAGCCGCAGCCACCGCCCAGCCCTCGCCGGAGCCGCCGCAGCCCTGCCGTGACCTCGCCGACGGTCGACCAGCCCCGGCGTACCCTCCAGCGAGCCCGGACACGCCGCGGACACGACCTAGACGCGGATACGAGCCAGGACACGCGTCCAGGACACGATACGGACTCAGAATCGCGTGTCGGACTCGAAATACCCCGATCCCGAGTCCGAGGCCTCCCCTCGGTACTCCTCCATCAGTTTCCCGGTAGGTGCCCCTATCCGAGCGCCTGTCCCTTCCAAAACCGCTCCCCTGTCCGACCGGGACTGACAGAATAAAGCTCTGTCAATCCCGGGATAGCTTAGAATTTGATAGTTTATAGTTAATTAGTTAATGTAATGATTGTTAGTTTTGGTTAATTAATTAACGATTTAATGCAACGATCCTCAATACGTATATTAATTATATATATATAATAAAATGAAAACCTTATTAAATATTACGTAAATTAGTAATTACTTAATAGATAATTTCTGAAATAATTTTTAGTATTTAAATACTAATTAGTAATTATTTAATCTATAATTCTGAAATGATTTTCAGTATTCAAAATATAATATGTTTTCCAAAATATCATTTCTCTTATAAATTAATTGCTAAAAACAAACGATATTATTTTTATTAAAATCGTTCTTTCCTATTATCCTATCAGAAACAAAACGACATTTTACCATAAAATATTTTTCTACGATAAAATAAATAAAGTTTTATTATTATTAAAAAGGGTTTTGTTTTACTAAATCACTAATAATAATTATTATTATTATTTTAATCGATCGTTGGATTTAAATCATTAACTTAGTTAACTAATCAAGACAGATTAAAACCCTTTGTCTAATTCTAAAATCAGATTATTAATAATTGTAGGTCCCTGTAACTAAGGTTGAGACCGTCGCGACATCTCACTCGCGTCACCAACCAACTCCAGGCAAGTTTCATATAATTCAAAACCGGTATTTTAGTTGTAATTAAATATGTTGCATGTCATATAGATATATTGGGACGACACTGGATTTCACGGAACCGACTGATTGACTGATTGATTGACTCATTGACTCATTGACTCATTGACTATTGCCTTGGGAACTGGGGAGAAAAGTTAGCACCCGTGGTCAAAGCCCCCTTATTGCCTCATTGTGGATAGCTGAAGTCCAACCTCACTGGACTGACGCCGCACCGTGTTCACGCGAACACAGATTGCCTCCAACCCCAGCCGGCCACGGGATGCTACCTTTCTCAAAACACTTTTAGTGATTGTAGCTTGTCATCATTGCTTCATCGACATTTACT
The DNA here is from genome assembly GCA_036927795.1 of Iris macrosiphon. Taxonomy (NCBI): domain Eukaryota; kingdom Viridiplantae; phylum Streptophyta; class Magnoliopsida; order Asparagales; family Iridaceae; genus Iris; species Iris macrosiphon. Next base: position 182,194,659 of record JAYESA010000005.1, on the reverse strand, counting down.
GTTCTTGTTTCATATTTGTTGCATACAAAAATATAAATATTGTTCAAAACTATCTCATTGCATCATTTTAATTATCGTTAAGATGCTGGAATTGGATATATGTTCTTGCTCCCTCCTGACTGGAGATTAACAATTTTAGGTGATTGCGGTGACGATGAGGCGTATGATACCTTTTATGGTCCGGACCAGAGTACTGAAGCCCTAGCGGAACCTAGCCAGGAGGCCGATGTTTAGTTGTTCCCCTTTTATTTCCAAATTATAATAATCAGGGTTGAAGTAATAACCCTGGACCATGTTTTGTTTGATCTTTGATTGTAAATGAATTTCTCTCTCAGACTTAGCAATAAAAAAATTGAATTTCCTTCATGTATTCTGGATGTCTGTGTGTTACTACGGATTGATACAGCTTACTGCCGCCGTCTCACAATGGTGTAGGCTGGGCATGATCCGACTGGACCCAGATTATTGGGACCGGGTCGTGACAAGACCTGTCACGAGGAGTCGTGATTGGGGATCCATCGTGCTAGCTGGGGAAAATGGGGAAATGTTAGTAGCTTATGTGATCATACCCAACCTTACATGCATCATAGCTCACCCACACATCACATCGGTGCAGCCTGACCATTACATGCCTCATAGCCTGTTACATGTGATTAGCCTGACTATTGCTCACATCATAGCTATCCGGATGGTTAGCCTGACCCTACATGAATCATAGCTAATCATATGTAACAAGCCTGATCAGTCCCAAGCCGATCACATGATATACTAATGTTTCACACACTTGGTTAGAGGATCATTGACATGCATCTCTAGTATATTGATCTAGCATCTCCACATGTTCTAGTTATTGTTCTTGTACACACTTACATACCAGTTCATTGTTCTTGCGTGTACTTGTAGTTCTATTCATTGCTAGATGTATATTGATGATGACATCTCCAGTATTTCAGTTATTCCAGTATTTCTATTCCAGTATATCCATGCTCGTCAGTATTTTTTATTGCCAGTTTTTATATCTGTCTTGTATTTCTTTACACTGTGTTATAGTTTTTGTCAATATATGTGGAACTACTGTTAGAGGTGTATTTCGTTCCAATTCTGACTGGATATTTTTTCCAGACTGTGACATAGAGGACTTTTTCGACATACTTGGAGACTTGGATGTTATATTGATTGCAGGTTAGACTATTTATTGTGTTTAGACTTGTCTTGTATTGCTTGCTTCGATATCTCATCGTGCTTTAGCTTATGTGATTGAGTATATTCCATATTATATTGTGATATCTATGTCTCCTTATGGAGTTGGATATTCATGTGAGAGTGATTAGCTAGTACTGTGACCTAGACAGCGTTCTACCGCCGATGCTGCGGCGTAGGCTGGACGTACCCACGCACTTGTGCCCCTATACCGAGTGCGGGTCGTGACAGTATGTGATAGCCAAATTGGTATAACATAGTCTCCAAATGGAACTATAGGGTTTGATGAGTTATGTAGATGCCCTCTGATATTCATGGATCGTTACGGACGGTTACAGATGACTTATTGACAGTATATGTACACTCCTAGGCTTGAGCTATGTGGATGATTTGAGGTAGCCTAAATCCTACCCATGCGTACGAAAGTTGCCCTCTAAATTGCACTTTTAGGCGGTTAGAATCACCCTTGCATTGGTTACAAGTTTGTTCAGTTTACATAGCTTATATATTATGTATATTGTTACATCCCTTTGAGGATATGGTTTCCTTCCAGATTTGCAGTGTTGATTATTGTTGAGTCCTTTTGGAGCAGCTAATAAGTATCGTCTCGGTCTGAAGATATTGTGGTTAGGTACTTGTATCATATCTTTTGTAGTTATAAATACTTGTTCTTCTTTCTTATTTATCGGCTGTTATAGCCTAGTATTTTTAGACTCATATTATTCATTTCTAGTTTATTCAGACAAGTGTTTTATGGGGTGCACACCATGATATATGTTGTCCATTCTTATAGTTTGTATTCTTATATATATATATATATATATATATATATATATATATTGTTATCTTGATAGTGACCCTTACTGAACAGCTTATACATATTGAGTTGGACTGGAGTCCACTTGGTACGTAGCTGGCCATTGCCACATGACCTAATCTCGTATATTTTGGGACTGGGGTCTGAAGTCACCAAGTCAACACCTCTGTCATTTTAAATCACAGACTTTTGGCATCTCGACAAATGACGCTCTCGTAGAATGCTCTTCATTGGACCCTCTGCAGACCAGCATTTGAGTGGTTCTGTAGCCTCCCTTCTGGCTCTATCTAGTCAAGGAATGAACTAGAGACAACTTTTCTCTCTCGCTTCTATGAAGAGGAGATCACTTTCAACATGATCTCCTTAATCAACACAAGATGGAAGAAAGGAGTTAACCAAGGACTTTATCAAACGCTTTCGCAGGATGGCTCTCAATTGCCCTCAAGGTATTCCCGCTACCGTACATATGGATATATGCAGGAACAATTTTCTACCGCCAATCAAGTTCTTTCTCAGGGTTACCCGATTCAAGAACTAGGCAACCTTGATCGATGGGGCTAAAACTGACGGGAGCAGGCGGTTCCAGCAAAACCGTAAGAGAGATAATGATGCCATGATGGTTGTAACCACTACTTTTTACCCTAGGGATATTTTGGTAATTTTACATGTGTAAATTTTACTTTATTATATTTTGTTGTATATTAATTGCTATAATTAATTTGTTAGTTGTTAGTGGTTTGTTAGTGCTAATTATGGCCATAGATTAGTCTAATTAAATTAGTTAGCTATCATAAAGAGAATATTCTCTTTTAGTTGTAGAATTCCTTTCTTTAATTAATTAAAATTTTTTTCCTCTTTAATTTGAATTTTAATTGGATGATGGAGTGGCACAATTAGTAATTAAACCCAATTATAAGTCCATGCAGTGGACCACCTTGTCATGAAGAGATTAGTACTTCAAATTCTCTCCATTTATTCCTACTTTTTTCTAAGCAACACCAATTCAATTTCCCTCATAAATTTAGATCTAGAATTGAAATTCCATTTCATTTCTTCACCAAACTATTTCATTCCACTTCTATTGGAGAGCAAGAGCTTGGAACACAAGGAAAAGCTTGAGAAGGAGTCCAATTCTTGGAGGATCGTGTCTGACTTATCTTTTTCGTGTCCAAATTCAAAATTCTCCAAAGAGACTACCAAAATACTAGGTAATTCTTTCAATTTCATCACATTCATGGTTAGGAACACCCCTTGGTCATGTAAAAACCCTTCCATGATTAGATTTAACTTCCCAATGGTAGATCTAGACACTAGGAGCCCTCAATTTGGTAGATCTAAGTTGGTATCATAATTTTGGAGCTCAAATTCAGAAAAATCCCAATTGTGTAATGTAAAGTGTGATTTGTGTCCTCATGAGGACCATATATGATTATTTGATTGTGTGTTGGTATCCTTCTGTCCAAATTGGGTACGGGGAGTCCGTATTTAGATACGGTGGTGTAGGATCCTTTGTATTTGTGTTCCATATGTTCATTGGTATTCTTTTATTTTACTTAACTATAGTTATATTATATATATAAATTGTGTTCATAGTGATTTGGTGGTGCATTGGATTATTTGGATTGTGTATCATGGGTGTATCACGAGTCTAGTATGTATCATGGTGATGCACTTAAGGTGTTTGGTTTTTGGTCTTGTTGGTATGAGGGGGTGGTCATTGCATGTGTGGGTTGATGTTCGTCTTGTGTGTGTATGCTTTGGTGTGTGGAGTGCATGAGGCTTAGGCAAGGGTAGGGAGTGTTGATTAGGTTGCAGGCCATGAGTTGGCTCAGGCATGTGTCGTATTTCACAATATGCTGCACAATATGGGGACACCTATATGTACATGCCTGTGATGGGGAAATGGAAGTCAGACTTGAGTGTGTGTGAGGGAGAGTAGTATAGGTGGGTGAGTGAGTATATTAGTGTGCTTGTATATTGTGTGAGTGTATCATGATATTAGGTGATATTATGAGAGGGTATTAGTATTGGTAGGGATAGTGTGCATTAGTGAGTATGTGTAAAATTATAGTGGTGGGTTGCTAAGGTTGTATGTAGAGATGAAGATATCAGAGCTCTGTGACTTGGTGTAACCTTCATTATTGAATTTCATATTTTTTGATTTTTGGTATTCAGACTTAGACTATATTTGGTATTTTACGTATCATACTTGTTGTATTTCTGTGATTGTATTTTTTTTTCGTGAGAGACTATCCTGGATCAGTAGAATACCCCTTTGGAGATTGCTATGGACCCGTACTAGGACCTGTATCTAGGATGGATAACTGACAGGGTTCACTCTTGGACCACTGAACCTATTTATTGCATAGTTGAGACTTGATAGGAGAAGTCGTGAATAGATCCCATGCGCACCCATTCCTCGGCGCATCTGCTTCCCTGCACATCTATTCCCATGCGTACCCTTTCCTCGGTGCATCTGCTTCCCTGCACATCTATTCTTTTGCGCATCCATCCATCCTTTCCCTAGTATATATATGAGTTTATCTCTCTTCTCTTTTATTTTCTCTCTCTCTCTCTCTTTCTTTCTCTCTTTCTTCTTCTTCTCCATTCTTCAAGCTTTGAGCTTGGCCTTGAGGCATAGAGTGTAGTTTTAGAACCTCTTGGTGGTGGAGTGAAAGGCTAGGCTTGGGGCATTAACCTAGGCAAGTACATCTTGCCATTGATTGAACCTAAAAATTTGGATTTCTTTCATTTTTGATTTTCTTGAATATTATTTCGTAGAAATGTTCCTTGCATGCTTCTCTATAGATTTAGTATTTGGTGTTTTTTATTTTGATGGACGGTTTTCAGTAGATTTGAGTTTCAAAGTTGAAGTTTTTATGGGTTTTAGGAGTTTTCCTTGGTTTTGATATATTAAAACTTAGTATTTTCGAAAACTAGTTATTCTATATGATAGAGCTTTTTATTTCGTGCAATTTGTCTTTTGAATTGCTTAATTTGGAGTTTAATCGAAGTTTTATGGCGAAAATAAAATTTGGACATATTTTTGGACCTGTCTGGCAGGGATGATGAACAGTGCCGCGTGTAGTGCACCATGCACATAAATCTGGCCGCACATAGTGTTCCAAAAATAGATTTCTTTCCGTCGCCTACATCACACGCATCGATGTGTCACACGCATCACTCTCTTGCAATGAGCAATGTACCCTGCATATAATTCTTGCCGAGCGCATTAATCCTTACTACGTGCATCGAAGGCCGCACTCATCACTTCCCTTGCCGCTAGCAATGCTCCGTGCATGGATTTCTGGCCGCGCGCAGTGTGCCACACTTATGTTGACCAGGATGGCTATTTTTGCTTGTTTAGATTTTTTAGCTAGAATTACAAAAAACACAAGACATAAAAGTTGTAGATCTCTGTCTTGCCTTTCTAAATATTTTTGAATCATCTCATTTGGAGTTCGGATGAGAAAGTTATGCCCAGTTTCTAAAATGTGTTAAAATCTAGTTTTGTACAATTTTACATATTTGAGTATTTTGTCCATTTATTGCTATATTCTTCAATTGTTCTTTTTAACTTAATATTAGGATAGTGTACATAATGTTTTCTTGCCTTTAACTTGTGTTAGTACTTGTAATATTGCTTGGAGTTTTAAGCCCATGTTTATGTAAATATTGTACTGATATTCCTGATAGTGGCTCCACGCAGCGCACTCATGACTCGAGATTCTTGTACTGTCCTGATCAAGGCTATTAGTAGCACCTGTATTACATAACCTATTTTTCTCGTGGTTGATTCTCTAATTTTTTCTGTCAAGCTATTGTCCAGTATTGCATCATGTCTAAGGTAGATTCTCGGACACCACGATCGGGAATATTGATTAAACTGATCAGGTTAATGAACTAGATTTGATACCTATAATCATTTAGGGAAATTAGTGGCTACATGCAATCCCAATATCCCAGCGTTCTTGTGGATTTAGAGCTCTACGTCGTGAGGGGCACACTTCCAGCATATCATCGAGTGTTGTTTTACACGTAAAAATATCTATATATGTTAATTATATTATGTATCCCGTACGACTTGGATGATCTGGATGGACTGCAGGTGGAGTGCTGTCGTAGGCACCCAAAAATAAAAAACCTTATACTATTAAAAATGTAGCAGTGAGAGTAAGGATCATTTCCACGAAGAGTAATTAGTTAATCTTTATGCTATGTGAAATATGATGGGGGGAGTTTTGAATAAAATCAAATTAAGAAGAGCTAAAATTAATTAAATTACTAAAATCAATCAAAGGAACAAATGTTGGTCTCAGTCAACATTCACCATTGGAATCTTAAAATATATCATTGATGCAAATATAAATTAACTCATACTTTGAATATTCACCGTTGGAAGTATTTCCTATCTCTCTTAGACTTGGTTGATTAGAAACAAGGGATCTAATTAGCTTTAATTACTAAATAATCCAAGACAAGCGCTGAAGATTTAATCTAGTAATTTCTTAAAGAACCAAGAGATCGATGAAGCAAAATAACACAAGCACAAGCAGTTGCATTTAATTTTGTCAAAAGTTTTCCTCCTAAGATCTAATAAAATAAAGCAGTTCATTAAATCTTGGTTGCTTCACCAATTAGAAAAATCAAATAATTACGGATTTGATGTCTAATTTAGCAGTAGATCGAAATGGATAATAGACTAGTAGGCCTCCTAGTAATTAAACAAAACAATCATGAAAGTTGGCATAGAAAAATATTTAATACTCAAAGCATAAATCAAACATATGAAAAAAAATTTAGATCTCACAAGTTTATTGATTCCAAGACTTCCGTTTTCTTTGACCAAAAAGACTTTTAGCTGCACATGTTAATGAAAACTTCAAAAGAATATTGGAGAAGAAGAAGAAGAGTTGTGTGTTGTGTTTCTTTTTCTCCTGAATTCTACCGTTTTTATATACTCTAAATTAGTTGTTTGAAGCACACAATATCTCCCCACAAATCCTCTAAGAGTTACAATACCTCAAACAATAAAATAAAATCATTGAACAAGTAGAAAAATTGTTATTCAGCTCTAATTTTCATGCACAATATAGTTGACTCAACTTCAAGCCTGATTTGGTCCATGATGCAACCAGAATCTCGAAAAATTCAAAACAGAAAAATTGTACCTCTGTGTCTTATCTTACCGAATCAATTTGAATCACCTCAATTGGACTTCGGATGAGTGAGTTATGACCATTTTACTACAAGGTGTAAAAATTGTCCAGAATTTACAATTATCTCCATTTTGCATTTAGTGACTCCAATTGCATCCTAGATCAAAATATAAAAATAATGAGTATCTTTAGATACGAGCATAATGGAGTATACATTAAGGAATAAAAATATGATATTTTATATTCTCATCAAATACTCCCACACTTAACCTTTGCTTGTCCTCGGACGAAACTCTATTTTATTTTTCCAAAAAGAAATCAAGGTTGTAATATCATAAATAAAAAATAACCAAGCTCTCCAAAACTAATAACATATCATGAACATATATTCTTAAACAACTTCTAATTACTTAGTAAGTATTTTCACTTGAAAATAGAGTAAAATAAATAGGTAGACCCTCACAGGAATAAACACTCAACTCTCATGTGTTTGAAAGTATATATTTAACTCAAATTCATTCCAAAAGAAATGATCTACCATAAGCTTGCATATCTTCTCATTCTTCATCACTGGGATCAAATACATAACATAAATTATAAGGACTTTTCATGGGTTGTAACGTGGCTTAGGATTAAGGTAAGATATATTTGGGAGTGTATCTCAAAAGCCATCAAAACTAGTGGATCAAAATGAATCAACTCAAGATCAATATAAAACATGTAAAATCAATCACTCCATTTAACAACTTCTTCAATTAGGCTTTTAAAGCATTTAAACAATGTAAAACAACTTCCACCCTTTTTTATTTTTTTATTTTTTTATTTTTTTATTTTTTTATTTTTTTATTTTTTTATTTTTTTATTTTTTTATTTTTTTATTTTTTTATTTTTTTATTTTTTTATTTTTTTATTTTTTTTTCTTCTTCTTTAGAATAATATCGGAACTCAAGAATTTGAGGACAAAAATATGTTCCATTTTGTTGGTTATAACCAAACCACAAATTTAGACACCCTCACACTTATTTTTTTGTACACTCATACATATCATAATGATTAACAATGCTCCACTAGCTTTGTGGCTTAGGTAAAGGTATAAATATTATAGGTTGAAAGCTTGTAATGTGGGTATACCAAGAAAAATGCAATAAAGTTCAAAGGGGTTCAACAAAAAGAAAATTAATTACAAGGTGGGCTATTTGGCTTATGTAATGCATAACAAAGATGGCCTTAATCATGTTCATGCATGCATGTGTCAATGTGACATCGAAGAGAATCAAAGCAAGTTCTAGAGAAACAAATCCATGGAAGAATATCTGTCATGAAAAAAAATAGTGAGACTGATGTGTCAGTCTAAAGACTTAAAACCTCACCAGTTTTTTTGTCTACCAAATTTATTCACTACCATCCTTAAAGAAAATAACTAGACTAATTAATTCTAAGTTAAAAAAATTACTTATTCAATCATGTTATGAATTTTTTTAATTTTAGTTGCATCTTACTCATGACATACACAACCAAAATTCTATGAAAACCACAAAAATAAAACTATTTTATTAATTTTTTAAAAGCTTAAACTGCTTAAAATAAATTAAATGCCCTCCCCCACACTTAAAACCAACATTGTCCCAATATAAGGTGAAATATAAGGAAAATACAAAATAACCAAAAATAAAATGCGACAATAAAAACAAACTTCCCTTGGGTTGCCTCCTAAGCAGCACCTTTGTTTAATATTATCGTTGGCTCGACTCTATGCATACTTGATATAACTAGGCAGGGGTTTCACGTCTAGAATGTAGGCCTGCAAAACAGAAGGTAAATGTCTTTTGTCAGAAATTGATAACAAAATATAAGAAACGTTACCTGACTGTAGTATTTTTGGAAGATCGTTTGATGCTACAACAGTTTCCAACAAATTAGTACTCAAGACTAACTCCTCATTCTCTTTCTCATGATGCTCACTAATAGCAACTTCCAATCTATCTTTGCCATCAAGTTTAAAAACTTTCTGTAAAGAATCAATAACATCAATAGAACAAATAGAATTATCATTATCAGGATATTTTATATCATCATAAATATTAAACTTAAGAATTTTACTATCAAATTCTAAAGTAAGTGTGCCACTATGAACATCTATCTTAGTCTTAGATGTCTTTAAAAATGGCCTTCCTAATAAAATATGAGCAATTTGATTACTACTTTCCATATCAAGAACATAGAAATCAGCAGAAAAAACCAAATTATTAATTTGCATAAGAACATCCTCAACTATACCTTAATTTTGGATAGGCATTAGATCTATCAGCCAATTGAATCACAATACCAGTTTTATTTAGAGGTCTAAGATTTAAAGATGCATATAAAGAATATGACATGACATTAATAGAAGCTCCTAAATTTATCATGGATTTTTCATATTTATTATTATATATCTTTTAAGGGATAAATCAAGAATTGGATGAGAAAGGATCGAGGAACCAATGGTACAGAAGTCAAGAAGAGTTTTGAGGACACAAATTCATGATTTTAAGGAGGAACATATTTGATTGAGACATCCTATGACCAAGCCACCCCATAAGTCTGAAAAGAAAGACATACCTGCATGGGCCACCACTAAAACCTTTTCACGCCCCATATCCAAAATACTGGAGAGCGGGAGAATGACTCAGCCAACTGCACCTTACGAAATACCGAAGTAACACGTAATGTGTTAAGGTTGTCTAAAGACGAGGGGGTGCATACTACATTCAAGTCTCCTAGGGTCAAGAACTTCTATATCTCAATCATTCAATCAAGTAGCAATAACATAGAATATTTCAGAATAAGCTGTAGGGCGTCCCAAACGCCGTATCAGAAGGTTCTAGATTTTTAGCAATACGAGATGATATGCCATATACACAATCAAAAGTATACATGACAGTGAGTCATCTGTAGTCTGAGTATAAATACAGCCATGTAAGAAAGTAGTGTGCAGATTTGACGACTAACAGGTGTTGGTTGGCTAAATGCCCAAAAGAATATAGTTTATAAAAGACGAACAGTAAAACAAGAAACTCACTCGTGACCCTCAGCAGCCATCCTTCTGGTGTGTGCCATCAGTGAGGGAGAAGTAAGCTTGATCCTCCGGTGTTGGGTCTAAACCTGACAATACAAAACCAGTGGATTCAGACCCCAAATAGCAAGTACCACAAAGGAATCACGAAATAAAGAAACAGAACCAGATCTATAGCATGAGATGCAGGAGCCAACTGTCACGCCCCAGTCCCAAAATACGTAGGACTAGGAATACGTAACACGCCAGCCGTATGTATACGAACTCCAATATATGGAAACCATATACACACGTACGCTGTACATGAATATCCAATCCACAGTGGTAAATATATGTCACAACAAGTCACACGCAGTTCTATATCTCATCCACAGCACAAATAATAGAAGAATGGAAATCAATAAATGAATATCAAAGAAGTAGTCTCAAATAGTAATCTCAAAGTGCAATAGTCGGGTGGAGACAAATCCACTGCAATTCGACTATAATAAACTACTAAAGAGAGAAAAGAATAAACTCTAATATAAAAATAAATGTCTAGAAAAGAATAGCAACTAAAATCTCTAAACAGCTGCAATGAATCACATATAATCAGAAGGTAAGATCTCCTCAGGCTGATAGGTAGCATCAGGTCCAGGTCCATACTCCTGTGGATACTCCTGCTCACCTATATCTGGAAGGGACCAGGTCCTCAGAGGGACGTAACAAGATACAAAAAGCACATGCCAATAAAGTACTGAAAATAAACATCCATTGGGGTCGCCTAACCATCTATGTGAATGCAGTTAAGAACACCTTTCCCCATAAGTGAGCTATCTGGCTGAAAACTGGGATTTGGCATGGTTCTCTTTTGGAGATCCAGGGGCCTAAAAGGTACGTCGTCTTTTGAACGCCGGTGGCCCGCCTGATAGTACATAATATATAGTGGTCATCATGACCCGTATCTCCAGCGGAGAATCCGGACGTACAGGAGAAAAAGTGTAAAGGAGCTCAAATGCGGTACTTCTTTTTCTCCCCACCCAATGCTCTAAGCATGTCATGTCCATGACACGATAAACCTCTAATAACCGTCAGGTCTACTAGCATGCAAAGTTTTTATTGGCAGTTATCCCTATCCGTCGCACGACCTATACGTACCGGGGGCCAGCCGAGTACGCAAGTCCGTGTCCTACATGTGACTCACACTCGTGTAAGAATAGTGTCATGGCCAATGAAACATAAATGCCTCATGAAAATGGGGTAGTCTCATAAAGTAGGTCCAATGCATATACATAAATAAAAATATAGTAAGACGACACCGTCGTTGCACCCAAGTTTCCTTGGACGCGCAGTTTATATAGCAGTTAAAATAAATGAACTAAATAAACAGAAAATAAACATGCATGCCTCATATGGAATGTAAATACAGTACAATGGCAAGGTATACTTGCCTGGCAAGAAATCTGTAAAGTGTACGCGCCCAAATGTCAAGGACACTGAACCTGGAACTAAGGACTCCGAACAACGTCTCCGGATGCTGAAATAAATATCACCAATGTTTCCGGAATGAGCAAAATAGCTAAAAAGCACATCCCTTTCGTCCAATTTGGACACAGGGGCAAAACAGTAATTTCGGGTAAAAGTGGGGTCCACGTGTGGCCCACTTTGCACCGAAAAGCGTGCCAAGGGTAACAGTCTCTAAATAGGACAAACTATAGGTCAAACAAATCTAGATGTCAATACGAACCCAACGGTATGTCCAAATGTGAATTCCGATGAGCCGAACACTATTTTGTCCAAAAAGTCAACTATGGGGCCCGCCAATTGGCGATTTGGTCAACCGTCTCAGAATCGCGTGAAATTTGGGTCACAGGACCAGCGCGTTACCACGAGTCCAGTGGCGCAAGTTTCGTCACAATCTGACAAGCGTGCACAAAATACGTGCGAGTTCCACAAAAGTTGCGATACGAAATGTGTCCGCGGATACGGCCTGATTCTGGCGCGTACACGCGTCCGAATCAGTCCCCATAAATTTTCACGTGTCCGGTTATGCTGCGTGCACCATTGGGTACACTTGGCACACGGCGGGGCGGTCCCGTTTGGCGGGGCGCGCTCAGTTTTTCAACTTTTGGAAAACCGAAAAAAGTGGGTGCACGCAGTTTTGTGACGAATATAACTATGTCCACAGCAACTATTAGCCTAGGGTTATTTTACAGAAATTAAACTAGGTTAAGAATTCTACGGGTATCAAAAAGAATCACTGAATTTGGATCTCTGTGGTGGGAGATACGAACTCGGCAATATGGGTGGTCATTCTGGAATTCTGCGATTCCAGAATTCTGTCTATCCGTCCACTTTTGACGCTGATTTACACCTAGGGGCACACGTTTTCCGAGGTTTGCTATAAAACGAATATTGGAGAGGGTTAAGGGATGATCATACCTATAAAAACGGAACAGCGTTTGGTCGAGCGAGTCGACAGAAAATCACGCCGGAGCGAAGGTGCCTCGAGTGGGAAACTGCAGTTCGCGAGGTCGGCGTCGACGGGATGGTTGGATGGCTTGGCGGGGCTTCTCTGGCTGCGGTGACGGCTCTAGATGGGAAGGGGAAGTCTGGAGATTCTAGGTTAGGGTTTTTGGGATGAGAAACTATATATATATATATATATTATATATATTAAGAGAGAGGGGGAAGTGGGTGGTCCGCGGGTTGAAACAAGGCTAAAGGTAGCGGGTTCCTATTGCAAGTGGGCGGACTCACTCAGCTAGTTGCTACAACTTTGCAAGCGCCCACAGCAACTATTGATGAGGGCTAGCATTGTTATCAGTGCTATTATTATTATTATTATTATTATTATTATTATTATTATTATATTAGTAGCTTTATTTAATTAATTCTTTCTTAATCTTTTCTTTTCCTATTAATATATATGCATATATATATATATATTTGTATATATATAATATATATACTCATAGAAAATTCATAGATTAGAAAAATGCACGCCATTAGGCTAGCAACTGCTCAAGGGGTCTCCTACATGGAATAAATTCCAAAAAATTCCTGAAGGTCCCATAAGTCATCTAAGTGCCCGAACACCTAACATAAAATTATTAAAAATCTATTTCACCTATTTAGACCTAATTACTACAATTTAATTAATAATTAATAAATAAAAGGGTATATACGATTTTCTAGGAAGGGGGTTTTACATTCTACCCAACTTGTAAAAATTTCGTCCTCGAAATTAAAATTAAGCCACGATAGAATGCTAGGATGGTATAAGATATAAATTAACAATGTAAATTCATACCTTGGTCTGCGAATAGGTTCGGAAAATGCTTGCGCATGTCGTCCTCGCGCTCCCAAGTTGATTCTCCTGGCGCGCCATGCCTCCAAGCTACGCGAACCAAGGGAATAGACTGGTTCCTCAATACCTTCTCTCGACGATCAAGGATTCCCACGGGTTGCTCTTGGTATGACAAGCTTGGCCCAATGGTGATCTCTGAATGGTCAAGAACTTAACTGTTGTCTGCCACGTATCGCCTGAGCTGCGACACATAGAATATGTCATGTACTCCCTCCAGTGAAGGTGGTAGCACAAGTCGATATGCCACCTCTCCAACTCTCTCGAGCACGTTAAATGGTCCAATATACCTTGGACTCAACTTGCCGCGCCCTCCGAATCGGATGGTGCCTCTGGTCGGTGATATCCTCAAGAAGACGTGATCGCCCTCTTTGAACTCCAAGGGACGACGATGAAGGTCTGCCCACTGCTTCTGCCTGTCTTGCGCTGCTCGCAAGTGTCCCTGAATCTTCTTGACTGTCTCTACGGTGTTGACCACCAACTCGGGTCCCAAAATCTGACGTTCTCCCACGTCACTCCAACACACAGGAGACCTACATTTTCTTCCATACAATGCTTCAAACGGAGCCATCTGAATACTCGGTTGATAGCTATTATTGTAAGAAAACTCTACAAGATGTAGGTGGTCCTCCCATGATCCTCCGAAGTCTAACATGCAAGCCCTCAACATGTCTTCCAAGGTTTGAATAGTACGCTCCGACTGCCCATCTGTCTGCGGGTGGTAAGATATACTGAACTTCAGACGAGTACCAAGACTCTCTTGCATGCTCCTCCAAAAGTGCGATGTGAAGCGCGAATCTCGGTCCGATACAATGCTGACTGGTATGCCGTGCAATCTTACGATCTGCCTCATATATAAATCAGCTAAAGCTTCAGTAGACTGACCCACTCTAAAAGGTATGAAATGGGCTGACTTGGTGAGTCGGTCCACTATTACCCACACTGCATCTCTCCCACTTGGACTCTTGGGAAAACCCGTGACAAAGTCCATAGTGATGTGCTCCCACTTTCACTCTGGGATCGAAAGTGGTTGCAATAATCTCGCTGTCCTCTGGTGCTCCGTCTTCACTTGTTGACATACCAGACATTTAGCTACAAAGCGAGCTATCTCTCTCTTCATCCCATGCCACCAAAAGTGTTGTCGTAAGTCACGATACATTTTGGTACCTCCAGGATGAATAGAATAAATCGAACTATGAGCCTCTGTCATCAGCTCCTGTCGAATCTCTCCATTTGGAACATAAAGACGATCACCACATCGTAATGTCCCATCCTCATGAATGCGCAATTCGGTCTGCTCTCCGGCCTCTGTCCTTTCCTTTAGTCTCCTGAATCTGGCATCTGTAGGCAAAGCTGCCTTAATCCTCTCTACCAATGATGATTGATCTTGTAAGTTGGCTAGTGTCCTATCTGCTCTGGGGACTATCACTTCAATGCCAAGCTCTTGCAAATCCTCCAAAAGTTCCCTCTGTGCTGTCAAGAAGTAAGCTGCTGGCTTCCGGCTTAACGCGTCTGCTACCACGTTAGCCTTGCCTGGATGATAATGTAGCTCTATCTCAAAATCTTTCATCAACTCGAGCCATCGACGTTGCCTCATATTTAACTCCTTCTGCGTGAAGACGTACTTGAGTCTTTTGTGGTCCGTATAGATTTCTACTCGTTCCTCATATAAGTAATGTCTCCATAGCTTCAGAGCAAATACAACGGCTGCAAGTTCCAAGTCATGAGTTGCATAATTCTTCTCATGTACTCGTAACTGCCTAGATGCATATGCAATTACCTTGCCATGCTGCATCAATACGTATTCTAAGCCTTTTCTTGATGCGTCACTGTAGATCACGTATCCTCCTGATCCTGACAGAATCGCCAATACTGGTGCTGTAGTCAGTCGCTTCTTCAACTCTTCAAAGGCTGCTTGACACTCGTCAGTCCATATAAATTCTTGATCCTTACAAGTCAGACGAGTCATAGGTGCTGCTATCCTTGAGAAGTTTTCCACGAACCGTCGGTAATATCCCGCAAGTCCAAGGAAACTCCTCACCTCTGCTGCTGATTTAGGAACAGGCCATGTCTCAACTGCTGAGATCTTCTCTGGATCAACAAAAATACCATCTCCTGTAACAACACGTCCAAGAAATGAAACTCTGTCCAAGAAGAACTCATATTTGCTGAGTTTAGCATATAACTGCTCTCTCCTCAAAGTCTCTAGAATAATCTGCAGGTGCTCCTCGTGCTCCTCGTGGCTCTTCGAATAGACAAGTATATCATCTATGAAGACGACCACGAACTGGTCCAAGTACTGGTGGAAGACTCGATTCATCAAGTCCATGAAGATCGCTGGAGCATTGGTCAATCCAAATGGCATGACCAAAAACTCGTAGTGTCCATATCTTATTCTGAATGCGGTCTTCGGAATGTCCTGCTTCCGTACCTTCACTTGGTGATATCCCGATCTCAAATCTATCTTCGAGAATACCTTAGCTCCACTGAGTTGATCAAACAGGTCATCAATGCGTGGCAGTGGATATTTGTTCTTCACTGTCACTGCATTCAAGGCTCTGTAGTCAATGCACATACGCACTGACCCATCCTTCTTGGGTACAAACAACACTGGTGCTCCCCAGGGTGATGCACTCGGTCGGATAAAACCTTTCTCCTCTAGCTCTTTTAACTGTGCCTTCAGCTCGTCCATCTCCTTCTTCGCCAGTCTGTAAACATGCGATGCTATAGGTGCTGATTCGAGTGCTAGTTCAATTGAAAACTCTACGTCTCGGTCTGGGGGTAGTCCTGGCAAATCCTCTGGAAAGACGTCTAGAAATTCTGAAATAATAGGGTGATAGACAACATCGTCCATTGCGAGCTGCATACCATCAAGAATTTCTGTGGATCCTCGGGTAAACTCAAGTTCAGGCTGGCCTGGTACCTTAAAAAGAATGCTTCCTCCAAAGCAATCGAAGAAAGCGTGGTTCTTGCTCAGCTAGTCCATTCCAAGCATAATATCAAAAGACGGCATAGGAAGGACTAAGAGTTGGGCATTCATCTCCCTGCCACGAATCACTATAGGACCCGTTCTACAAACTCGACTAACTGGTACAACTCCTCCTCCGGTAAGTATTCTAACACAACTAGATAATGGTGTAGAAGCAATGTTGTATTTGGCAATAAAACTAGATGATATGAATGAGTGGGTGGCTCCCGTATCAAATAATGTCACAGCAGGAAAAGTAAAAGCAAGGGTAATACCTGCTATGACATCCACCTCATGATCCATGTCATCTACCTCCAATGCAAAAGCTCGCCTGTTCCTCTGCGGCTGTCCATGTCCGGTCCTCATATACTGCTCCTCCTGAGTGGGTAGCGGTGGTCCTCTCTGAAATCCTCCTGCTGCTGGGGGTCGAGGTGCTCCCGGTCCGGTCATCTGCTGGGCTGGCTTCAGTGCTGGAAGCGCTAGTCTCTGAACTGGTGGTGGGAGTGTCGATGTCTGCATTGGGCAGTCTCTCGCCATGTGTTGTCCGGAGCCACATCTCATACACTGACCCAAGCGAGTCCGACAATCCCTCGAAATATGTCCGATCTTCCCACAATAATTACATTGGGGTTTTTTCGAAATCCGGTACGGTCCTGCTCGGTGTTGCTGATGTTGTTGTGCCAAAGGACGTCTGATAGGTCCTCCCTGTGTTGTCCTGACTGGTCCCTGCTGTATCCTTGCTGTTCCTTGTTGTGTCCTCAGCTGACCTCCTCTTCCTCTGCTAATGGTTTCCTGAAATCTGGCCTCTGTCAGTAGTTCAGCATAAGAGACTCGGGACTGCGAGCTTGTATAATGTTGAAGCTCCTGGGTCAGTCCTCGATGAAATCTCTTAGCCTTAGCCAAGTCATCTGGTATCAAAGCAGCGCCATATTTGCTGAGTCGACTAAACTCGGCATCATACTCATCCACGGTCCGGTTCCCCTGCTCTAAGTGAAGAAACTGATCATACAAGATGTCCCTGACAGTGTCCGGGAAGTACTTTCCCTCAAAGAACTCCAAGAACTGCTCCCAAGTCTGGTAAGTACCCAACTGACGCTCCAAGGATTCCCACCAGTGATGAGCATTACCATCTAGAAGCATTCGTACACCCGTCATCCATAGGTCCGTCGGTAACTGCGATGCCTCCAGTAGCTTCTGCGTGTGAGTGATCCAGTTGGTGGTCTCCTCCGGGCTCTCTGCCCTTGTACTGCCTTGCACCCATCTGAACAAAATCCTTTACTGATCCAACCTTAGCTCGAGGTACTGGAGCTAGTGTTTGGGCTGGTACAGTAGCATGTGCAGCCATCCTCTCCAGTGCTGCCAAAAATTCTTGCCTCTGCTCGACTGCCTGCTGCCTCTGCTCGGCTGCCTGCTGCCTCTGTTCCTGTATCATCATCTGAAAGAATTGGAACATCTGCGCTTGGCCATCTTGCGGTACTGGGGCAGGTGGAAGGTTCCCAATAGGTGAAGCGGGAAGATCAGATGGAACTGGAGTGTGAGTCTGTCCATCTGGCCCCGGAAGCCTAGGAATCGTTGGGGTCCCTCCTTGAGTCTGACCATTGACTCCAGAAGTTGCGTCGCCGTCGGCGGCAGTACGTCCATTCTGCAAATCCATCTATCTGCAGTTGACGTACGAAATGATTAGAAAAAGTACAGGAATCAAACAGGATGCAAGTATTAAATAGGAAGGATGAATTTCAATCAAGCGTGGATGAGATCCTTATACTCTATTCCTATACGCAGGCTTGTTCGGTACAGTTACGTAACCGAGACAATATATTCTTGACCTGCATGGGCCACCACAAAAATATGTCATGCCCCAGTCCCAAAATACGTAGGACTAGGAATACGTAACACGCCAGCCGTATGTATACGAACTCCAATATATGGAAACCATATACACACGTACGCTGTACATGAATATCCAATCCACAGTGGTAAATATATGTCACAACAAGTCACACGCAGTTCTATATCTCATCCACAGCACAAATAATAGAAGAATGGAAATCAATAAATGAATATCAAAGAAGTAGTCTCAAATAGTAATCTCAAAGTGCAATAGTCGGGTGGAGACAAATCCACCGCAATTCGACTATAATAAACTACTAAAGAGAGAAGAGAATAAACTCTAATATAAGAATAAATGTCTAGAAAAGAATAGCAACTAAAATCTCTAAACAGCTGCAATGAATCACATATAATCAGAAGGTAAGATCTCCTCAGGCTGATAGGTAGCATCAGGTCCAGGTCCATACTCCTGCGGATACTCCTGCTCACCTATATCTGGAAGGGACCAGGTCCTCAGAGGGACGTAACAAGATACAAAAAGCACATGCCAATAAAGTACTGAAAATAAATATCCATTGGGGTCGCCTAACCATCTATGTGAATGCAGTTAAGAACACCTTTCCCCACAAGTGAGCTATCTGGCTGAAAACTGGGATTTGACATGGTTCTCTTTTGGAGATCCAGGGGCCTAAAAGGCACGTCGTCTTTTGAACGCCGGTGGCCCGCCTGATAGTACATAATATATAGTGGTCATCATGACCCGTATCTCCAGCGGAGAATCCGGGCGTACAGGAGAAAAAGTGTAAAGGAGCTCAAATGCGATACTTGTTGTTCTCCCCACCCAATGCTCTAAGCATGTCATGTCCATGATACGATAAACCTCTAATAACCGCCAGGTCTACTAGCATGCAAAGTTTCTATTGGCAGTTATCCCTATCCGTCGTACGACCTATACGTACCGGGGGCCAGCCGAGTACGCAAGTCCGTGTCCTACATGTGACTCACACTCGTGTAAGAATAGTGTCATGGCCAATGAAACATAAATGCCTCATGAAAATGGGGTAGTCTCATAAAGTAGGTCCAATGTATATACATAAATAAAAATATAGTACGACGACACCGTCGTTGCACCCAAGTTTCCTTGGACGCGCAGTTTATATAGCAGTTAAAATAAATGAACTAAATAAACAGAAAATAAACATGCATGCCTCATATGGAATGTAAATACAGTACAATGGCAAGGTATACTTGCCTGGCAAAAAATCTGTAAAGTGTACGCGCCCAAATGTCAAGGACACTGAACCTGGAACTAAGGACTCCGAACAACATCTCCGGATGCTGAAATAAACATCACAAACATTTCCGGAATGAGCAAAATAGCTAAAAAGCACATCCCTTTCGTCCAATTTGGACACAGGGGCAAAACGGTAATTTCGGGTAAAAGTGGGGTCCACGTGTGGCCCACTTTGCACCGAAAAGCGTGCCAAGGGTAACAGTCTCTAAATGGGACAAACTATAGGTCAAACAAATCTAGATGTCAATACGAACCCAACGGTATGTCCAAATGTGGATTCTGATGAGCCGAACACTATTTTGTCCAAAAAGTCAACTATGGGGCCCGCCAATGGCGATTTGGTCAACCGTCTCAGAATCGCGTGAAATTTGGGTCACAGGACCAGCGCGTTACCACGAGTCCAGTGGCGCAAGTTTCGTCGTAATCTGACAAGCATGCACAAAATACGTGCGAGTTCCACAAAAGTTGCGACACGAAATGTGTCCGCGGATACGGCCTGATTCCGGCGCGTACACGCGTCCGAATCAGTCTCCACGAATTTTTACGTGTCAGGTTATGCTGCGTGCACCATTGGGTACACTTGGCACACGGCGGGGCGGTCCCGTTTGGCGGGGCGCGCTCCGTTTTCCAACTTTTGGAAAATCGAAAAAAGTGGGTGCGCGCAGTTTTGTGACGAATATAACTATGTCCACAGCAACTATTAGCCTAGGATTATTTTACAGAAATTAAACTAGGTTAAGAATTCTACGGGTATCAAAAAGAATCACCGAATTCGGATCTCTGTGGTGGGAGATACGAACTCGGCAATATGGGTGGTCATTCTGGAATTCTGCGATTCCAGAATTCTGTCTGTCCGTCCACTTTGGACGCTGATTTACACCTAGGGGCACACATTTTCCGAGGTTTGCTATAAAACGAATATTGGAGAGGGTTAAGGGATGATCATACCTATTAAAACGGAACAACGTTTGGTCGAGCAAGTTGATGGAAAATCACGCCGGAGCGAAGGTGCCTCGAGTGGGAAACTGCAGTTCGCGAGGTCGGCGTCGACGGGATGGTTGGATGGCTTGGCGGGGCTTCTCTGGCTGCGGTGACGGCTCTAGATGGGAAGGAAAAGTCTGGAGATTCTAGGTTAGGGTTTTTGGGATGAGAAACTATATATATATATATTATATATATTAAGAGAGAGGGGGAAGTGGGTGGTCCGCGGGTTGAAACAAGGCTGAAGGTAGCGGGTTCCTATTGCAAGTGGGCGGACTCACTCAGCTAGTTGCTACAACTTTGCAAGCGCCCACAGCAACTATTAATGAGGGCTAGCATTGTTATCATTGCTATTATTATTAGTATTATTATTATTATTATTATTATTATTATTATTATATTAGTAGCTTTATTTAATTAATTCTTTCTTAATCTTTTCTTTTCCTATTAATATATATGCATATATATATATATATATATATTTGTATATATATAATATATATACTCATAGAAAATTCATAGATTAGAAAAATGCACGCCATTAGGCTAGCAACTGCTCAAGGGGTCTCCTACATGGAATAAATTCTGAAAAATTCCTGAAGGTCCCATAAGTCATCTAAGTGCCCGAACACCTAACATAAAAATTATTAAAAATCTATTTCACCTATTTAGACCTAATTACTACAATTTAATTAATAATTAATAAATAAAAGGGTATATACGATTTTCTAGGAAGGGGGTTTTACACCAATAATCAATGACATATATCCCATCCATGACATGATAAGATACCCCTTCACCAAATAAAGACAAGAAGTGCATATAATATCAAGATAGAATATGTCCCTTGATTATTGTCAAGCTAAAAAATTCTGCATCGTAGTTTCGGTCCACAGTTTATCGTAATACAACAACGCATCCCAAAAATCAAACAAGGACATGAGTTAAACTATCATGCTACAACAACCTGTGTCCCTAATTCCACTCAACAAAAGGCACACAAAACACAAACAGAGATAGAATATGGAGAAGTAATATAGCTTCAGTCCATGGAGTATCGTAACACAAAGACGCAACCCAATAACCAAACTAGGATATGGGTTGAATCACCATGCCACGATTATCCACTTTCCTGGATAGGCACCTATATAAGCAAATTAGACGACCAATCATGTATTACGACTTGATATATGATCTTTGGGTTATTCCAGTAATGCAATATATGAGTATCCTCAGATCGTGCCATAATCGAGAAGGACTAGCTGAACCAATGATATACAATCAAGAATATATGTAAATGATGCACCGGTCCCTCGCAAGGGCCCTGAGCTAATTAATAATCAGTAATAATTCCAGGTTTTCTACAGAAAAGATACTGGCTCGGTCTTATAATTAAATCAGATACTATACTCCACTAGTGCGGATGATATACAGTGTCTATGGTGGCCAACTTTTACTCCCAACTAATTTAGGGTTGATCAACATGCACGATCTCGAGATACCATTTTCTTCCAATGCTCTACGATTAAGTTGCCTAGTTAACCCTAGGTTAGTTCAAATCTCATGCTGTTGTCACATGAATATTCCTTCTTAAATGTTGTACCTTAAGTACGAAAACTATTGATACGAATCCATATTGTCACTCAAAAGTTAAATCAGGATTCACCCAAGTGTGATGCATCAATCAATACTATCTAGCCATGGCTAAAGTCACTGTCCAATTACCAAATCTGTGCATGGAAATAATAACATATATCATGTAGCAGGAGTATGTAGCACGATGGCTGACTATGTATATATATCAAGTAGCACTCTCAGTGCGCTCAAGTTTATCAACACAGATATAATAGTCAAGACATGAACAAGTTCTAGTATCCCGATCATGGACAAGTTATCAGATAACAAGTTATTCAGGACAGGATAGTTAAATATTGGTCATATATAATTTTTTACTTTATTATATCGATGAATGAGAATAAGAGTTGTGCGAGAATATATCGAGATCAGATCCACAACCCTTAAACTAAACAAGGGCCGGGATTGCAGAACATCACCCGAGTTGAACTACGCCTCTTATTCTATCCAATGTATAATAAGGTGATCAAGGAAAAGTAAACTAATTAGGAAGTAAAGTATCAAGGGCATATAAGGCCACATCTACAAGGCTCAACGTGCGTAAGAAACAATAGGCGCACAAACAACCAAAACTGGGTAATGGCGCACAAACGACCAAAACTAGGTTGGCGCACTTTCACAAGAAAGTGCACAGCTACAAAGGGTAACGCACTTTTTTAAGTTGACCAATACGGCACACTTGACAAAAGTGCTCAGAAAAGAATAAAGCGCACTTTCAAGGAAAGTGCGTGAGCAAGCTACCTACAAGACAAAACACACAATCCGAGTTCGAAGCTCGATAGTCGAGGAGTAAATAAATCAATAACAGAGAAATCGAGAATCCAACTAAAGTTTCGTCCCTCAGGAAACGAAGAGGAAAAAGTGTACGAGTTACCAAACGTAAGCAAAGTGCGCCGGCTGATGAAACATAAGAAAAGTGTACCAGATTGCCAACTGGAAGAAAGTGCGTGAACTGACTGTTGCGCACTTTTTCTTTATTTTTCAGGGAGAACTTTGATTTAATATGCACCAAAGTGCGCCAACTGAGTTTTCTCTCAAAAGTGCGCCACTGACTCAAGGAGTGTGACTAGCGCACTTTTGCTATGAGACTAAGTGCAGTATGATTAGTATGCATGAGGAGTTAGGAAAGCACACCAATGCGTCCAAAATGAAACATATATTTTTATACGTCAAAGGGGTTCTCTTACATACTCTTTATAGGGCACTGTTCTTCTTCTCCAGTAAGCCATTTGGTATACGTATTATATCAAGTTTCAGCACTGAACTTAGCTGGACTCAAAAATAAGCACAACCAAAAGCAAAGTTACATAAAATATGGTGCTCTACACTATGAGAAAATTATATTTATAAAACACAAAGTTTTGGTAGATCAATTTCCAAGAAAACAAAAGTGAACCCATAGACCCAAACTCTGTTCCATGCAATTCCAATAAAGAAAATCAAGGACGACAAGTATTAAAGATGAAGGGTTGCTCGATCCCAACAACATAAGCTAGAAACAAACAGGAATTAAAAGCATGCATAAATACATGGTTCTTCTCTTGTGCAAGATGTACTTGCCTACAGAGGGAGAGAAAAACCCAAGAGAGCGAAATGGAAAAGAAATAATGAGCAGAGAGATAAATGGAAATATATATAGGTTTAGGTTTGACATGTTGACCGTTGGATCACTCAAACCCATCCAAGCCACACCTGCCACCAACCCAACCAAACCCACTATTCTCTACAAATCACAAGTCCGGTCTAAACAAAGGTCGGGCTAGCAACCAACATGCGCCAAAGTGCACCAAAGACAACATGTGCCATAGTGTGCTAGAAAAGAGGGCTGACAACGGTCTTGTCCTTTGGTCTGAATAACATAGGTGCGATATACCAACGAGCTATGAGCACCATTTTCCGTGAATATCTGCACAAGATAGTCGAGTGTTATGTTGATTACATCGCTGTCAAAAGTTACTTCTAAGATGACAATCTTCAGGATCTGAGGTCAGTATTCGATCTGATGTGGGTGTACCAGCTCAAGATAAACCCAACCAAATCCTTCCTGGGAGTCTCCAACGATAAGTTCATAGATTTTATCATAACTTCGAAGGGTATCCACATAGAAACTGACAAGACCAAAGCAATTCTTGAAATACATCCGCCAAAGAACCTCAGGGAACTTCACGGCCTTCAAGGAAGATTGGCATACATCAGGAGGTTCATATCAAATCTCTTTGGACGTTGCCAACCCTTCACTCAGCTTATGAAGAAAAGAGCCTCCTTTGTCTGTGTTGATACAAAGTGGTCACAGTCAACCTGATTCTGATAATCGTCAAATATCAAATCTAAAATACAGATAAAGTAGATACTCGATGCAAAGCATATCAACTCGGTCAGTACTAAAGTCAAACTCTGCAACAACTATTGGTTTCATATTCAAATGTAATATTTTATTTATTTAAGTATAGGACTGATGTAAGCCGAGTCACCCTAGCAAATCCTAATACCTATACCTAGATACTTAGTCTACTCAAATAAACCAAAGAACCTATCCACCAAATCAGGCCACATTCATTTATAAAGTCTAGTATACTAAGAGACCGAACTCGTGTCAAAATCGGACCGACCTCGGTTACCCTTTTGGTATGAAATCAACCAGTTTAATAAGCTCCTGATTTCTTGGCCCAACGGTTGAAAATTTGAATTAAACCCCATCCGAATTCTGACCGAATTATGTTTGCCTACACCCTATAAATAGGACTGGAATTCTTCATTCTTATACACTCAACGATTCTTAATCTTCTATCCTATTATAAGCAAATATCTAAGCCTTAACTTTTCTATCTCTAAGATCAACTCCCTAGACTTTCTAGTGCCAAATACGATCTTGGTCTAGAAGTGTTCAGAGTTGTAAATAGCTTGGTTCCATCAGTTAATCTCTCTATCAAGCTATGAAGTTGCGAGACTTTGGATCATACCTCATGGTTATAAAGAAGTGGCAAGCCTTTGGATCAAAGCTTGTGATTCACTATTGGTGTTATAGTGAATAAAACTCCGATCTTGAGTTCTCGGGACTGGACTAGTCCCCTCAGAGGAAAACCAGTATACATCTTGGTGTTTGCGTTGCCTTCTCTCTCTATTGTATATATTGATAACACTGCTAGTAGTATCACTTACACATTAGATATATTCTAACTGCTAGTAGTTGATCACCATTGCATGCCATAGAATTATATTTTAACAGGTGATTTTATTATGCTACATATATAAACTATATTCACCCCCTCTAGAGTTGACATACATGGTCCTACAATTGGTATCAGAGCAGGTGTTCTTTATAGAGGTTTACTGATACCATTTGCTTTATAATTGGTATTAGAGCAGGTGCTCTTTATAGAGATTTACTGATACCATTTGCTCTATAATTAGTATCAGAACAGTTGCTCTTTATAGAGATTTACTGATACCATTTGCTCAATAATTGGTATCAGAGCAGGTACTCTTTATAGAGATTTACTGATACTATTTGCTCCATAATTGGTATCAAAGCGAGTACTCTTTATATGGAAACTATTGCTCATACCAATTGCTCCTACAATTGGTATCAAATCAAGTTCTCTTGATTATCGGATTAACATCCAAAGAGTATAACACATGGCAACAACACGATCACTATTTCCCATCAATGGTGAAAGCTAACTCCTTGATAAGCTACCTGTTTTTAACAGCAGTAACTATTTATTTTAGAAAATACATATGAGTACTTTTCTAAAATCTCTTGGCTTTAACTTATGGACTTATGTTACTAATAGTTACAAAAGAGTTGACAAAGCAGATAATGAATATACCGAAGATGAAAAGAAAGCAGCAAGCGATGATGCAATGGCAATGTACATGCTCTACTGTACTCTAGGAGAAGACGAATTCAAACTTATCTCCAAGTGTAAAACATCATATGAGATATGGAAAATGCTGGAAGCAACCTATGGAGACAACGAAGAAGTTAAAGAAGAACCTCATGATGTTGCAAGCTTGTATAAAAATAAAGAAGCTACAAGTACAAAGAAAGATATAAACATTCAATGCAACAATGATGACAACATGGAAGACGATGTTGCAAACTTATGCCCAAGTAAAAGTATAGCAATCAATGCAAGCATCCAGTACAAGAATGACAAAAACTTTTAACATACGACAGACTTGTGCTTAATGGTAAGCGAGGTAAATAATGACTCTCTAGCAAAAGATATTTCGTATAATGAATTGTCTGATGCTTTTAATAATTTATTTGAAGACTATAATAAGGTTAGAAATAACTATAAGCAAGATCAAAAAGATATCAAATCTTATCAGCTTAAGAATGATCAGCTTATTTGCTTACTCAAGGAAGCTAGAGAAAACTCCTCTTCTGATGAATCAATTAAAATCTCCAAACTTAAGCTCAGCTTGCAAGGACTGCTTTAATGAAAGCAATCAAGAAAATGCTAAACTTTATGAGGACTTAAAATAGAAAAAGAAGAAGTAATCTAATGCCTCACTTAAGATAGATGCTCTTACTGCCAAATATGATGATTATATGCCACCTCTAAAAAGTTAGAGATTAGATTAGGAAAGCATGTCATACAACCTACTATTCAGTCTAACACGAGACACATGGCTAAAAAAAGCGCACTCACAACAAAACAACAGCAAGCAAACCAAATGCTTCACATTATCATACATGTAGAATACAACATACTTCACACAATCATGCATTCTATTATAAATATTCACGTAAGACATGTTACACTACTTCACATACTCATCCTTCTATACCCAACACAAATGCCTATGCTATATGTCACTATTGTGGTTTAAAAGGACACATTACACATCAGTGTAAGGTAAGAAAATTAGTTGATATGAATATGTATAAGTGGATTCCTAAAGCTAACAAATATGGATCCAAATCCTGGATACTAAAGTCTTGTTCTAATCATATAGGAGGAACGATTTGCGGCATGACGTAATGTTAAAGGAGAAAGTTGATGATTACAAAAAGATAATGGACATTCTCATGGAAATTGCACCAACACAAAATATGACTATTATGTCATTATGGTAACACAAATTTTCATATTTATAGTATTATATTGTACTCATTCAATTCATTGAAATGTGGTAGTACAATTGTTCTTAAACTGTGTATGAAGAAACTTTTGTTAAATGACTCTTCAACATTATGCTCTAAAGGTATATAAATTATTGTTAAAAAGTCTAAAGGGTCCTTCTGTCAACAAGGTGTAAACAGCCTTAAGCGACACGGTACTTAAGTGTCTTTCGACCACGGCTAGCTGGGAATCGGCCCCTATAGCTAATTAATAATAACAAAAATACCTCACTAAGTAATGATATAAAAAGAGCTATTTACAAACGTTTCCTAAATACAATTATCATTCAGTAATTGACTGCATATAAATTCTTTTAAATAATTTGTCTAAAAGCAATGACTGCTAATAACCTGTCATAGTTATAGACCTCATATATTTTATACTTGTATTATGAGATCACCTGTATATTTTTTATATAACTATTATAGCATTCTACAAACATAAATTTTTAATATACTGAGCTATCAGAACTCGGACAGAGTTTGGTCAGAACTCGGTCCGAATTCGGTTCAAGTATTTTTATATAACAACAGCAGTCTCGAATTTGATCTTATCACTTTATTCTCCCAAACCCTTCTTCTCCAAACCGAAAATAAAACCCTTTCCTCCAAAACCTTAGTTTTGTGATCTCCTTCCACAAAGGCTTTTTCTCTCTCAAATTGAGATCTAAGGCTCTTAGTGAAATTCTCCTTCATCCCCTTCAATATTTTCAAGGTACAATCTTCACATTCTCAAACCCTAATTCATGGCTCCTAAATTTGGGAAAAAGAAGAGAAAAGCAAATCAAGCTTCCTCTTCTCAATAGTGATGATGTTCTTTATTCCTTTTTTCTCCTAATGTTCCAAATCCAGGAGAATATGATGACTTCATTTTGACTTCTATTGATGCCTCAAATCTATGGTTCAATAATTTTATACAAAGAAATATTTGCAAGGGCAATCCTATTAATTTTACTACTTTTCATATCCAAAAACCTAAACTTGTAGAATTCCATCTTCATCGTCTAGTCAAAACTAGAAAACCCATTTATTTGAATGTCATTTGCATGTTTTATTGTAATCTATCTCATGATCAATGGTCTATCTCTTCGAGAGTGGGTAGGATCGACATTGAATTTGATGATACAACTTTGGGTAAAATTCTTGAAATCCCTAACAAGGGAGATGTCCTAGTTGAGATCGACAAACTCAATCTCAGAAATGACATCACTCTTGATTCTTTCAGGGACATATTTTGTGCCCCTCATCCTTGTCCTAATAGAAAGTTTCATGCTCGTTATTTCAATCAATACTTTTATGAACTTCACTGTATCATATACTCTGCTATCATTCCAAAGCAAACCTCCAAAGATGATGTGACCTATAGGGAGATGTCTGCTTTATATCACTTTTATACATCCACTCCCTTTAGCCTTCCAAAGACCATGATTCGGCAGATGATTGACTGTTGTAAACACAAACGTCAACTTTCTTATGCCATGTATCTACCACTCATCTTTGAGCACTTCCACATTCCTATGGAAGAACCCACTTATCTGACCAAAGCCCGTAGGATTCAGCCTATTTTTCTTATTCCTGATGAGGACGACTCATCCAGATCTGATTTTGATGCACCAGCTGATCCAGCCCCAGCTCCTCCTGCTCCAACTCCTACTCCATCATCCTCTGCACAACCTGCTACCTTGGACTCGATCCAAGAGATGCTCTGCGAGCAATTCAGGTTGCAAAACGAGATGATATATGCTCAACACCAGGAGCAGGATACTATGATTATCACTCGACTTTGTGACCAGTCTTATCGTACCACTATCCAAGCCCATACATTAGCCAACTCCCTAGCAGATCTTCATTATCACCTAGCCCATCATCCTACTGCACCTCACCCTGTGGCTCATGATCCTTCCTGCTCAGGCTACAGGATCGATGATCCATTTGTTCAGTAGTACTTTGACCCTACCGGAGCATACTTTAACGATCACCCGCCTGCTGATACTGCTGATGATGATTTGTGATAGTTTCTTGTGGCTATGTAGATGTATTAGTTTTTCTATTTCAGTGTACTAGAAATATTTGCTTAAAATATTCGTAAAACTTTTATGTTGTTTTGGTTATTTACATCTAAATATTTGCCAGTCTTGTTACTTATTTTGATTAAAATAATGCATGTTCTGGTTAATTTGTCTTTTTTTAATTTGTCATAATCACTCGTTACGGGGGAGTTTTTTATTTTCCACTATGATATATTGACAAAGGGGGAGAAATGACAAAATATGATAACAAAATATCTCGATTATAATTAATATATGGTTGATGACATATAATTGTGATATATTTTGTTGATATACCTACATCTAATTTTGCTATAAAGAAATGTCAAGTTACAGGTCATTCTAATGCTCATGTTCAAAGAAAATATCTACTTACTGGGGAGCTTTTTCTAAAAATCTAGTTTTTAACGGAAAGATCTATGTTCAAAGAAACTTTATCTACGTTTTAACTATTTGCATCAAGGCTACATCAGACTCACCATATGTGTATTTTGGCATAGTTTGTCAATTATCATAATGGAGGAGATTATTGACACAAAGTGGTCACAGTCAATCTGATTCTGATAATTGTCAAACATCAGATCTAAAATACAGATGAAGCAGATACTCGATGAAAAGCATATCAACTCCGTCAGTACTAAAGTCAGACTCTGCAACAGCTATTGGTTTCATATTCAAATATAATATTTTATTTATTTGAGTCTAGGACTGATGTAAGACGAGTCGTACTGGCAAATCCTAATACCTATACCCAGATACTTAGTCTCAAAAAAATCAAAGAACCTATCCACCAAATCAGGCCACCTTCATTTACAAAGTCTACCATACAAAGAGACCGAACTCGGGCCGAATTCGTGCCGAACTTGGACTGAACTCGGTTACCCGTTTGGTATAAACTCAACCATTTCAATAAGCTCCTGATTTTTTGTCCCAACGGTTGGAAATTTAAATTAAATCTCATCCAAATTCTGGCCGAATTCTGTTTGCCTACACCCTATAAATAGGATTGGAATTCTTTATTCTTATACACTCAACGATTCTTAATCTTCTATCCTATTATGAGAAAACATCTAAGCCTTAACTTTCCATCTCCAATATCAACTCCCTAGCCTTCCTAGTGCCAAGTGCGATCTCGGTCTAGAAGCCTTCAGAGTTTTAAAGAGCTTGGTTCCATCAGTTACTCTCTCTATCAAGCTGTGAAGTTACGAGACTTTGGATCAAATCTCATAGTTGTAAAGAAGTGGCAAGCCTTCGGATTAAAGCTTATGATTCACTATTGGTGATTATAGTGGATAAAACTCCAAGCTTGAGTTCTCGGGACTGGACTAGTCCTCTCAGAGGGAAACCAGTATACATCTTGGTGTTTGCGTTTGCTTTCTCTTCCTCTCTCTCTCTCTCTATTGCATATATTCATAACACTGCTAGTAGTATCACTTATACATTAGATATATTCTAACTGCTAGTAGTTGATCACCATTGCATGCCATAGAATTATATTTTAACAGGTAATTTTATTTTTATTCATATATAAACTCTATTCATCCCCCTCTAGAGTTGCCATACACGGTCCTACAGTCTGGACCGAAGAATACCAACGAGCGTTCGACGACATCAAGAAATACCTCTCGAACCCCTCAGTATTGGTGGCCCCAGCCGTAGGAAAACCCTTCTTGCTATATGTATGAGCGATGGATCACTCTCTTGGTGCTCTACTAGCCCATAAGAGTGATACAGGCATGAGCAGGACATCTATTATCTTAGCAGAATGATGGTCGATGCGGAGCATAGGTACAACACTATAGAAAAGGAGTGCCTCGCCCTGGTATATGCTATTCAAAAAATTTGGCATTACGTGGCTGGATAAACAATTTATGTGATCTCACGAGTTAATCCTCTCATAGTCCTAATGACCAAGCCAGGGGCACTTAACTCTCGCCTAGCCACATAGGCAATATTGTTGTCACCATACGACATGGTATTTCTCTCGTAGAAGGCAATCAAGGGCCAATCATTGGCCAATTTCCTGGCTGCCCATCCGGTGCTAGAAATATCAAAACTCTAGGACGAGATCCCAGACAAAGTGGTGGACTCCAACGCGACAATGACATGGGTCGTTTGGCGAATATTCTTCGACGATGCTTCAAGAACAGGGCCCAAAGGCGATATTGTCGCTAGAGTTAGGATAGTGTTGATTTCCTCCGACGATCTGCTCATCTACCGTGCTTACTCTCTCACAGAGCCATTCTCCAATAATGTGGCAGAGTATAATGCTCTTGTTATTGGGTGCCAACTCACTAAAAAATTGGGAGTTGACTACTTAGAGGCCTACGACGACTCCAAATTTATAGTCAGTCAGGTCCGGGGCAAGTACAAAGTCCGACATGAGGACTTGATTTCCTACCACCAAGCTGCACTCGACATAATCTCCACCTTCAACGGGTTCTTCATAGAGCATGGGTCACGTCTATAAAATATTGAGGCTGATGCTCTCGCCGACCACGCAGCTTCTTAGCACTCCCAGTTAACATCCATCAACTGATTACAATAGTCGGTCAAGAACTGGTCTGCCCAAAAAATAACCTCTACACCTGTCCGAGCTATTCAGTGGAGACAGACCTCAGCACCCAAGATTGGAGACTCCCTTTCATAGACTACACAGTCTATAAAATTCTGCCTAAGGACCCGAAGGAAGGTACTTCCATAAGGAGACGTTCCCTCCGCTACTATTACTATACGACTACCAAAATATTGAATCACCGTTTCTATGACGGTCTTATGCTGCAATGCCTATCAAATACAGAAGCAAAACAGGCACTCTATGAGGCTTATGATGGTATTTGCGATGCCCATCAACCCGGACCCAAGCTACAGGATCGTTTTCGGAGGATAGGTTATTATTGGCCGATAATTGGTAGAAGATATCGTCGACTATGCAAGAAAATATGATATATTGACAAAGGTAGGTGATATGTGGCAGACAACAGTCATGTTCTCGACCATTCGGAGATTACCATTGGGCCAAGCTTGTCATACCAAGAGCAACCCGTGGGAATCCTTGATCGTCGAAAGAAAGTGTTGAGGAACCAGTCTATTCCCTTGGTTCGCATGGCATGGAAGCATGGCGCACCAGGAGAATCAATTTGGGAGCACGAGGATGACATGCGCAAACATTTTCCGAACTTATTCGCAGACCAAGGTATGAATTTATTTTGTTAATTTATATCTTATACCATCCTTGACATTCTATCGTGGCTTAGTTTTAATTTCGAGGACAAAATTTTTATAAGTTGGGTAGAATGTAAAACCCCTAATCCTAAAAACCATATTTACCTTTTTTTAATTAATTATTAATTGAATTATAGTAATTATGAGCAAATTAGGAGAAATAGAATTTATTTAATTTTTATTTTAGGTGTTTGTGTATTTAGGGGATTTATGGAGCAATTATAAATTTTTTCTAATTTATTTCATGTAGGAGATCCTTTGGACAGTTGCTAGCTTAGTGGTATGCAATAATATAAATTTTAGAATTTTTCTATGTATATATGTATATGTATATGTATATGTATATGTATATGTATATATATATATATATATATATATATATATATATATATATATATATATATATATATATATATATATATATATTAAATAGAAAAAGAAAATAAGAAAGAAAAAGAAATGAGAAAGAAAAAAAAAGAAACTAAAGTCTATTGGATATTCCACCAAACCCATTTCCTAAACCCACCTACCCGGCCAAGCAAAGCAAACAACAACAGTAGGCCGCAACCTTCCCTCCCCCGCGTATATGAACCGCTCGGCCCCCTCCTATCTAACTATATATATATATATAGTGAACGAAACCAAAACCCTAAACCTAGATCTCCTTCCCTTCCACCCTCGACCAGAGCGCCGCCGATCTGACGCGACCGCTGCCTCCAGCCGTAACCCACCGGAGAACCGCCCGCACGACATAACCGCGACCCCGCGCATGACAGTTTGGACAGCGAAGTACATGTGTTCAAGCCCTATTTTCCGTCACCTTGCTCGACCAAACTTGTCCCTGTCTTCACCGGTATGTTCACCACTTAACCCCCTTCAATATCTGTATATTAGTTGACCTTGAACAGCGCATAAACCTAGGCAAAAACAACGCCCAAGTTGACAGAAAATGACAACTTTTGGGTATCGCAGAAAACTGTGGTAGTAACCTATTTTTATGGATTCGTATCTCCCACCACAGAGATCCGAATTTGGTTTTTCTTTTTGGTATGCGAAGACCACTTGACCTAGTTTATTTTCTGTCAAATATATTAATTTATTAATTACTATGTGTAGAAATAAATTATGTAAAAAATCCCAAAAATATACTTTTCCAGATTTCCAAAATTTGTGATACGGAGAACGCCCCACCAAACGGGACCGCCCCATCATGTACCAAGTGTACCAAAAGGTGCGCACAGTGTACCCAGACGTGTGAGATTTCGTAGAAACTGATTTGGACGCGTGTGCGCGTCGAAATCAGCCCGTATCCGCAAAAAATCCTCCTGTATCACAACTTTTGCAAAAGCCCTGCGTCTTTAGTGTACGCTCATCAGATTGCGACGAAACTTGCGCTACTGGACTCGTGGTATCGCGCTGGTCCTGTAATCCAATTTTTACGCAATTCTGGACAGTTGACCAAGTCGTCAATTGGCGGGCCCCACGGTTGACTTTTTGGGCAAAATTATGTTCGGCTCATCAGAATCCATATTTGGACATACCGTTGAGTTTATACTGACTTTTAGAGTTTGTTTGACCTATAATTTGTCCCTTTTAGAGACTGTTACCCTTGGCACGCTTTTCGGTGCAAAGTGGGCCACATGTGGACTCTACCTTGACCCGAAATTACCGTTTTGTGCCTTTGTCGAAATTGGACGAAAGGGTAGTGATTTCTAGCTATTTTGCTGATTTTGGAAATGTTGGTGATGTCTATTTCAGCATTCGGAGACGTTTGTTCGGAGCCATTAGTTTCTGATCCCGTGTTATTGATATTTGGGCGATTACACTTTATAAATTTCTTGTCAGGCAAGTATACCTTGCCATTGTACTGTATTTACATTCCATATGATGCATGCATGTCTTATTTCTGTTTATTTTTGTTCATTTATTTTAACTGTTATATAAATTGTGCGTCCAAGGAAACTTGGGTGCAATGACGGTGTCGTCGTATTATATTCTTATTTATGTGTATGCATTGGACCTAATTTATGATACCACCCCATTATCATGAGTCATTTTATGTTTCATTGGCCATGACACTATTCTTATACGAATGTGAGTCACA
Source organism: Iris macrosiphon (assembly GCA_036927795.1). Lineage (NCBI taxonomy): Eukaryota > Viridiplantae > Streptophyta > Magnoliopsida > Asparagales > Iridaceae > Iris > Iris macrosiphon. The sequence goes on along the minus strand of JAYESA010000005.1, from coordinate 182,159,866 downwards.
TGTAGGACACGGACTTGCGTACTCGGCTGGCCACTGGTACGTATAGGTCATACGACGGATAGGGATAACTGTCGATAGAAACTTTGTATGCTAGTAGACCTGGCAGTTATTTAGAGGTATTATCGTATCATGTATATGACATGCTTAGAGCATGGGGTGGGGAGAACAACAAGTAAGGTATTTGGGCTCCTTTGCACTTTTTCCTTCTGTAACCCGGAAGCTCCGCTGGAGATACGGGCAGTGATGACCCTTATATATTATATATTATCAGGCGGCCTCTGCCGTTCAAAAGACGACATGCTTTTTAGGCCCCTGATTCTCTGAGAGAGTCACGCCAATCCCATTTTTAGCCAGATAGCCCACTTGGTGGAAAGTTGTTCTCAAACTGCATTCACTTAGACGGTTAGGCGACCTATTGGATGTTTACTTTCAGTACTTTATTGGCATGTTTATATGTATCTTGTTACGTCCCTCTGAGGAACTGGTACCTTTCCAGATATAGATGAGCAGGAGTATCCGCAGGAGTATGGACCTGGACCTGACGCTACTTATCAGACTGAGGAGGTTTTACCTTCGGATTATCTGTGATTCATTTCAACTGTTTGGAGATTCTAGCTGATATTCCTTTAGACACATTTATTCTTATATTAGAGTTTATTCTCTTCTCTTCTTTAGTAGTTTTGGTATAGTCGATTTGCAGTAGATTTGTTTCCATCCGACTATCATACTTTGATACTCATCTTTGATATTCAGTATTTATTTTTATTTATCTATTTATTTGTGTTGTGGATGAGATATAGTTTGCGTGTGACTTGTTGTGACGGTATATTACCACTGATGGAATGATATTCATGTACAGCGTACGTGTGTATATGGTTTCCATATATTGGAGTTCGTATACATACGGCTAGCGTGTTACGTATTCCTAGTCCTACGTATTTTGGGACTGGGGCATGACATAATTTTGGTGGTGGCCCATGCAGGTCGAGAATATATTGTCTCGGTTACGTAACTGTACCTTACAAGCCTGCGTATAGGAATAGAATATAGGGATCTCATCCACGCTTGACTGAAACTCATCCTTACTATTTAATGCTTGCATCCTGTTTGATTCCTGTACTTCTTCTAATCGTTTCGTACATCACCTGTAGAGAGATAGATATGCAAAATGGATGTACTGCCGCCGATAGCGACACAACTTCTGGAGTCAATGGTCAGACTCAAGGAGGAACCTCGACGATTCCTAGACTTTAGGGACCAGATGGACAGACTCACAATCCAGTTCCATCTGATCTTTCCGCTTCACCTAATGGGAACCTTCCAGCTTTATCGATACCACAGGATGGCCAAACACAGCTGTTCCAATTCTTCCAGATGATAATGCAGGAACAGCGACAATAAACCGCCATACTAGCTGCAGAGCAGAGGCAGCAAGCAGCAGAGCAGAGGCAAGAATTTCTGACAATACTAGAGAGGATGGCTGCACAGGCTACTGTTCCAGCTCAAGCACTAGCTCAAGTACCTCAAGCTAGAGTTAATTCAGTAAAGGACTTTATTCAGATGGGTCCAAAGCCGTACAAGGGCACTAAGAGCCCGGAGGAGACTATCAACTGGATCACTCACACACAGAAGCTATTGGAAGCATCGCAGCTACCTGCAGACTTATGGATGACAGGTGTAAGGATGCTTCTAGATGATAATGCTCATCACTGGTGGAAATCTATGGAGCGCCAGTTGGGTACATACCAGACTTGGGAGCAGTTCTTGGAGTTCTTTGAGAGAAAGTACTTCCCGGGCACCGTCAGAGATGCATTGTACGACCAGTTTCTTCACTTGGAGTAGGAGAACCGAACAATTGACGAATATGATGCCGAGTTTAGTCGTCTCAGTAAATATGGCACTGCCTTGATACCAGATGACTTGGCTAAGGCTAAGAGGTTTTATCGCGGCTGACTCAGGAGCTCTAATACTACACTAGCTCACAGTCCCGGATCTCTTATGCTGAACTACTGACAGAACCCAGATTGCAAGAAACCATCAGCAGAGGAAAGGGAGGTCAGCTGAGGACACAACAAGGATCAGCAAGGACACAGCAGGGACTGACAAGGACACAACAAGGAGGACCTATCAGACGTCCCTTGGCACAGCAGCATCAGCAACATAGAGCAGAACCGTACCAGATTCTGGAGAAACCCCAATGTAATTATTGTGGGAGAATTGGACACATTTCGAGAGATTATCGGAATCGCTTGGGACAGTATTTACGATGTGGTTCTGAACAACATTTGGCAAAAGACTGTCCAAGGCAGCAGATATTGACACTACCACTGCCAACACAGAGACTAGCGCTTCCAGCACCGAAGCCAGCTCAACAGACTACTAGACCAGGAGCACCTCGAACCCCAGCAGCAGGAGGATTTCAGAGAGGACCACCGCTACCTACAAAGGAGGATCAATATATGAGGGCCGGCCATGGACAGCCGTAGAGGAATAGGCAAGCTTTTGTATTGGAAATGGATGACATGGATCAGGAGGTTGATGTCATAACAGGTATTACTCTTGCTTTTACTTTTCCTACTGTGACATTGTTTGATACGGGAGACACCCACTCATTCATATCATCTAGTTTTATTGCCAAACTCAACATTGCCTCTACACCTTTATCTAGTTGTGTTAGAATTCTTACCGGAGGAGGAGTTGTACCTGTTAGTAGAATTTGTAGATCGATCCTATAGTGATACGTGGCAGAGAGATGAATGCCCGACTCCTAGTCCTTCCTATGCCAACTTTTGATATTGTGCTTGGAATGGACTGACTAAGCAAGTACCACGCTTTCTTCGATTGTTTTGGAGGAAGCATTCTTTTTAAGGTACCAGGCCAGCCTGAACTTGAGTTTGCAAGAGGATCCACAGAAGCCATGGATGGTATTCAGCTTACAATGGACGATGTTATTTATCACCCCATTATTTTAGAATTTTAAGACGTCTTTTCAGAGGAATTGCCAGGACTACCCCCAGACAGAGACGTAGAGTTTTCAATTGAATTAGCACCGGGAGCAGCACCTATAGCATCACATGTTTACAGATTGGCGAAGAAGGAGATGGATGAGCTGAAGGCACAGTTGAAAGAACTAGAGGAGAAAGGGTTCATCCGACCAAGTACATCACCCTGGGGAGCACCAGTATTGTTTGTACCAAAGAAGGATGGTTTAGTGCGTATGTGCATTGACTACAGAGCCTTAAATGCAGTGACTGTAAAGAATAAATATCCCTTGCCACGCATTGATGACTTATTTGATCAACTCAGTGGAGCCAAGGTATTCTCGAAGATAGACTTGAGATCGGGATATCACCAGGTGAAGGTACGGAAGCAGGATATTCCGAAGACCGCATTCAGGACAAGGTATGGACACTACGAGTTTCTGGTCATGCCATTTGGATTGACCAATGCTCCAGCTATCTTTATGGACTTAATGAATCGAGTCTTCCACCAGTATTTGAACCAGTTCATGGTCGTCTTCATAGATGATATACTTGTCTATTCGAAGAGCCACGAGGAGCACGAGAAGCACCTGCAGATTGTTCTAGAGACCATGAGGAGAGGGCAGTTATATGCAAAGCTCAGTAAATATGAGTTCTTCTTGGACAAAGTTTTATTTTTTGGGCATGTCGTTACGGGAGATGGTATTTCTGTTGATCCAGAGAAGATCTCGGCAGTCGAGACGTGGCCTGTTCCTAAATCAGCAGCGGAGGTGAGGAGTTTTCTTGGACTTGCGGGATATTATCGACGGTTTATGGAGAACTTCTCAAGGATAGCAACACCTATGACTCATTTGACTTGTAAGGATCAAGAATTCATATGGACCGACGAGTGTCAAGCCACTTTTGAAGAGTTGAAGAAGCGACTGACTACAACACCAGTATTGACTATTCCATCAGGATCAGGAGGCTACGTGATCTATAGTGACGCATCAGGAAAGGGTTTGGGATGCGTATTGATGCAGCATGACAAGGTGATTGCATATATATCTAGGCAGTTACGAGTGCATGAGAAGAATTATCCAACTCATGACTTGGAACTTGCAGTAGTTGTATTTGCTCTGAAGCTATGGAGACATTACTTATATGGGGAACTATTGGAAATCTACACAAACCACAAAAGCCTCAAGTACGTCTTTACACAGAAGGAGTTAAATATGAGGCAACATCGATGGCTTGAGTTGATAAAAGATTTCGAGATAGAGCTACATTATCACCCAGGCAAGGCTAACGTTGTAGTAGACGTGTTAAGCCGGAAATCAGCAGCTTACTTATTGACAACACAGAGGAAATTATTGGAGGATTTGCAAGATCTTGGCATTGAAGTGATATTACCCGAAGCAGATGGGACACTAGATAACTTGCAAGTACAATCATCACTAGTAGAGAGGATCAAGGCAGCTTTGCCTACAAACGCCAGATTCAGGAGGCTGAAAGAAATAACAGAGGCAGGAGAGCAGACAAGATTACACATTCATGAGGATGGGATAATACGATGTGGTGATCGTCTTTATGTTCCAAATAGAGAGATTAGATAGGAGCTGATAACAGAATCTCATAGATCGATATATTCTATTCATCCTGGAGGCACCAAGATGTATCGTGACTTACGACAGCACTTTTGGTGGCATGGAATGAAACGAGAGATAGCTTGCTTTGTAGCTAAATGTCTAGTATGTCAAAAAGTAAAGGCAGAGCACCAGAGGACAGCAAGATTATTGCAACCACTTCCGATTCCAGAGTGGAAGTGGGAGCACATCACTATGGACTTCATCACGGGTTTTCCCAAGAGTCCAAGTGGAAGAGATGCAGTATAGGTAATAGTAGACCGACTCACCAAGTCAGCATATTTCTTACCTTTTAGAGTTGGCCAGTCTACAGAAGCTTTGGCTGACTTATATATAAGGCAGATCGTGAGATTGCACGGCATACCCGTCAGCATTGTATCATATAGGGATTCACGTTTCATATCGCACTTTTGGAGGAGCATACAAGAGAGTCTTGGAACTCGTCTGAAGTTCAGTATATATTATCACCCGCAGACGGATGGGCAGTCAGAGCGTACTATTCAGATATTGGAGGATATGTTGAGGGCTTGTATGTTAGACTTCGGAGGATCATGGGAGGACCACCTACATCTTATGGAGTTTTCTTAAAACAACAGCTATCAAGCGAGTATTCAGATAGCTCCGTTTGAAGCATTGTATGGAAGAAAATGTAGGTCTCCTGTGTGTTAGAGTGACGTGGGAGAACGTCAGATTTTGGGACCAGAGTTGGTGGTCAACACCGTAGAGACAGTTAAGAAGATACAAGGGCACTTGCGAGCAGCGCAAGACAGGAAGAAGCAGTGGGCCGACCTTCATCGCCGTCCCTTGGAGTTTAAAGATGGCGATCATGTCTTCTTGAGGATATCACCTACTAGAGGCACTATTCGATTCGGAGGACATGGCAAGTTGAGTCCAAGGTATATTGGACCATTTGACGTGCTAGAGAGAGTGGGAGAAGTGGCATATCGACTTGTGCTACCACCTTCACTTGAAGGAGTACATGACTTATTCCATGTGTCACAGCTTAGGCGATATGTGGCAGACAACAGTCATGTTCTCGACCATTCGGAGATCACCATTGGGCTGAGCTTGTCATACCAAGAGCAACCCGTGGGAATCCTTGATCGTCGAGAGAAAGTGTTGAGGAACCAGTCTATTCCCTTGGTTCGCATGACATGGAAGCATGGCGCGCCAGGAGAATCAACTTGGGAGCACGAGGACGACATGCGCAAACATTTACCGAACCTATTCGCAGACCAAGGTATGAATTTACTTTATTAATTTATATCTTATACCATCCTTGACATTCTATCGTGGCTTAATTTTAATTTCGAGGACAAATTTTTATAAGTTGGGTAGAATGTAAAACCCATAATCCTAAAAATCGTATTTACCTTTTTTTAATTAAATATTAATTAAATTATAGTAATTATGAGAAAATTAGAAGAAATAGAATTTATTTAATTTTTATTTTAGGTGTTTGTGTATTTAGGGGATTTATGGAGCAATTATAAATTTTTTCTAATTTATTTCATGTAGGAGACCCTTTGGACAGTTGTTAGCTTAATGGTATACAATAATATAAATTCTAGAATTTATATATATATATATATATATATATATATATATATATATATATATATATATAATAGAAAAAGGAAATAAGAAAGAAAAAGAAATGAGAAAGAAAAAGAAAGAAAAAAAAGAAACTAAAGTCTAATGGATATTCTACCAAAACCATTTCCTAAACCCACCTACCCGGCCAAGCAAAGCAAACAGCAACAGTAGGCCGCAGCCTTCCCTCCCCCTCGTATATGAACCGCTCGGCCCCCTCCTATCTAACTATATATATATATATATATATATATATATATATATATATATATATATATATATATATATATATATATATATATATATAGTGAACGAAACCAAAACCCTAAACCTAGATCTCCTTCCCTTCCACCCTCGACCAGAGCGCCGCCGATCTGACGCGACCACCGCCTCCAGCCGCAACCCACCGGAGAACCGCCCACACGACGTGACCGCGACCCCGCGCGTGACAGTTTGGACAGCGAAGTACCTGTGTTCAAGCCCTGTTTCCTGTCACCTTGCTCGACCAAACTCGACCCTGTCTTCACCGGTATGTTCACCACTTAACCCCCTTCAATATCTGTATATCAGTTGACCTCGAACAACGCATAAACCTAGGCAAAAACAATGCCCAAGTTGACGGAAAACGACAACCCCTTGGTATCGCAGAAAACTGCGGTAACTACCTATGTTCACGGATTCGTATCTCCCACCACAGAGATCCAAATTCGGTTTTTCTTTTTGGTATGCGAAGACCACATGACCTAGTTTATTTTTGTCAAATAAATTAATTTATTAATTACTGTGTGTAGAAATAAATTAGGTAGAAAATCCTAAAAATATACTTTTCCAGATTTCTAAAATTTGCGATACGGAGCGCGCCCCGCCAAACGGGATCGTCCCGTCATGTACCAAGTGTACCAAAAGGTGTGTACAGTATACCCGAATGTGTGAGATTTTGCGAAAACTGATTTGGACGCGTGTGCGCGTCGAAATTAGCCCGTATCCGCAGAAAATCCTCCTATGTCACAACTTTTGCAAAAGTCCTGCGCCTTTAGTGCACGCTCATCAGATTGCGACAAAACTTGCGCCACTGGACTCGTAGTATCGCGTTGGTCCTCTGACCCAATTTTCACACAATTCTGAGACAGTTGACCAAGTCGCCAATTGGCGGACCCTACGGTTGACTTTTTGGGCAAAATTGTGTTCGGCTCATCGGAATCCACATATGGACATATCGTTGAGTTCGTACTGACTTTTAGAGTTTGTTTGACCTATAATTTATCCCCTTTAGAGACTGTTACTCTTGGCACGCTTTTTGGTACAAAGTGGGCGCCACATGTGGACTCCACTTTGACCCAAAATTACCGTTTTGCCCCTGTGTCTAAATTGGACGAAAGGGTAGTGATTTCTAGCTATTTTGCTGATTTCGGAAATGTTGGTGATGTCTATTTCAGCATCCGGAGACGTTTGTTCTGAGCTATTAGTTTATGATCCCGTGTCCTTGATATTTGGGCGATTACACTTTACAGATTTCTTGTCAGGCAAGTATACCTTGCCATTGTACTGTATTTATATTCCATATGATGCTTGCATATCTTATTTCTGTTTATTTTAGTTTATTTATTTTAACTGTTATATAAACTGTGCGTCCAAGGAAACTTGGGTGCAACGACGGTGTCGTCGTATTATATTTTTATTTATGTGTATGCATTGGACCTAATTTATGAGACCACCCCATTATCATGAGTCATTTTATGTTTCATTGGCCATGAAACTATTTTTACACGAGTGTGAGTCATATGTAGGATACAGACTTGCGTACTCGGCTGGCCACTGGTACGTATAGGTCGTGCGACGGATAGGGATAACTGCCGATAGAAACTTTGTATGCTAGTAGACCTGGAAGTTATTTAGAGGTATTATCGTGTCATGTATATGACATGCTTAGAGCATGGGATGGGGAGAACAACAAGTAAGGCATTTGGGCTCCTTTGCACTTTTTCTTCTGTAACCCGGAAGCTCCGTTGGAGATACGGGCGGTGATGACCCTTATATATTATATATTATCAGGCGGCCTCTGCCGTTCAAAAGATGACATGCTTTTTAGGCCCCTGATTCTCTGAGAGAGTCACGCCAATCCCATTTTTAGCCAGATAGCCCACTTGGTGGAAAGTTGTTCTCAAACTGCATTCACTTAGACGGTTAGGCGACCCATTGGATGTTTACTTTCAGTACTTTATTGGCATATTTATATGTATCTTGTTACATCCCTCTGAGGACCTGGTACCTTTCCAGATATAGATGAGCAGGAGTATATACAGGAGTATGGACCTGGACCTGACGCTACTTATCAGACTGAGGAGGTCTTACCTTCGGATTATCTGTGATTCATTTCAGCTGTTTGGAGATTCTATCTGCTATTCCTTTAGACACATTTATTCTTCTAGTTGAGTTTATTCTCTTCTCTTTTTTAGTAGTTTTGGTATAGTCGATTTGCAGTAGATTTATTTTCATCCGACTATCATACTTTGATACTCATCTTTGATATTCAGTATTTATTTCCATTTATCTATTTATTTGTGCTGTGGATGAAATATAGTTTGCGTGTGACTTATTGTGATAGTATATTACCACTGGTGGATTGATATTCATGTACAGCGTACATGTGTATATGGTTTCTATATATTGGAGTTCGTATACATACGACTGGTGTGTTACGTATTCCTAGTCCTACGTATTTTGGGACTGGGGCGTGACATTTGCCATGTCCATATCACCTATGAGCAAACCTTCTTCTTTTAACTATCGACTGTCATGTCCATCATACCTCTGACATCGGTCGTCATCCATACTTAATTCTAGGTACGCTAGCGATGATAAGTCTACAAAATCTATCACGTCCATATCACCTCTGATAGGGTTTCAGTTCAGACTTATTACTTGCACTCAAGTGCACAGAAAGTAATAGGTCCACTAAAGATCCCCAAGTGGGATGTTCTTAGCAACTAAGATATTGTACTTCATTCATCTTACCTCTAATACAATATCCACTATATACAACATAACAAATACAAAGAGAAGTTCTCAAAAAAGTAGAAACTTTTTATTAATATTCAAGATCATGAGTACATATGATAAAAATCTATTACATCCAAGATTTTTATTAATATTCAGGATCATGAGTACATATGATAAAAGTTTTCTATGATAAGAACCTTCTTCATTAAGGTGCCCTTCCGTGCTATTTTTGCTACCAAAGCAAGTGGAGCCGGTAGCAGAACTTAATGCATTCTGGAATATCCCTCCCACAGTACAAACCTTAGTATATGAAAAAGAATCCATACTGATGGATAGCAAAGGAGGGGCAGGATCGGACGCTCTTTGGCCATGTGAAAGATGAAAGACATGGAATGTCAATCAATCAAAATCCTATCATCGATACCGCAGGTGTCCAAAAAATAACAGGCCGCATAAAGGAGAGAAACGCAACTAGCATGTTTCTTAAATAGGGACAACACTGCACATGACGCATGATGTTCATCCTCGTCTCTTAGATCAATTCTTGGAGAATTGTTTCATAAGGGTGGCACTCTCTTCGAATGACGAATGCTATAATATCCTTCCATGCTCTATCGTAAGTAGTACAAACTGAGGTAGAACTTGCAAAAAGAGGATTCGAATCATCAGTAAAGCAGAACATGAATCAAAAATAGAGCACACATGATGATCCTTCATCCATGCATCAGAATCAAGGTGCGCATATGTTAGATGAGCCTTTATACATGCGCCAGACCAGGGGTGCGCATGATCTAGATAATTTCTTATTCATGCGACTAAACCAAAAGGAAAGCCCGCACATGCTCCATGCAACATAAGCTATGCAAAGAAGTATGCACGTATTCCCATCCATACGACTGAGCAATGGGTAGAGTCTGTGCGTATTCTAGATGGTCTCTCATCCACACGGCAAGACTGTGTACTTGTGTCTTCGTGTCCTTGGCATCACAGAACAAGGGCTGAAGCACTCTAATACCTCCAGTTGGACCATCAGCATCAGGGGGCCAAGGGTCCACGTCTCCTTTGTCAGACCCCTCAACAAGAAGAATGGGAACCTTCAATATTTTATCTCGTAAGGAAGGAACGAACATAAGGAATAAGGCTCCCTCTCTCTCTCTCCTTCCTAGGTTGCCTATTTATAAGGACCTATAGCCGTGTGAGGAGATCGAGGCAATAAATCGGACAGTTATGAGGATGAATCTGACTCGGACGTAATGCATCAATTTTTGCGATCATCATTTATCCTCAGTCAAAACTGACATCCCGATTTTTGATTCCCCATTATATCTGGTAAACTGCCCCTTGGAGTCCGTGTGGAATGGCAGCTCAAAATCCTAAAAAAATTGTTCAAAGATCGAGGCAAATCTTATTATTTAATAAAAATATCCTGGCAGATTCATCCATGCGTCAACTAGCGCATGTGACAAAAAAATTCATGCGACAAATAACCTATGCGTTCAGAAAGTCTCTTTTCATGCTTCTTATTCAAAGTATTTTAAACTTATCTGCAGTTTAAAAACTTTGAAGGAGGTCTTGTAGAAGCATAAAAAATCTCAGAGAACATGCGCTCATACATCAAGCCGCATACCGAAACTCATTCAAAGTTATGTGCCACACAATTCATGCGACATAGAAGCAAAGACGCATGTGACAGAAGTTAAGAGATGCATGACGTATTGGGCGCAGGGTGCCACTTCTGTCAGTCAAAGAATTTATCACTCTGACAATAATAATGGCTCTAAATGCGTCAGTTTTGACGCTAGCAGTGGACGTCAATGCATTCATCATTGACATGATTACCCTTGACCATGTACACTTGTATAGTGCCACATATATACACGACAAAGCTACCTATGCGTCAAGATCTTTATGCGTCTAGCTCTCTATGCGTCAAGCTCTCCATGAGCCAAGATCTCCATGAGTCAAGCTTCTATGAGTCGTGGTCCTTATGCGTCTAAACAACCTTAAGACCTGATCTCTGGGAAACTCAGCCCCTATGATGTTCAGTCTCTATACGAACTGAGGAGATTCTCTATAACCAAGTGCAGGCCACGTATCTACCTAACCGATTCATGCATACATAATGAGAACCAACCAGATCTTCAGCAATAGCAAATCCCAACAAGATGCCACGTGGCAGCTCAGTCTAGACATGCAGTCCAGACATGCATTCACGGCTATAACCGTTCTGTTAAGAATGGACATGTGGTAGTCCCAGAATCCATGCGTACATAGCATATGTGCACACATAGCCCATCAAGATGATGGTTATAAATATTAGGGTTGCATAACCACCACAGATACACAGGCAGATAGGAGAAGGAGAGACGTAGAGAAACCATTCTTACCCCCTTATCGGACCGTCAACGGAGTAAATGAGTCAGTTGCAATACTCGATCTCCATCGTCACACTCTCCAGAATAAAAAATTTTGTACTTAGATTTTTGTTTAGGATTTTTTCTGTATTTCTTTCATTTGTTATACAATAAAGTTTGTTCTACTTTCATTAATGGCAAACAACTTCATATATCAAGCTTCATATAGTATGAGTATACAACTCACCATGAAAATCTATTTACTAAAATAAGACAGACCAACTGGATTTAATTATTGTTACGTTTTCATGTCAAGGTGTATGTATCCTACGCTTCCAAACTTAGAGAAGTTGACTCCTAACATGTTTAGAGTTATCGAGAACATGTCTCTAGTAGATATATAAAAATCTGGGTTAGGGTTTAGTATGATATAAATATGTTTGATTCAAAATTGAGTTATCTCCTAAAATTCTTATAATTTCTGGCAGAGTCTCCTTTATAAAGACATACGTATTAAGAAGAATAAAATTTCACTTACCTTGGCTACTTAATAATAATGTTAAATTTGCTCCATTATTCTTCGAACAAGAAAATCATACAATTAAGAAGCATATAAAAATCAAACTGAACTTATATACAGAATAACACTTGAACTAGTAGCACTATCACATCATAAGAAGGTTTGCAATGTTTTTGTACTTTGCCAGAATAAATTATTTCAATTATGAAAATATAAATAAAATCATAATATACATACATGTCTATATTATGAATTTTGATACCTATCAAGCAAAAGTAACTCTAGAATTTAATACTAAATTCTAACATGTAACCCTGACGTTGCACAGATTATAAATCCTATCATATAAACCAAATACCATCATATTATATATATTCGGAAAGCTTATCGAATCCTCGACGTATCCTTAATAGATTAATTTCAACTTTAACGATGTTTATTAGATCAAAACTTACTTAGAAAAATAATGTGCACTAGATTCCAATATTGCATTCCATATTTCAACGTCTGCGGTACATGAACAATAACTTCTATCACATCATATATGGTTGGAAAGCTTATCGAATTTTCGACATTATCTGTTTAGATATAGTTAAATTTTGATAATGTTTAATAGATAAAAACTCGCCTACAAAATAATGTGTTCTAGGGTCCAGATTTTAATTCCAGAATTCTACCTCTGTGTTCCACGGCCAATAACTCCTACTGTATACACCAAAATACTATTATACTATATATGGTTGGAAACCTTATCAAATTTTTAATGAAATAAGTTTAGACATATTTTACTTTTAATAGAGTTAATAGGTCAAAACCGCCATACAAGAAAACGGTGTAATAGGTCCCAGATTTCGATTCCAGAATTCCACTTTGTTGTTGCACGGCCAATAACTTGTATCATATTCACTCAAAAACTATCATATTATATATGGTTGTAAATCTTATCGAATTTCCAATGACTCATGTTTGGACATATTTTTATTTTGCATTCATTTACTAGATCAAAACTGTCTCGCAAAAAGACTGCATAGTTAGAATTAAATTCAGCATACGTGAACATTTCTAAATCGAAACCAACTCTTCGTATAGGTATCACATGTTGGAGTGGGTGATGTTCCCAACCTATGTGAAGAATACCCCGGAGTGCGATGAGCTTCATTCGTGAGTCGAAAAAGCTCAAAAAGTGCATCGAGCGCCGTATATTGGAACATTTATGGTAAGCAAATATTATATGGGGTTTCCATCATTGACTTTAATTATATATTTATGATTGGATCTTTCATTTATTAACTTTCCATATAATTGGAGTCTCAATTTATGGCAAGTCATTTATGGTTTAATTTTTATTAAATATATGGTTGAATATAATTGGATTTCCATAAACATTTTTGGCTTCCATATATATAGATTTTCATATGGAAACAGTAATTCATGCAAGGGTTTATATAAAGGCTCATTAAATATAGAACAATATGAGAAAAAAATAAGAAGAAACAAATAAGAGAGGAGAAAAGGTAGCAAGAGTGCTATTGCAACTTTCGAGAGGAGAAAGAAGGATTGGAGGCCGTTTCGGAGAAGGAGATCAATTTGGGGTATTTCTCATTATCTTTTTTCTTCTTGGTTGTAATCTATTTTCTATTCTAAAGAGTTATGGTGATCCGTATTGGATCAGTGAAGAGCTTGTAGAGGGTGTAATCTTTTTATTCTATTAGTGGAGGTTCTTCATGGTTGGACTCCGATCGTCCCGTAATTTTTTCTATCTGGATTTTTCACGTAAAAATCTTTGTGCCTGCGATTTGTGTTTGGTATTTTTTGGTTTGTGCATTTTGCTAGGTTCTCTCGCAGGTACTCTCTGGTTTGGGGAACGGTTTTCGTGTTTCGTTCCCAACAGTGTGGTATCAGAGCCAGGTTTTGAAATTTCAGAAGGGTGTCAGGGTTGACAATCAAACCAGAGAGGAGAGATTGACGCAAAACCAGTGCGCATGATAAACCAAAATGTTTTCAATTACCACTATTGGCAGAGTAAGTCTAAGCATCGGTACGAGAACTTCGAGTGCTATCTTTGTGGCAAGAAGGGCCACATCAAGCAGAATTATTTCGTTTAGAAGAGAGAGAAGAAGGGTGACAAGGGGAAGCAGGGCGAGAACACTACAGCGACTCCCTCAAAACATAGAGGCAATGTGTTTATTGTAGGTGATGAGATTGTCATGAACCTCGCCTGCGATGACAACTCTTGGCTGGTGAACTCAGGTGCTTCAGCACACGTATCTGACAACAGGGCACTATTTTCTACTTACACAACAGGCGACTGTGGAGTGTTGAAGATGGGCAATAGAGATGTGTCGAAGGTTGTTTGTCACGATCCGCACCCAGAATTTAGGCACAAGTGCGTGGGTACGTCCAGCCTACGCCGCAGCATCGACGGTAGAACACTGTCTAAGTCATAACACTATCTAATCAATCTCACACGAATATCCAACTCCATAAGGAGACACAGATATCACACTATAATATGGAATACTCAATCATGAAAAATAAAGCACGATGAGATATCGAGGAAATAAATGAAATACAAGACAAGTCTAAACAATAATAAATAGTCTAACCAGCAATCAATAACATCCATATCTCCAAGTATGCTGGAAATAAGTCCTCTATGTCACAGTCTGGAAAATATTTCCAGTCGGGATGGAACGAAGTATATGCACTAATAGCAGTTCCACATATATTGACAAAAACTATAATACAGTGTAAAGAAATACAAGACAGATATGAATACTGGCAATAAGAAATACTGGAATAATGAAATACTGGAATAAATGGAATACTGGAATAATCATCATCAATGTACATCTAGCAATGAGTAGAAATACAAGTACACGCTAGAACAATGAACTGGTATATATGTGAATGCTAGAATCATGACTAGAATATAAGGAATGTTATATCAATGTACTAGAGATACATGTCAAGAACATCTAGCTAAGTGTGTAGAACATCAGCATATCATGTGATCGGCTTGGGACTGATCAGGCTTGTTACATATGATTATCTATGATTCATGTAAGGTTAAGCTAACCATCCGGATAGCTATGATGCGAGCAATAGTCAGGCTAATCACATGTAACAGGCTATAAGGCATATAATGGTCAGGCTGCACCGATAAGAGGTGTAGGTGAGCTATGATGTATGTAAGGTTTAGGTATGATCACATAAGCTACTAATATTTCCCCATTTTCCCCAGCTAGCACGATGGATTCCAAATCACGAATCCTCGTGACAGGTCTCGATAATGCTAACTCGTGTAAATAACAGTGTCAGAGTCATGTACGCTATACAATAAGAGTTATAGAGATAATCAACATAATAGAAACTGTCAGAGAATGTACTCGCCTGGGGTCCTGCTGCTGGCAATAACAATGTTCAATTTTTGAGGTCTTGTCTGAAAATCCAATAATCCTATAGACATCATATAATACAATATTGCATCAGACATTACTCTAACACATATTTATAAATACACTGGATACAGGGCTATGCTAGGTATGACACTGGTCAACTAGGGTCAAGTGTGCGTCAAGTTGCACGGGTGTCGCGTCTGTAAATGCTGTGCAAAACAGACAGTCAAAAGATACGGGTCGGTGTACATATGGCAGTCTGCTAACATGTCACAGGGTCACAGGTCAATGTAACTACGGGGTATCCGTATTTATACTCGGGTCACCTAGTATATATACATATTATTATATATCATTAATACTTACAATATACATATACACCAAATTAAATACATATACAATACATATACATATGTATATATATATATACTAATTGAGAGGTATACTATATATATATATAAATATATACCAAAATACATTTAAACACATACCAATACATGTACCATACCTACATACCGATTAGGTTCATATACTTTATAGATATATCTATGTACATGTACATCAATATACATATAATAACCATATTCATATACTAATACGTATGCTAATACGTATATACCTACTGTGGCGCCCCGTTCCTCCTATTCGGGGAGTGCGGCTAAGAAACACAAGATGGTATCGTTCGATCGGGATATATTGAAACAAGAACTCGTCCTCGTTATGGATTTGTTTCTTCGGAATCGATTCCCATATTCAGTGGACCATGCCCCCGGGATCGACTTAGCGGCAGAGTCAGGAGGGACCTCTCTGCTGCATCTTTGTTGCCTCAGTTTTCGATATCGCTTGTTGCTTTCGTGCTTTGAGTTAGTTTTCGAATTTTCTTGTTTTCCTTGAACGATTTTGATGAATTTCATTATTTTCATTCGTGAACTGCATTTAAATTCCAAGTATGGAAAGAGAGGATGAGGTATTGATCGAGCTGTTCGTGCAATGCAGGTGAACGAGCAGTGGGCGGCTTACGGGCGGAGTCTTGAAGCGCCTCTTTCCTTCTCCCTTCCAACCAACTAAGTAAGTGGCTACCATCCCGATTAGCTAGCCCTTCTTCCAAGTCTTCACACCTAATAAATCTTGCATCCTTGTTTGCCCTGATCAGACGATGCCGAGTAATAACTAAAAGATGTCAAGATAAAAAGGGAATAGACTTGGACTATATTACGTGTCATTCAACTTGGGAATGGTTACTCATTTGCATGCTTGTTCGTTTGGAATGTTCATAATATGTTTTAATTTTTGTTAGAATGTAATACTTCTTTAATATATTATGATATTCATATAGAACGCCTTTTGCTATGTAATATATTGATCAGAAAGACTATGCAAAATCGTTTATGCTATGGAACTGTTATCGTGAATATTGTTTGATCACGGACAACTTGTGCACAAGGTATGTTATGAGTTCTGCGGACAGTCACCGGGGCACTGGGACCGATCCGATCTGGATGGAACGTATGTATAGTCGTATATTATGGGGCAAAGTATTATGCAGCAGGGCTCGCCACCTGCGTTGTATATTATTTGTGTCTTGAGACTATAATCCGTCCCTTTGTGGCATCATGCCAGTGATCCCTATGTATATTTAAACATGTTGCAAACTAACTTGTATCTTCGTGGAAGGAAAGGCATGGTAAGTATTGTGCAGATGGTTCAGACGGACAGGTAAAAGCCACCGAATGGTGGCAAGTTCATTTCAGTAAATTCTATATGCTACATACTTGTAAATAAACTAAGGCAAGATAGAAAGACCACGATAATATGCATGCTTTATTAAAACAACATGTTGATTGGTATAGTTCGGTTAGCTCGCCTTCACCAGTATATTTTAATGTACTGAACCTCGTTAAAACAGGTTCCCCGCACTCAGGCGAACCGAGCGAGGAGCCAAAGTCGTCTTTCCCGATCCAGTCCAGCTATAGGCGCATCCTGATCGCGCCGTATTTTGAAGTACTTGAAGAAAGGAGCTAGAACCCAAGCAAGAATGCAGCTCTGTGGCAAAGCTGTCCTCCAGCCCGGAGGTCTTTATCATTTTGAAGTTTAGTAAAGGGATGTAATGTACATGACTGCTATCTCATTTTGAGTCAACACTTTTGTAAGCCCGTACGACAATTAGCTGACTCGTTCAAGAGTTTGTAATAGATGTTCATTATCAATAAAGAGAACTTTTCCATGTTTTAATCTGTGCTTCAATTTATCTGCGTACTCTGAATATGTGCTCGTTATGCAAAACACTCTAGCCTTGTGCGGGTGCAACCCCAGGCCCACACGGCGGTCACGATCCGGGGGATGCCCCAACGATTCTATGGAACCGGGTCATGACATAGTGGTATCAAAGCACAGATTCAAGTTCCTTAGACTCTCGTACGGGAAAAGTTCCTTTAACGATCAAATTCCTGTGCGAACTCTTGAACTCGTTAGGCCAAAATAAGATACATTCATGCAATAAGTCCATAATACATTATGATCCTAATGTAAGTTACCTTCTTTTGAAGGAATGGCACCAACGCAATCCTCAGTGCAAGCACCGGACGAAATGCAAGGCCAAGGAAGTAGTTTGGGTACTTCAGAAAGTTCAAGGAGCCAGCGAGCCATGCCAAGCATCGATCCCATCCAGCAACTAATGCTGATGTTGGAGGCAAACCAACAAAGGGACGAGGCTCGCTACGAACGGGCCGAGAAGCGGGCGGAGGAGAGTCAGCTCAAGTTTCAAGACAATATAGAAGCTCAATTCTCAGTCCAACAGAATCAGGTAGATGCCCTGCAATAGATCGTTCAGACTTTGGCTTCCAACCATTCCGCGGCAACAGCAGCGACTCCGGTGGAACAGCCCGTGCTTGAAGTCGAGACACCGCAAATTCCAAGGGCG
Source organism: Iris macrosiphon (assembly GCA_036927795.1). NCBI lineage: Eukaryota > Viridiplantae > Streptophyta > Magnoliopsida > Asparagales > Iridaceae > Iris > Iris macrosiphon. Next base: position 182,141,475 of record JAYESA010000005.1, on the reverse strand, counting down.
AGGGAAGTGACTGCCTTCAAGAAAGTCTGTAACACTTCATTCAATGGGACTGAGGACCCAATCGTGGCTCTATATTGGTTGGCCGAACTTGAAGACCACTTCGCTCTGCTAGAGGTCCCCGAAGAGAAGTGCGTCGTATGCACGCAACTGCAGCTCTTCCTCAACGCGCACGATTGGGGGGACGTGCATCAACGATCTCTTCAATTTGACCATGGAGAGAAAGCGATCTCGTGGACGAATTTTCGTGCCGCATTTGAAGAGGAGTTTATACCCCCTCCAATACGACGTCAGATGGAGAACGAGTTCGTGCAACTGAGACAAGGCAGCATGACAGTTAAACAGTACTCCGCCGAATTCAACCGACTCTCCAAATTTGCTAGCACCTATTTACCTAATGTAGCGAGTCGATCCAGAAGGTGTGAAGGTGGTTTATGCCCTGCCATCCATGCACACGTAGTCATTCCACAGTACGAGACAATGCGGGAAGTCATGAATCATGTCTTATCTCTTGAATCGCAATACCCTCACGTTCCTACCGGTGCTGTGCATACCTCCAATCACAAACGCCAAAGCAACGATAGAGGAAACAACGCTTCAAAGCGTCAAAACAATGGTGGCCATCAGAAAGGAAACCCGAGACCATTCTGTGATTTCTGTAAAAGACAGGGGCACACTATCGATAGATGTTACAGCAAGAAAGGGTTGTGCTTCAACTGTTGTGGGCCAAGCCACATAGCTCGGGATTGTCCACTCCCCTCTAAGCTTCTGCCTCAACGTAATGTTCCCTAGCGGTAGGTTCTATTCTTAAGTTTCGTGGATAAAACTTCCAATTAGTTAAGTAGGATGTGGCGCCCCGTTCCTCCTATTCGGGGAGAGCGGCTAAGAAACACAAGATGGTATCGTTCGATCGTGATAGATTAAAACAAGAACTTGTCCCCATTATGGATTTGTTTCTTCGGAATTGATTCCCATATTCAGTGGACCGTGCCCCCGGGATCGACTTAGCGGCAGAGTCAGGAGGGACCTCTCCGCTGCATCTTTGTTGCCACAGTTTTTGATATCGCTTGTTGCTTTCGTGCTTTGAGTTGGTTTTCGAATTTGCTTATTTTTCTTGAACGGTTTCGATAGATTTTATTATTTTCGTTCATGAACTGCATTTAAATTCCGAGTATGGAAAGAGAGGATAAGGTATTGATCGAGCTGTTCGTGCAATATAGGTGAACGAGCAGTGGGCGGCTTACGAGCGAAGTCTTGAAGCACCTCTTTCCTTCTCCCTTCCAACCAACTAAGTGAGTGGCTACCATCCCGATTAGCTAGCCCTTCTTCCAAGTCTTCACACCTAATAATACTTGCATCCTTGTTTGCCCCGATCAGACGATACCAAGTAATAACTAAAAGATGTCAAGATAAAAGGGAATAGACTTGGACTATATTGCTTGTCATTCAACTTGGGAACGGTTACTCATTTGCATGCTTGTTCATTTGGAATGTTCATAATATGTTTTAATTTTTGTTAGAATGTAATACTTCTTCAATAAATTGCGATATTCATATAGAACGCCTTTTGCTATGCAATATATTGATCAGAAAGACTATGCAAAACCATTTATGCTATAGAACTGTTATCGTGAATGTTGTTTGATCACGGACAACTTGTGCACAAGGTATGTTATGAGTTCTGCGGACGGTCACCGGGGCTCGGAATGTATGTATAATCGTATGTTATGGGACAAAGTGTTATGCAGCGGGGCTCGCCACCTGCGTTGTATATCATTTGTGTCTTGAGACTATAACCCGTCCCTTTGTGGCACCATGCCAGTGATCCCTATGTATATTTAAACCTGTTGCAAACTAACTTGTGTCTTCGTGGCAGGGAAGGCATAGTAAGTATTGTGCAGGTGGTTCAGACGGACAGGTAAAAGCCACCGAACGGTGGCAAGTTCATTTCAGTAAATTTTATATGCTGTATACTTGTAAATGAACTAAGACAAGATAGAAAGACCACGATAATATGCATGCTTCATTAAAACAATGTGTTGATTGGTATAGTTGGGTTAGCTCGCCTTCACCAGTATATTTTGATGTACTGACCCTCGTTGAAATAGGTTCCCCGCACTCTGGAGAACCGAGCAAGAAGCCGAAGTCATCTTTCCCGATCCAGTCCAACTGTAGGTGTATCATGATCGTGCCGCATTTTGAAGTACTTGAAGAAAGAAGCTAGAACCCAAGCAAGAATGCAGCTCCGTGGCAAAGCCGTCCTCCAGCCCGGAGGTCTTTATCATTTTGAAGTTTAGTAAATGGATGTAATATACATGACTGCTATCTCATTTTGAGTCAACACTTTTGTAAGCCCGTGCGACAATTAGCTGACTCGTTCAAGGATTTGTAATAGATGTTTATTATCAATAAAGAGAACTTTTCCATGTTTTAATCTGTGCTTCAATTTATCTGCGTACTCTGAATATGTGCTCGTTATGCAAAACACTCTAGGTTTGTGCGGGCGCAACCCCAGGCCCGCACGGAGGTCACAATTCGGGGGACGCCCCAACGATTCCACGGAATCGGATCGTGACACCTAAACCCATATACCATATAAACGTATACTAAAAGAATACATATACACATACGTACAAAATCCTGAAGGAGGGCAGGAACAAACCTACGCACGACACAACGACGATGACGGCGATATTGACAATGGTGTTGATGACGATGATGACGACGATGTTGACAACGACGATGACGATGGAGGTGATGATGAAGATGATGGTGCTGGTAATGATAATGATTATCGAAGAGGAGGAGACAGGGCTGCCAGAGTTGCTCAGGCAGGAGGGGAGGGGGAAGGTTCAGGCGAGCGGCGGGTCGAGAGGGAGGTTCAGTCCGGCGTCTTGGTGGAGGAGGACTGTACAGCGGTTGGTCGCGGGGCAGTTCGAGGGAGGTCAGGATATGGCCGGTGGGGCAGTGCAGCATTCTGGTGAAGGCGGGTTGGGCAGAGGTGGTCGGGGTAGTCGACGAGGGACTGCAGGCTTCAGGCAATGGCAGGGTGCAGCAAGGTCGGGGCTCGACGTGGAGGCGGGGATGAGGGGGGTCAGGCGAGCGGGGTCGGGACATGTGATGGTGGACGGGTTCAGTCGAAGGATGGCGAGGAAGGAGATGGAGAGGAAGGTCGAGGGGAGAGGGACGGGTTCACGGCGGGTGCAGCGGCACTCCGGTGCAGTCGTGAGGTCGTCAACGAGGAGAATGGTAGGTCGTCGGTCGGCTTCGTCGAGTGGTGGTTCTGGTCGAAGAGAGGCAGGGACTCCGGGCTGTGGGAAGATGAGACGGAAAGGAGGAGGAGTCGACGAAGTTCAGCTAGGGCACGACATTGAACTCCTGCGGGGTTACTCCAGTCGGTGGGAAGAGCAAGGAAGAAGGAGATGTCGGCTGGGTATTCTTTTGCTTTGGAAAAAGAGAAAAGTAAAGAAAGGGAAAAAAGATTATTTATACAAGTAGGGTGTGGGTTTGACCTAGAATTGGTTTAACTGGTCAAGCCCTCTTGGAATTGGGCTTCTCATGTATGATTTTAAGGGCCATGATTCAAATGGGTTCAAAATGAAAGGCTATGATGCATTGGTTCAAGGTTTGGAGGACCATGGTTTTAAGGAGGTTGGTGTTGCATTACACACTCCCAAAAATCATGGAAAAATACACATGAAGGAGAATTAGATTTATTTACGTGTCGTGTCCAACGGGGTAGACACCCTAATATACTTTTGCACAAAAGGGCCCAACGATTGGAAATTTACACAAAGTTAGGATTATAATTTGTAATTAATTAAAAATAAATGCAATTAGTGTTCTAAAATAAATTAGAAGTACAAGGGACTAAAATTAAGTGGGACACAAGTGTCATGAGTAAAGAAGACTCGGAATAGAAAATTACCCTAATTTGGGTTGCTCAAAATGGGTCGAGATTGTGTCTCCAACTTCGATTGGAACGCACAAGGATACAAAATTGGATTTATTCAGACTTAAATAATAACGTCTACGAAAAAAATTATGCGACTAAAATGAAGCACAAGGGAACATAATTATAAGTTACACAAGGGTCAGAATGGAAGGCGGGCACGTCTAGGACAAGGTTGTAAAATTAGTCGGAAGGCAATGGCTAGCGTAGTGTTTTAATTATCGAAGCAACGGTAAGGCGTAACAAACAACTAAAATTACGGTAATTAATTATAATTAAATATCATGCAATATTTTCACACATTAAATTATGAAAAGACGAAAATACCCCTAATTTGAAATGTGGGGGTGACAAGTCTACCCTCCTTAAAAGAATTTTGTTCTCAAAATTTAAGATCCTCTATAGTCGTATTTATTTATTAATATTATTTTATATCAAAATTTTAAATTCATCAAACCATATAATCATGAAGTAAATCCATATTGCTATTTCACAAAAAAATTCCAAAATTCTATAAGTATCATATTTCCGCAAATTTTCAAAATTAAAAATCAAATTTCATTCTTATCACAATCTCCTAAAAAAATTTATGCTAATCACTAAATACGAAACTTAATATCCAATCCTCTAATTTTAAATCCACTCAATGTATATTTATAAAATTAAGAAATCTCATCCGAAAAGTTTGAATTTCACACACTAATCCATTAATCATCTTACTCCTCTAATTCAAGTCCAATCAATGCGTATTTATAAAATTTAAATCCTCATCCCAAAAATTTAAATTCAAATACTAATCCATTAATTATCTTATTCCTCCATTTCTTTTTCCACACAACACTCATCAATGTAATACTTATAAATCTTCAAATACAACATTCAAAATATAGAAATTTTAATTTCATATCTTGCAATCAAATAAATATAATGATAATCTCCTTAATTTCCTCAAATTTTAATGACAGATTTAATCATATCTTAATCTTCATAAAAATTAATAATTTAACAAAATTGTCACTTCTACTATATTAAATTCTCACCCTTTATTTAAATTAATATTTTATCCTTGAAATTTAAGGCACCTTGTCTCTCTCTCTCCAGTCATAAGCTTCTTCATTTATTCTTCACTACAGTCAACTCCCAATAATCAAAGTCTAAGAAAATTCTACCTACAGTCATACAACATACAATCTAGAGAAAACATGTATGGTTATGGTTTCCTTTGTTATGGTATTATAGTCTCTGTCAGGGTGTACTACTAACTACATTCCTAGCAAGAAGATCATTGATACAAACTACGGTACTAAGAAATCAATCAATCAAAAGATAAAAAAAAGAACAGGAGGAAAGAACAGAATATAGCCTTCTAACCCATTACTTAGACATCTTAATCCTCTAATATACACTTAACTAATTCCTATCTCTATACACTGATACCCATATCAACTAAGCACTCGTCCACAAGATATCCATGGATACATCCACATGGCACACACATGTCTATTAATACCAAAATCTGATACCAGGAACCTCTAGCACAACCGTAGTTTAATAATGCATCCAAAGTTTGATACCTCTATCCCTTGGTACTACTGTTTCTACTATAAGCACAACCACTGCTAGCTCTCTTATCTACTATAATTGTTCATACTAGTTGATCTTATCACTCAAGTGCACACCAAGTGCAACACATCATACTAAGTACTGCTCTCTCTAATACAACTCTAGATGGACACCCAAGTCTGTTTGCAGTGTCATCTCAAGCATTCTCAAGCCAATAGATCCTTACATATGTACACCAACCACTCATTTACTAATATACATTTCTTATCCACCATAAAATTTTATCCTCAAAATAAAATCCTCAAAATTTAACTTCACAAATAATTTAAGATAAAATGTATATACTTTCCTCAAAAGTCAAGTATTCAACCATTGAAATAAAATTTTAATCACTTCCAAAAATCTTTATAGCTTTGACTATGTTTATTGAATTGAATTTGAACCCTCAAAATTTTTAATAACATAAAATCTTAACTCCTCAAAATTCTTAAAAAATTGAAGTTTATTTCCACTCTTCAAATTATAATTTTAAATCCACAAGTATGCATATAAATACTCACAGTCTCTAATACTCAAGGTGCACACAATACACCAATGGTCTAAAACTCTCAACTGTGTACTAAAATTTGCACTGCCCGGATTACTTGCAATATTACTTCCAATAATCAAAGTTATCATCACACGTATTTTCTCCAATGATTTTCTATCTATATTAATTGATACACCAATCTAATTATCATCACACGAAGTACTTACTGTTATTAGCACCTTGCTCAACAAATCCTTGATATAAAATCACTAGCACTATTGGTATGGTAACACTAGCTTCATTATTAGATTACCTCGTCACATTGACTAGAACTTATGATCACTTGCACTTTCTATAATTCATATGTTTTACTTCACTCTCAAAGGCATGCATATGGTTCCATATCTCGTTTTATGTATACGTATCTTCTCTTAAATCTTTTACAGACTGTTACACTAGTCTGTGATATACTTCATACCTTACATAATCCATCTTGATATTTCTTAACCCATGACACACCATTAGAATTTTCTAATACTCATGCTTCCACTTTCATGGACTTTTATTTTCTGATACTTATCACCCACTGTGCATCATGCACATAATTTCTAGACACTCTTTCACCTATTGCTTCCAACACATCACTTGCCTCAATATCAGGTGATACATCCATCATTAGTCATATATCGGTACACTCAGATCAAATCACATATCAAGGTCCTTCTTTTATCTGTAATACAAGTCTTACTACTTAGCACAATATATTTTTTTTCACTCACACTCTCTTATACACTTATGGGTATCCTCCTACTATGGTACAATCATAAATTCTCTTTATGCATATACATTTCTTTACTCTTGATACATCCAAGTATCAACCATCAAATTAAATATCATGCTCCATTAATTTTTAACACAAATCCTTGATACTTAATTATTTTCATGGATCGCCCAACTACATAAATTCATGACTATCCAGGACTGGCATGCTGACTCTGATACTTACTCTTGGAACCATCACTGATACTCTTACTCCTTCTACCTATAGTATCAATATTAACTATAATAACACCTATCATAGAACTATTGCTACAAGGTACTATGCTATGGGTATCTCTAGATTAATGCCTACTGCTCACATATCCAACTAAGAAACACTTACAACTAACAAGTCACACTCAGTCAACACTAATACAAGACACAGACATAATTGCAAGTCACTAATTATCATACTAACAAGGAATTCTTAAAGAAAATAAGCTCAAAAAGGAACTGAATTAAGGACTGAAGGTATTTCTACTGCTAGTAAAGAAAAGAAGCGATGGAACAAGGTCCTGTAATAACGAAATAGATAAGTATTGAGATAAGACTTTAAGAACCATTTTAAGATACAACCTGATAATCATACACGTCTGTCAGAAATCATGACACTTAGAATCCTCGCCACGCTAGTAAGCATAGATACGATAAACGACAGGTTCCGTAACTAAGGTATGCAACTCTATAATCATGTCATCTAGAATCTTTGCCACGCCAACCGGTATGGCTGCGAGAAACTCTAAATTCATAACTAAGATATGTACATCCGAAGTCAGGTTCCTATGTTTCTGCCATGACAGCTAATATGGCTGCGATAAATTCTAGATTCCATAACCAATGTAGACGTTTTACCTTTCTCACTGTCCTCATCAACATATGTCATCAGATGATACCGTAAAGTTCAGTCCGTAAAATTCATCTCGATATAAAATCAAAACTTAACAACGATACCAAGAATTAAATTGATAACTGATCAACAAGAATCAAACTCAATATCAACAAGTGAGAATGGACGAAAGCAAGGGGGAAGGATTTAAATTGGAAATTATAATAAGATTCTCAAGGGTCGTCCCAAGAATCTTTCAAGAAATTTGTGATTGAGTATCCTCTCTCATCCTAGTATCCTATGTCCTATATTCTATCGCAGGCATACAGTAGTACAACTACGACGTCGAACTACCATGACATCGCACAACTTGCGAAGTCATACCTGCATGGGCTACCACTAAAAATGTGTCACGACCCGCACCCAAAATTTGGGCACAGGTGCATGGGTACGTCCAGCCTACGCCGCAGCATCGGCGGTAGAACACTGTCTAGGTCACAACACTATCTAATCAATCTCACACTAATATCTAACTCCATAAGGAGACACAGATATCACACTATAATATGGAATACTCAATCACGAAAAATAAAGCACGATGAGATATCGAGGAAATAAATGAAATACAAGATAAGTCTAAACAACAATAAATAGTCTAACCTGCAATCAGTGTCATGACCCACACCCGGTGTAAGGGTACTAGTCAGAAACAACGCCCAGCCTACGCCACAGAATCGGCAGTATAATGCTGTCTAGATAATCTATCTAACAATATAATGAACCACCAATAATGATAGTATACTCAATCACAGAACTAAGATAGAAATGAGCATGAATCAGATAAGAGTAGAATAGTCACAATACAACTCATGAGTCTAAAATAATACATCAATGAGTCTGAAGAAGTAACAAAATAAGCTGGAGACAAATCCAGTACAAAGAATACTACGAAGCTACAACTCCAGGGTCAACTGTCTCAGTTGGGATAAGTCCCTCTTGAGCCAGGATCTCAGGATCTAAACCACAACATCCTGGGGTCCATAAAAGGTAGGGTACCACTCCTCAGTGTCATCTGGAAAAATATATCCAGTCAGGAAAGGAGCAGAGCACATCTCTAACAGCAGTTCTAATTAATGATAAAAACTATGTAACAGTAAATAGCTGTGGATAAACAAGATGCACAATAGATACAAGAGATATATGTACAAAAAGGAAATACTGGAAATAAATACAATAATGAACAATATGCCAATGAAACAATAATACTAATGACTAAGTGTGTGAGTACTAGCTTAACATGTGATCAGCTTGGGCAAAATGCAATACGGCCTGGCAAATCATACGTGCGGTGTATGATCAACACTATTAAGTAATCAGTACTTTATTCAATAGGGATATTGATCACATATCTATACTAATACGATCCCCACCCCAACTGGTATAATAGATCCAACCACGGTATGCTATGGCACGAGATTCCCCAAGAAGATAGCTAGTCTTTCTGAGAATCGGTGTCTGTATATGTACAAGATAACCAATGAAACAATACTTGCACCATATACCAAGGAATAATATCTCATGACGAGATCCGAATATACCAATCCGTGTAACCATAGTGTCAAGAGAACATGGATATCTATACTAGATACAATGAACATAGAGGATATCATAAATGAGAAACTATCAGAGAATGTACTTGCCTGAAGTCCAATAAATAGTCTCACAGATGTCTGACTCGGTGCCTGAAGACCTAGATATGGAATACAACATTAATACAAGGTCCCGAAAAGAGAATAAGTTAAACTAGTCAACTTCTAGGTCAATTCTAAGTCAAAAGTCAACTATGGTCAACTCTAAATCAACTATGGTCAAACCAAGGTCAACTATCTATTTCTAGGTTGCACAAGTCTAACACCAAAATCTTGGGTCAAAATACTAAAATCTAAGTCATAGAACCACATCCTAAAATATTAGGATACCGTATCTCCGGATACGTGAATCCAAGGTTCATAATACACATATATTAATAATAAAGTATAATAATATAGAATATTAATTATAAACAAATAGGAACCATGGTTTTGAACCAACTCGGTATCCCCACAAAGTCACAAACTTGATACCCAAACCCCGTATCTTGAGTATACCACTTATCTTGGTTTCCACAAGGTAATGCTCAAGATACCTTGATATAGTAATTACCCTCATACATAATATAATATAATATATATATATATACATACTAATATTATATAATTAAGAAATATAACAATACTAGTATTATATCTCACAATTAATACATATATATATACATATATATATAAATATAATATATAAACTATATACTAAAACTGCCTAACTGTCACTGAAAGCAGTGTTGAAAAACACTGATTTTTCAGTAAACAGACCTTCAGTGACAGTTCAAGCTGTCACTAAAACACCGTCGCTACTACTGCTGTGTATTTGCACTGCTGCCACCCTTTTGGTGTCACCAAATCGACCGTCGCCGCTGCTGCTTATTCCCGCCCCATGCTGCGTATTTAATGACAGAATCTGTCATTAATTCTGCCATCAATGCTACAGCGGCTGCTGCTGCTGCTGGATATTAATGACAGAATCTGTCATTAATTGTTGCTGTCGCTAAAAGAATAATAATATATATATAACCTATATATATCAATATATATATATAAATCAATTAAATAAATATATACTTCTATATATATATAATCCAACATATATATATTATATATAGCTATATAAATAAATACCAATAGCTATAATACACATCATATGTACTAATGTACATAATACAACATGGTTAAAAGTACACATACATAAATATGTTTAATAAAAATACATCCATTCATATATATAAATAATCATATAATAATTATAAATAATATAATACTTAATTAAACACATATATATATTTTATAAAACATTTTCATATATTTTATATTACTAACATAATTTGTAACATATAAAAATGCATGTAAAAGAAAGCTACATATATATTTATACATTATATTAGTACACATATAATACATAGATCTATGCTACAATAAATACCATAATAAGTACACTATAATAAATATATAACATCTATATATATATACTTAATTATAATTCAAGAATTAAAGCACAAATAATTAGATCTACACATAAACACACCACAAATGGAGAGTATCACACCGTATCCCACTAGATCTAGGATACGCATGCGACACGAGTCCAACACACAACCAATTGTACCCCGAAGGAAACAAGCAAGTCACAAATATTATTTACGAATAAATCAAAGTATCAAATATAGATCTATGTGTCCGTGTCAAAATACGACATGTACAAAGTCCCGTGTCGGAGGGAAAACCTCCAAAATAACACGTATCACCAAATTGTTGGGATACGACCTATACATACCCAATTGTAGACACGACACTAGCCCCAAACACATAAACACATGCCTAATTGATCTATAGGATCAATTGACATACACAACAAAATGTCAATTCGGAATTTCCTCAAAATTGACACAAAAAGTACCATAACTTTCTCCATGGGTCTCCTATGAACACAAAACCAAGTCCTATGGGTAGTACATAAATATGGGTTGATTTTTCATGATTAAATCTCAGATTTAGAAGCGATTTTAAGGGAAAAAACTGAATTATACCTATTGGGAGATGGATTCCCAATGAAACCTCCAATTGAGATAAAATTGCCTCCAAATTGTAGATCATTGCTCCTCTTTGTAGATCCTTGCTTCCACCTTCTAGATCCTTACTTCTCAACTCTCTAATGGTGATTTGGGAAGAAATTTGAATAAATTTGGTAGAAAAATAAAATGGGAATGAAAGAAATTTGGTAGTGGAAAATTCTAGATCTAGATTTGGAATAAAAAGAAAAGGAGAGAGAATTTCCCCCCTCTTTTAATAGGCCGGCCCCTACCCCTTCCTCAAGTAATTATGAAATATCCAATATACCCCTTGGGGCCTCTCATGAAGAAATAATTAAGGAAGGAAGCTTCTAGTCTAATGATTTAATTAATTTAATCCATCTCCTTAACAATGGGCTTTCTAAATGGGCAAAGTCTAACTAATTAATTCATGTTGGTATATGGGTCCAAACTAAACTAGTTAGGTCCACTAATACAAGTCTAAAATAATTAAATAATATCTAACAACAATTAAATAATACAACAAATAATTTTTTACCATGCACAATATTTAATTAAATAGAAAAAGACTAAAATACCCTTTTTTAGAAAATATGGTAGTGACAATCAATAACATCCATATCTCCAAGTATGCTAGAAACAAGTCCTCTATGTCACAGTCTGGAAAAATATTTTTAGTCAGGATGGAACGAAGTACATGCACTAACAGCAGTTCCGCATATATTGACAAAAACTATAATACAGTGTAAAGAAATACAAGACAAATATGAATACTGGCAATAAGAAATACTGGAATAATAAAATACTGGAATAAAATAATCATCATCAATGTACATCTAGCAATGAGTAGAAATACAAGTACACGCTAGAACAATGAACTGGTATATATGTGAATGCTAGAATCATGACTAGAATATAAGGAATGCTATATCAATGTACTAGAGATACATGTCAAGAACATCTAGGTAAGTGTGTAAAATATCAGTATATCATATGATCGGCTTGGGACTGATCAGGCTTGTTACATATGATTAGTTATGATTCATGTAAGGTCAGGCTAACCATCTGGATAGCTATGATGCGAGAAATAGTCAGGCTAATCACATGTAACAGGCTATGAGGCATGTAATAGTCAGGCTGCACCGATGTGAGGTGTGGATAAGCTATAATGCATGTAAGGTTTGGGTATGATCACATAAGCTACTAATATTTCTCCGTTTTCCCCAGCTAGCACGATGGATTCCAAATTACGACTCCTCATGACAGGTCTCGATAATGCCAACTCATGTAAATAACAGTGTTAGAGTCATGTACGCTATACAACAAGAGTTATAGAGATAATCAACATAATAGAAACTGTCAGAGAATGTACTCGCCTGGGGTCCTGCTGTTGGCAATAAAAATGTTCGATTTCTGAGGTCTTGTCTGAAAATCCAACAATCCTATAGACATCATATAATACAATATTGCATCCGACATTACTCTAACACACATTTATAAATGCACTTGACTCAGGGCTATGCTAGGTATGAAACTGGTCAACTAGGGTCAAGTGTGCGTCAAGTTATACGGGTGTCGCGTCTGCAAATGCTGTGCAAAATAGACAGTCAAAAGATACGGGTCGGTGTACATATGGCAGTCTGCTAACATGTCACAGGGTCACAGGTCAATATAACTACGGGGTATCCGTATTTACACTCGGGTCACCTAGTATATATACATATACATATTATTATCTATCATTAATACTTACAATATACATATACACCAAATTAAATACATATACAATACATATACATATGTATATATATACTAATTTAGTGGTATACTATATATATATGTAAATATATACCAAAATACATTTAAACACATACCAATACATGTACCATACCTACATATCGATTAGGTTCATATACTTTATAGATATATCTATGTACATGTACATCAATATACATATAATAACCATATTCATATACTAATACTAATACGTATGCTAATACGTATATACCCACACCCATATACCATACAAACATATACTAAAAGAATACATATACACATACGTACAAAATCCTGAAGGAGGGCAGGAACGAACCTGCGTACGGCACAACGACGATGACGACGATATTGACGATGGTGTTGATGACGATGATGACGACGACATTGACGACGACGATGACGATGGAGGTGATGATGAAGATGATGGTGCTGGTAATGATAATGATGATCGAAGAGGAGGAGGCAGGGCTGTCGGAGTTGCTCAGGCAGGAGGGGAGGGGGAAGGTTCAGGCAAGTGGCGGGTCGAGAGGGAGGTTCAGTCCGGTGTCATGGTGGAGGAGGACTGTACAGCGGTTGGCCACGGGGTAGTTCGAGGGAGGTCGGGATATGGCCGGTGGGACAGTGCAGCGTTCTGGTGGAGGCGGGTTGGGCAGAGGTGGTCGGGGTAGTGGACTAGGGACTGCGGGCTTCAGGCAATGGCGAGGTACAGCAGAGTCGGGGCTCGATGTGGAGGCGGGGACGAGCGGGTCAGGCGAGCGGGGTCGGGACATGTGATGGTGGATGGGTTCAGTCGAAGGATGGCGAGTAACGAGATAGAGAGGGAGGTCGAGGGGAGAGGGACGGGTTCACGTTGGGTGCAGCGGCGCTCCGGTGCAGTCGTGAGGTCGTCGACAAGGAGAATGGCAGGTCGTCGGTCGGCTTCGTCGAGTGGTGGTTCTGGTCGAAGAGAGGCAGGGACTGCAGGCTGTGGGAAGATGAGACGGGAAGGAGAAGGAGTCGACAAAGTTCAGCTAGGGCACAGCGTTGAACTCCGGCGGGGTTACTCCAGTCGGCGGGAAGAGCAAGGAAGAAGGAGATGTCGGCTGGGTATTCTTTTGCTTTGGAAAAAGAGAAAAGTAAAGAAAGGGAAAAAGATTATTTATACAAGTAGGGTATGGGTTTGACCTAGAATTGGTTTGACTGGTCAACCCCTCTTGGAATTGGACTTCTTATGTATGATTTTAAGGGCCATGATTCAAATGGGTTCAAAATGAAAGGCTATGATGCATTGGTTTAAGGTTTGGAGGACCATGGTTTTAAGGAGGTTGGTGTTGCATTACACACTCCTAAAAATATAGAAAAATATACATGAAGGAGAATTGGATTTATTTACGTGTCGTGTCCAATGGGGTAGACACCCTAATGCACTTTTGCACAAAAGTGCCCAACAATTAGAAATTTACACAAAGTTAGGATTATGATTTGTAATTAATTAAAAATAAATGCAATTGGTGTTCTAAAAAAATAGAAGTACAAGGGACTAAAATTAAGTGGGACACAAGTGTCATTAATGAAGAAGACTCAGAATAAAAAAATTATCCTAATTTGGGTTGCTCAAAATGGGTCAAGATTGTGTCTCCAACTTCGATTGGAACGCATAAGGATACAAAATTGGATTTATTCGGACTTAAATAATAACGTCTGCGACAAAAATTGTGCGGCTAAAATGAAGCACAAGAGAACATAATTATAAGTTACAAATGGGTCAGAATGGAAGGCGGACACGTCTAGGACAAGATTATAAAATTAGTCGGAAGGCAATGGCTAGCGTAGTATTCTAATTATCGAAGCAACGGTAAGACACAACAAATAATTAAAATTATGGTAATAAATTATAATTAAATATTATGCAATATTTTCACACATTAAATTATGAAAAGACGAAAATACCCCTAATTTGAAATGTGGGGGTGACATTGTTGCTATTGGAGATGTGCATTTGAGGACAAAGACGGGGGCAGTTCTTATTCTCAAAGATGTCCGTTATGTCCCTGATATCCGTTTCAACCTGGTGTCGGTTGAAAGGTTGGATGACGAGGGTTTCTTCAATCTCTTCGGGAATAGTCGGTGGAAGCTTTCCAAAGGTTCGATGATGATTTCCAGAGGAAGCAAGAGGTCAGGACTTTATTATATAAAAGGGAGCGCACATGGGAAATATTTGATAAACGCGGCTACTGATGCGTCTACCAAGTTGTGGCACATACAGCTCAGCCATATCAGCGAGAAGGAGATGAGCTACTTGGTAAACAGGAAGGTGATTCCAGAGCTAAAGTCTACAAAATTAGAGAGGTTCATGTACTGTTTGGCAGGGAAGCAAAATATGGTGTCTTTCCAAAGTCACCCAAGTTCAAGGAAGCCGGCGTTGCTCGAGTTGATTCACTCGGATGTCTGCGGTCCTATGAAGGTAAAATCCATTGGTGGTACTTATTTTATAACATTTATTGATGAGTATTCCAGGAAGGTATAGGTATATGCCTTAAAGACCAAGGATCAGGTGCTGCCTACTTTCAAGAAGTTTCAGGCCTTCGTTGAAAGGAAGACGGGCAAAAATCTACTATGCATTCGGTCGGACAATGGCGGCGAATATATCGGTCCTTTTGATGCATATTGCAGAGAGCAAGGGATACGACACCAGAAGACTCTGCCAAAGATACCTCAGCTCAATAGTGTAACGGAGCGCATGAACATGGTGCTAAATGAGAGGGTATGGTATTTATTGTCAGAAGAAAACTTGCTGGACAGCTATTGGGATGAGGCTCTTTATACAACTGCTTATATTATTAATTTATCTCCTAGTGCTCCTTTGCAGGGTAATGTGCCTGACAAAGTATGGTACGAAAAAGAGATATCATACAATCACCTGCGAGTGTTTGGTTGCAAGGCCTTCATGCATGTACCGAAGGATGAGAGATCCAAACTTGAGCCAAAGACGAGACGGTACGTCTTTGTCGGCTACAGTCGGGATAATTTTGGCTATAGACTCTACGATGTAGTGGGAAGAAAGCTCTATAGAAGCAGGGATATGGTATTCGTCGAGGATCAGACCATGACCAATACTCAAAATTCTGAGATGTCTTCTGAGGCTGAGGAATTGCCTGACTTAGAGTCATTTTACTTCAAGCAGTTTCCACAGGACATCGCAGAGGATCCAGTTATGGGGGAGCCAATACATGGAGTTTCTCCCAACCTTGATCATCAGCACATTGATGGTGGTCAGGGTGACCCTCAAGAGGACGAGTATGCCGAGGAGGTAGTTCTTGAAGGGGAAGAGGTTGTTGGTATACAGCCAGCACCAGTGGTTCTATTGAGGAGGAGCAATAAAGAGCGTCGACCATCTACGAGATACTCACTAGGTGAGTATGTGCTACTGATTGACAGAGGAGAACCCGAAAGTTTTACAAATACTATAGAAGACAAATACAGGCAGGAGTGGATGGAGGCCATGCAAGAGGAGATGAGTTCCTTGGAGGCCAACTCTACTTATGATCTGGTACGGTTGCTAAAGGGTAAGAAGGCTTTGAAGAAGCGATGAGTTTTTAGAGTGAAGCAGACAGATGATGCAACTCGCCCTCGATACAAAGTGAGGCTGGTAGTTAAAGGCTACGGTCAGCGAAAAGGCATAGATTATGATAATATTTTTTCGTCAATCGTCAATCTGACATCTATTCGTGTAAACCTTCTCACCCAAAATTAGGCCTACTTGGCATAGATAGAGAAACTAGGGCTAGTTTGTATCCAATCGGATACAAGATACGACATTTTACTGAATTATACAAATATTTATATCGCTTAGCGCACCTTACCGTTGCTTCGATAATTGGAGCACAATACTAGCCATTGCCTATCTACAAATTTCATAACCTTGTCCTAGACATGGCCGCCTACTATTCGGACCTTTGTTTAACTTATAATTATGCTTTCTTGTGCTATATTTTAGTCGCACAACATTCGTCGCAGACGTTATTATTTAATTCTAAATAATTCCAACTTTGTACCCCTGTGCGTTCCAATCGAAATTGGAGACACAATCTTGATCCGTTTTGTGCAACCCAAATTTGGTTAATATTCTACTCGGAGCCCTCCACGTCCATGACACTTGTGTCCCACCAAATTTTATCCCCATGTACTCCTAATTAAATCCAGAATACCATACGCATTAATTTTAATTAATTTAATCCAATTTCCATCTTTGTATAATTTTTTAACTGTTGGGCACTTTTATGCAAAAGTGCAGTGAGGTGTCTACACCATTGGACAATACATAAAGAAATCCAACTTTCCCCTTCATAGGAATTTTCCCATAATTTTTGGAATGTATAACGCATTCGTCGCCCCCTTTATTTTAAACCTATCATTGCATTTAAACAATACAATTATGGCCCTCCAAACATCCCCATGTGAGCCCAAGGCCCATCCCAAGGAGATGTTGACCAAAGTCAAATTCCTAGGTCAAACCCAAACCCCAAATCCCATATGTATAAATACAACTTTTTCTCTTTTGTTTATTCATTCACCAAACCCAACCTCAACCCTAGCCGACCCCTCTCCCTTCCTATTCATCTTTAACCTCCTGCCTACACCCGCCGACCTCTCCACGACTAGCCACCGCCTCGTCATCTCCACCATTAGCATCACATCACCATCGTCTTCCTTATCCCAAGCCATCTCCTTCGCCGCATCTCCCATTGGAGCCCGACACCCTGGCCGAGAACACATCCACCCCACGACCTCCTCCTCTCCCTTCGGCCATCTCCACCCTCGACCACCGGACCTCGTCGAACTGCTCCCCGGCCTCCATCTCCTCCTCCCCTTCCCTGTCTACCACCAGCACCGCCTCCACCTCGGACCTCCTCCCTGCTGCCAATCCCCCGATCACGACTACCATTAATCCCGGCCACCTCATCCATGTCCTCTCCTTCCTCCTCCCTGAGTAACACCACCATCACCTCCCAGCTCCTCGCTGTCATCGACCCAACACTCCCTCGCCGGAGTAGCCCTCCCCTGGCCGGATTTTGGTCAGCAATCATCATCACCATCAACCCACCATCAACTCCAGCACTCCATACCACCAGCACCACCACGAGCTCCTCCTCCCACTGGCCAGACCTCCCCCTCCCACTGGCCGAAGCACATCGACACCCCATCACCATCATCATCTCCCATCATCTTCATAACCATCACCATTATCACTATCATCGTCATTATTTTCTTTATCATCGTCATTATCATCATCGTGGTGATCAACATTGTCATCCTCGACTTTATCGTAGTCAACCCCATCGTCGTCATCATCATCTCCGTGCACGTACCCCGAGGTACAAATGTGTTTCCCCCTTTTCATATTTGTATGTGTGTGTATATATATTATATATGTATCCCTAGTATATGTTAATATATATAGTATAAATCTAATTAGTATATATACAATATGTATATTGCATACGTATTTAATTAGCATATATATATATATATATATATATATATATATATATATATATATATGGTATATGTATTTATTTGGTGTATATATGTATTATAAGTAATAATGATATATGCTTGATAATAATAATGTATATTTATATATTTACTAGGTGACCGAGTGTAACCACGGATATCTCGTAGTTATGTTGACCTGTGACCATGTAATATTGTTAGCAAACTGCCATTATGTACACTAACATACTGGCAAGCCCCGTATCATTTGACTGTCTGTCTTGCACAGCAATTACAGACGCGACACTCGTGCGATTAGACGCACACTTGACCCTAGTTGACTAGTGACATACCTAGCTATGCCCTGAGTTCAAGGTATTTATGATTTTGTGTACGTGCTAGTGTAATGACTGATGTTGTATTATATTATATGTATATAGGACATATCAGATTGTTCTGTGCGACTTCAGGAGCAGGTTATTGGTACTTCGCAGCTTTCTTGCCAGGCAAGTATACCTTGCCTTTGTAGTACTGTTTAAATTCAGTTATATTTTTAGCTGCATGTTTATTGTTTTAGATTATATAACTGTGCGCGTCCGAGAGAGACTTGGGTACAGTCAACGAATGCGTTGACTTTAGGACTTGTGTCTAACCTAGTGTCTAGTAGACCCACCTAAAGTTGCGGAGTTATTGGTATGACTCCCCAGGCCTTGACACATTTCTTACACGTATTGTGAGTCTCATGTAGGGCACGGTCTTGCGTACGCGGTTGGCCACCTATACGTGTAGGTCGTACGATGGATAGGGTATAACTGCTAATAGTGATGCATGCTAGAAGACTTAGCAATTATTAGTAGGCGGAGCATAGAATATCGTAGTACGATGGTCCAATCCTTGTCCTTGTTTGGTTGTAAGGTTGGGCTATTGTTCTAACGATAGACTATGAGCCAGAGTTACGATGCCTCGACGTAGTAGCTAAGGCGTGTTGTGGATACGATATGCATAGATCATTGGGCGGGGAGGACGACTAGTAGGCGTATAGGACACCCACTTCCTTTATTCAGATTCCACGCTCGACGGAGCGATATGGACGTTATATACTATATAGATTCCATG
The DNA here is from genome assembly GCA_036927795.1 of Iris macrosiphon. Classification (NCBI taxonomy): domain Eukaryota; kingdom Viridiplantae; phylum Streptophyta; class Magnoliopsida; order Asparagales; family Iridaceae; genus Iris; species Iris macrosiphon. The sequence continues at coordinate 182,121,746 of JAYESA010000005.1, read as the reverse complement.
TTCTTTGGAGCGATATGGACATTATATACTATGCAGATTCCCCATTCTTCGGAGCGGTAGGACGTTATTATATTACATTGCGCCCTTGTATTGGGGGCATATGTGGCATATACTAGCTAGTTGTCATGATTGGTGAATTATGTCAGCTTATGTCTAGCCTACACTTTTCTATACACTCAAAGTTGTCCTCAAAGTGCATTTCACTTAGATGGTTAGCGCATCCTTTTTATTTATTCAGTATTTACTTTATGGCATGCTTCTATGTATCTTGTTATGTCCCTTTGAGGACCTGGTCCCTTTCTAGGTGTAGATGTTCATGAGTATTCGCAGAAGCGTAGATCCGAACTGGTTACTTATATTCCGAGCAGGTCTTCTCTTCGAGTCTCAGTGGTTGATAGTTATGGTACTTACATTGTATTTGTCTTGTTTATTGTTTATTGTTTATTCTAATTCGGTAGTGGATTTGTTTCCATCCGATTGTCATCTTTAGATACTTTACATTGAGATCTAGTTTCATAGATACTAGTCAATTATTTATGTTTGATTTTATGGATGAGATTTAGATGATATCCTGTGACTTGAGATTTAGTTATACCACTTATGAATTATTGTTCATATTACAGCGTACGTGTGTATCATGGTATCCATATATTGGAGTTGTCATATACATGCGGCTGACATGCTTACGTGTCCTAGTCCTACATATTTTGGGACTAGGGCATGACATGTTTTTAGTGGTGGCCCATGCAGGTCAAGAGCATATTGTCTCAGTTATGTTACTATACCGAGCAAGCCTGCACCTAGGATTCGAGTATAGGATCTCATCCATAATTGACTATGACTTATCTTCCTTCCAATCTGTTCTATTTGAATAGCTGCGTCCTGCCTAATTCATGTGCTTCCCTAATAGTTTCTTGTGTATAGCCTTCTCCTAGAATATAGAAGTCTATGTTGTTAGATAATAAGTAGGGTAACATTCCTATTAAGAGTACAACTAGGATAATGACACATCACTGAGTTAGAATACTTAATGAACCCTAGCAACCCTTACTCGTAGAATGATTAACCATTATCTCTTGATAATTAGGGATGACTTGAGAGCAGTATAGACACAACTAGAGTGAGTTATAAATTTAACTATATTGTTTGACCCTAGCATTGAGGGACCAATAGAAATCCAAGGTTGAATATTATGACCAAAACTTAACTTTTATAGTGAGATAGTATTATAGGACTGTAAAGTTAGGTTCTTGTCCTGATACTAGCAGACAATACTTTAGGAAGCCGGGAGGAACGAATATAACATTTTCCTTAATGAAACCTCGAACACAGATATTAGTAAACCACATCCCCCTTAGAAAACTATAACATTATCTAGAGTCTTTCTATTTAGTTTTATATCTTGTTCCTCTGTAAATTTAGCGCTCGCTATAATTGTGCGACGACTAATTATGTTCTTCTATTCTTCATCTTTCAAGATGTGCCACCTAATACTTTTGATTGAAGGCCAAGTGTATTCTTTGATGATAGAAATATAGATTGCTAGGATTATAGTTTGTTAATCTAGAAATTTAAATTTCTGTGCTTGGTAATTAGAACTTGATAGTTTTGAGTTATTCCTGTAGATTGTGACATGAAGATTATCCCTTAGTTTTAAATCGCATAACTTGTACCATACCTCGATACGAGTTATATTTCCCTTCTCCCTTGAAGGCCAGTAACTCTCTATTCTTAGTATTAACACTTGTATTCTATGAACACTATGATTAAGACTTAAGATGACCATTACCTATATAAGGCAATAGGATACCCTCATCAGTACCAAGATCTTTCCCTCGTATACCTTAACAATAGTTTCTACTTTATTTACAAAGACCAAGTAATTTTGTAGAATCTCCTTTAAGGCAGTTGCAGTATTAGTTTATTATTTTAAGTTGGGTAGTATGCCTCACAACCTAGTATCCTATAGTCCGTTTATCTTTTATTGAAGTGTAATTGAATGACATTAACTATATGCTTGCATAAGACGATAGTGTTTATCCCGACTGTAACACTTAGAGATCCATGCCTTATTTGGTCGACTAGCGACTTAGATAAGGAGTTTGTATGATAACTGTAGAGATTATAGAGTATTTTATTATTATTTATTTTGTTTTGTTTTTGTGAACTTGAATTAATTTGTACCTCCTTTCATTATAATCTAGCGTACTTATATTTGCTGTACTACCTTGACTTATGCTGCTATTATAGCCTAGTTTTGCAAGATTATTCTTTATCGAGCTTGTTCATGACATATGTATTGTTGGAGTAATACACTAATATATTTTAGAATCAGTGTATTACGGTCTTATCAACCATAGTGCGCTTGGTTCGTCCTTCGCATAACTACCTTACGTGGATTGAGATATATAGTGATTAGTAAACGAATGTACTTGCCCTCTAGATATGTCTGAGCATATCGTATCAGTTACATAACTGTACTGATACAAGCATGGGAATAGGAATTACCAAAATAGGATCTCAATCCACAACTCCTTGACAATTCCCTTTGAATTATCTAAACGCCTTGATCCCCATACATGTATTCTATTACCTCCCCCTTGAACTCTTTATTTTTGTTTTCCGTCTTTCCCTCTTTCGGAGAGACGAACGCTAGTGCTTGGTATAAGTTTGATACATTGATGGTACGAGATATACCCCATAGGGCAATCACATTACTTGATGATTATTTTTCGTAATTAAGGGTATATCATAGGTGATATATTTTATGAAAACTCTTGAGGATTACTAAACATGATTGAATAAATTGAGGAATAAGTTTTCATAAATGTAAGTGCCTTAGGTGATAGATGGATAAATTCTAAGTTGGGTAGAAGTTGCATTGTCAACTTGAGAGAAATTTCTTATAGATTATGATCGAGTAAAAATTAGATTGAGAGGTTCAAGTTATTTTAATTTTTTGGGAATTTTAGGAGAATAATTAAGATGATAAGGATTAATGAATTTTAAAAACCGTGAGATGGCGAACCAAATACTTATACTTGAGCATATGATTTAAATTTTAAAATATTAAAGAGTGAATCTCCGATTTAAACTTTGAGGATAAATATAGAAATCTAGACTTGAACAAGTGGTGAATTAGATTTCAAATTTCATAATTTGAGGCCTTAAATTAAAAATTAAAGGTTGATTGTGGGATTACCTATTTGAAATATTGAGGATACAAATTGAATTTAAATTCGAAGAGTACAGAATTCACAAGTTGAAAATAGAAATAATATGTGGTTATAATTATTTTCTAGAGGAGATTATGATAATTGGAGATTGCGATATAAAATTTTGAGGTGGGATGTCATATAGATTTGAATTAGATTTGGATGTGATTATTTTAATTTGAAAAATTGAAAAGATAGTGTAATGTGTTGTAGTTCGATTTAAATAATGGTTAATCTAAATTAAAAGTGATTGCGATGGATTTAAATAAGTTTTAGATTTTTGGAAAGAGATTGCAATAGACTTGCCTTACGTAAGCATGTGAAGGATTTAAACCAAATTATGTCTTATTTTAATTTCGAGGACGAAATTAATTTTTAAGTTGGGTAGATTGTAAACCCCCTCATCTAAAAGTAGGCCTACTTGGCATAGATAGAGAAACTAGGGCTAGTTTGTATCCAATCAGATACAAGACACGGCATTTTACTGAATTATACAAATATTTATATCGCTTAGCGCACCTTACCATTGCTTCGATAATTGGAGCACTACACTAGCCATTGCCTATCTATAAATTTCACAATATTGTCCTAGACATGCCCGCCTACTATTCTGACCTTTGTGTAACTTATAATTATGCTTTCTTGTGCTATATTTTAGTCGCACAACATTCGTCGCAGACGTTATTATTTAATTCTAAATAATTCCAACTTTGTACCCCTGTGCGTTCCAATCGAAATTGGAGACACAATCTTGACCCATTTTGTGTAACCCAAATTTGGTTAATATTCTACTCGGAGCCCTCTACGTCCATGACACTTGTGTCCAGCCAAAATTTATCCCCATGTACTCTTAATTAAATCCAGAACACCTTGCGCATTAATTTTAATTAATTTAATCCAATTTTTGTCTTTGTACAATTTTTCAACTGTTGGGCACTTTTATGCAAAAGTGCAGTGAGGTGTCTACACCATTGGACAATACATGAAGAAATCCAACTTTTTTCTTCATAGGAATTTTCCTATAATTTTTGGAATGTACAACGCATACGTCGCCCCCTTTATTTTAAACCTATCCTTGCATTTAAATAATATAATTATGGCCCTCCAAACATCCCCATGTGAGCCCAAGACCCATCCCAAGGAGATGTTGACCAAAGTCAAATTCCTAGGTCAAACCCAAACCCCAAATCCCACATGTATAAATACAACTTTTCTCTTTTGTTTATTCATTCACCAAACCCAACCTCAACCCTAACCGACTCCTCTCCCTTCCTATTCATCTTCAACCTCCTGCCTACACCCACCGACCTCTCTACGAAGAGCCGCCGCCTCGCCATCTCCACCATGAGCATCACATCACCATCATCTTCCTTATCCCAAGCCATCTCCTCCGCCTCATCTCCCGCTGCACCCGCTGGAGCCCGACGCCCTGGCCGAGAACACCTCCTCCCCACGACCTCCTCCTCTCCCTCCAGCCATCTCCACCCTCGACTACCGGACCTTGTCGAACTGCTCCCCGGCCTCCATCTCCTCCTCCCCTTCCATGTCTACCACCAGCACCGCCTCCACCTCGGACCTCCTCCCTGCTGCCAGTCCCCCGATCACGACCACTATTAATCCCGGACACCTCATCCATGTCCTCTCCTTCCTCCTCCCTGAGTAACACCACCATCACCTCCCAGCTCCTTGCTGTCATCGACCCAACACCCCTCGCCGGAGTAATCCTCCCCTAGCCGGATTCCGATCAGCAATCATCATAACCATTAACCCAACATCAACTCCAGTACCCCACACCACCAGCACCACCACGAGCTCCTTCTTCCACTGGCCGTACCTCCCCCTCCCACTGGCCGGAGCACATCGACACCCCATCACCATTATCATCTCTCATCATCTTTATAATCATTACCATTATCACTATCATCGTCATCATCGTCTTTATCATCGTCGTCGTGATCAACATCGTCATCGTCATCTTCGTCGTAGTCACCCCCATCGTCGTCATCATTATCTTCGTGCACGTACCCCGAGGTACGAATGTGTTTCCCCTTTTTCATATTTGTATGTGTGTGTATATGTATTATATATGTATCCCTAGTATATGTTAATATATATAGTATAAATCCAATTAGTATATATACAATATGTATATTGCGTACGTATTTAATTGGCATATATATATATATATATATATATATATATATATATGGTATATGTATTTATTTGGTGTATATATGTATTATAAGTAAATAATATATGCTAGATAATAATAATGTATATTTATATATTTACTAGGTGACCGAGTGTAACCACGGATATCTCGTAGTTACGTTGACCTATGACCATATAATATTGTTAGCAAACTGCCATTATGTACACTGACATACTGGCGAGCCCCGTATCATTTGACTGTCTGTCTTGCACAGCAATTACAGACGTGACACCCGTACGATTAGACGCACACTTGACCCTAGTTGACCAGTGACATACCTAGCTATGCCCTGAGTTCAAGGTATTTATGATTTTGTGTACGTGCTAGTGTAATGACTGATGTTGTATTATATTATATGTATAGAGGACATATTGGATTATTCTGTGCGACTTCAGGAGCAGGTTATTTGTACTTCACAGCTTTCTTGTCACGCAAGTATACCTTGCCTTTATTGTACTATTTAAATTCAGTTATATTATTAGTTGCATATTTATTATTTTAGATTATATAACTGTGCACGTCCGAGAGAGACTCGGGTGCAGTCAATGAATGCGTTGACGTTAGGACTTGTGTCTGACCTAGTGTCTAGTAGACCCACCTAAAGTTGCGGAGTTATTGGTATGACTCCCCATGCCTTGACATATTTCTTACACGTGTTGTGAGTCTCGTGTAGGGCACGGTCTTGCGTACGTGGTTGGCCACCTGTACGTGTATGTCGTACGACGGATAGGGTATAACTGCTAATAGTGATGCATGTTAGAAGACTTAGCAATTATTAGTAGGCGGAGCATAGAATATCGTAGTACGATGGTCCAATCCTTGTCCTTGTTTGGTTGTAAGGTTGGGCTATTGTTCTAACGATAGACTATAAGCCAGAGTTACGACGCCTCGATGTAGTAGCTAAGGCGTGTTGTGGATACGACATGCATAGATCATTGGGCGGGAAGGACGACTAGTAGGCGTATGGGACACCCACTTCCTTTATTCAGATTCCACGCTCGACGGAGCGATATGGACGTTATATACTATACAGATTCCATGTTCTTCGGAGCGATATGGACATTATATACTATGCAAATTCTCCGTTCTTCGGAGCGGTAGGACGTTATTATATTACATTGTGCCCTTGTATTGGGGGCATATATGGCATATACTAGCCAGTTGTCACGATTGGTGAATTACGTCAGCATATATCTAGCCTACACTTTTCCATACACTCAAAGTTGTCCTCAAAGTGTATTTCACTTAGATGGTTAGCACACCCCTTTTATTTATTCAGTATTTACTTTATGGCATGCTTCTATGTATCTTGTTATGTCCCTCTGAGGACCTGGTCCCTTTCTAGGTGTAGATGTTCATGATTATTCGTAGAAGCGCAGATCCGGATACTTATATTCCGAGCAGGTCTTCTCTTCAAGTCTCAGTGGTTGATAGTTGTGGTACTTACATTGTATTTGTCTTATTTATTCTTTATTCTAATTCGGCAGTGGATTTATTTCCATCCGATTGTCATCTTTAGATACTTTACATTGAGATCTAGTTTCATAGATACTGGTCAATTATTTATATTTGATTTTATGGATGAGATTTAGATAATACCATGTGACTTGAGATTTAGTTATACCACTTGTGAATTATTGTTCATATTACAGCGTACGTGTGTATCATGGTATCCATATATTGGAGTTGCCATGTACATACGGCTGGTATGCTTACGTGTCCTAGTCCTACGTATTTTGGGACTGGGGCATGACAATTCGGGTGGTGCTAACATTGGCAGCCAGTTTTGACTTGGAGGTCGAGCAAATGGACATGAAGACGGCATTCCTCCACGGTGACCTTGAGGAGGAGTTGTACATGAAGCAGCCAGAGAGATTCTGTGATAAGGGCAAGTGACACTTGGTCTGTTGGTTGAGGAAGAGCTTGTATGGTCTGAAGCAGGCTCCGAGGCAGTGGTACAGGAAGTTTGAGTCATTTATGGGAGAGCATGGTTATTCACGGACGACGTCGGACTACTGTCTATTTGTGAGGTACTTTGCCAAGGATAATTTTATCATTTTACTGCTCTATGTTGATGATATGCTACTGGTGGGTCGGAATACCAGTATGATAGCTGAGTTGAAGCGCCAACTGGGCACGACCTTCTCTATGAAGGATTTGGGTGCAACAAAGACTATTCTTGGGATGGAGATCAGGCGAGAGAGAGAAAGAGTCCAAGCTGCTACACTTGTCCCAAAAAAGTACATTCACCGGGTACTTTAGCGTTTCGGGATGGACGGGTCAAAGAAAGTGAGTAACCCCCTTGCGGCTCACTTTAAGTTCATTAAAGAGCCGTGTCAATCTACCGAGGATGAGAAGGAAGATATGGAGCGGGTTCCATATGCCTCATCTGTGGGGAGTCTTATGTATGTTATAGTATGTACGAGGCCAGACATCACTCACGCAGTTGGCACAGTTAGCAGGTATACTTCCTATACTGGAAGGGTACATTGGAGTGGAGTCAAGTGGATTATACGATATCTTTCGGGCATTGTCGATTGGAGACTTTCTTTTGGTGGTGACGAGCTGAAGTCTGTTGGGTATACCGACACTGATATGGCTGGAGATGTAGACACGAGATGATCAACTTTGGGCTATGTGATGATGTTTGTTGGTGGAGCAGTATCGTGGCAGTCGTGGTTGCAGAAGTGTGTTGCCTTATCGAAGACAGAGGCAGAGTACATTGCAGCGACGGAGGCTTGCAAGAAGTTGTTGTGAATGAAGAAACTGTTACAGAAAATTGGACTAAAGCAAGAGCAGTAACCTTTGCTTTACGATATTTAGAGTGTTATTCACCTTGTGAAGAACCAGACATTTTATAGCCAGTCTAAGAACATTGATACCCGATATCATTGGATACAGGACATGGTTGAAAAGAAGCAAGCGACGCTTGAGAAGGTTCATACAGATGATAATGGAGCAAACATGTTCATAAAGGTTCTACCAAGGAGAAAGTTTGAGTACTGCAGGTGGATCGTCGGGATGACGGCCCCCTCCAGATAGTTATGAATGGAGAGATTTGTTGGAGTAGTGGGGTTCCCAGCCTATGTGGAGAATACCCCGGAGTGCGACGAGCGCTATTCGTGTGTCAAAAAAGATCGGAAAGTGCATCGAGCACCGTGTATTAAAATATTTATGGTAAGCAAATATTATATGGGATTTCCATATTTGACTTTAATTATATATTAATGATTGGATAACTTTCCATATAATTGGATTTTTAATTTATGGCAAGTCAATTTATGATTTAATTTTTATTAATATATGATTGAATGTAATTAGATTTCCATAAATATTTTTAGCTTTCATATATAGATTTCAATATGGAAACACTAATTCATGCAAAGGTTTATATAAAGGCTCATGCAATATACAACAACATGGGAAAAAATAAGAAGAAAAAAAATAAGAGTGAGGAAAAAAGGTGGCAAGAGTATCATTGCAACTTTGGAGAGGAGAAAGAAGGATTGGAGGCCGTTTCAAAGAAGATCAATTTGGGGTATTTTTTTATTATCTTTTTTCTTCGTGGTTGTAATCTATTTTCTCTTCAAAAGAGTTGCGGTGATCCGTGTTGGATCGGTGATGAGCTTGTAAAGGGTGTAATCTCTTTATTCCATCAGTAGAGGTTCTTCAAGGTTGGACTCCGATGGTCCCGTAGTTTTTCTCATCTGGGTTTTCCACATAAAAATCTCCGTGACTGCGATTTATGTTTGGTGTTTTTTGATTTGTTCATTTTGCTCGGTTCTCTCGCAGGTACTCTCTGGTTTGGGGAACGGTTTCCGTGTTTCATTTCCAACATCACCATCATAAATAGTTTTTAGAACCCTAATATAGACCTCATATAGATGACGTAACAACAACCTCTTATAATAATTTCTAAGAGGAATCATGAAAATAATCACAACTACTTTTAAAAAATACCGAAAATCACAAGTTTAGAGTGTAAGGAGGACTTGCCTTGATGTACCAAGTAAAAACTATGAAGTAGATATGAAAAATGTAATTTTTTTAGGTTCAAAGGGAGGGGGTTGTTGTATTGTAGGTAGGAGGGGTGGAGTGGGGAGGTAGTTGAAAGAAAGTTAGGAAAGAAAGAAGAAAGAAAAAAATAAGCTTTTATAAAGCTTTGAAATTTTTTTCCTTTAATAATAAACAAATAAAATATCTAAAGATGATAACATAGAATGAGATGGAAAGATAAGAAGAGACGGAGGGTTTTGTACGTGGGTAGAAGGTGGATTCCTTTGGAAGCAAAACAAAAGTTTGTAAAGGATATTTTGGTGATTAGCTTAGGTAAAACTAGATTAGGGTTTAACTAAACCGAATTATCACCTAACCTAATTTAATCCCTTATAAAAATTAAAAAAACTTAAACCAATGATGACTAGGCATGATGACACCTCAAATATAATAATATAATAATTATTATTATTATTATTTTATTATTATTATTATTATTTATTATTTATTATTATTATTATTATTATTATTATTATTATTATTATTATTATTATTATTATTATTATTATTATTATTATTATTATTTATTTTTTTATTTTTATTTTTTTATTTTTTATTTTTTATTTTTTTATTTTTATTTTTATTTTTATTTTTATTTTTATTTTTATTTTTATTTTTATTTTTATTTTTATTTTTATTTTTATTTTTATTTTTATTTTTATTTTTATTTTTATTTTTATTTTTATTTTTATTTTTTATTTTTTATTTATTTTTACTTTTACTTTTACTTTTACTTTTACTTTTACTTTTACTTTTATTTTTATTTTTATTTTTATTTTTATTTTTATTTTTATTTTTATTTTTATTTTTATTTTTATTTTTATTTTTAGTTTTATTTTTAGTTTTATTTTTATTTTTATTTTACACAAAAATAAATATTATTATTATATTAAAATTTGGGAGACAAAAAATTTATATTCTTAAAATAATAAAGTTTTTCTCATAACATTATTTTCTTGAAAAACTTATTTTCCCATAAAAATATATATTACTATTTTTTATATAAATAATATTATAATAATAAAGTTTTGGAGAACAAATATGACATATATAAACCTATGTGTATATTTTAAAATATGCTCTCCTATTGAACTATATCTAATATCGGGTTTTTTTATTAAATGGATTTTTTAAAGTATAGATATAATATATGAGTTTGAATAAACCATTCTCTTAAGTGAACTTGGTTATTATTGCACTTAGGTAATTTGTGCATTTTTACTGTCTCTTCGCGAGCCGTCGTGAACCCGGTATCTTCATCTCAAAATTTGTACCGAACTTCAATTATGAACTTATTTATATCGTTCATAGCTATTTGGACTGCTCTGGACTCATTGGGACAGTCTGTTACATCATTTTGGATCATCTAGAGCAGTGCGATATTATATTATTCCTTGTCGATACGTACGTGTCATGCCCGTCGACTTTAACTAAACTGAGGCAAGTACATTATACTTGGATTTACCTTTACATTTATAAATTCTATTATGAATGTTACATGTCATTCTTGTTGGTTATTTTGACACTATGATTCGTGCACATGGACGACTTGTCTTGATCATGATTGAGTTGTATACGTGTCATGACTCATGATTATTTGGATTTTTATGCGTGAGGCCGAGTTGTGATGAATGCTATTCGTATCATGACTTCGTGAATTTTTGTGTCATTCTTCGTGATTATTTGTATCCTTGACATATGTTATCTGTATCGTGATCCATGATTATCCGTTCTTCATAAGTGGTGACAATCTATTTTCGTGATTTGTGATTACTTGTCTTTTGTTATTGTTATAAGAGAGAGTCAGACGAGATAATACATTAGTAGACATGTGGTAAACCCTATTTTCTTATTCGATCTGATAGATAGCAACTGTACACCTCACGTATGACATGTTGTATTAAGCCTAGCCCATATATGTTGAATCATGTATTCTAGGTCACACGGTGTTACTATTCTTGTCAGATCTTGACATTCTTGTTCTAGACTTACTCGTTTACATGTAGCCAATTTACATGATTATTAATTTATATATTGCCAGTTTTTATGTTGTCAGTTTTATATTTCTACTTGTTCCATTACATGATGTCATTACTTGCTAGTCTAGTTTTACTTATTATATAGTCTTTCCATAATAAATTTATGCATGCATTGGTACTTTCTAGTGGTAATAGTACTTGCTTCAATCCTGACTAGATGTTGCATATTAGGATGTTATGCCCCATACTCTCGGACTTCTGGATGAGGATATAGTTGAGATCGCTCTTTCATCCTTGACCATGAGGTTGCCTCTGTAGAGATATAGATTAGCATTTCTCTATTTCAGTACTTCTACTAGTTTTATTTCCTTTAGTTATTGATTGGATTTGTCTCTAGAATATTACATGGATTGTATAAGCATTTTGGATTCTAGACTTGTGACTTTAGATGTTTTCGTTATGTTGTATTGGATTTATCTTTCCTTATTCATATCTCCCTTTAGCATGCTGTGATTGAGTATATATTTTTATTGGTTGGACTTGTATTATTTATTGAGGTATAGACAACGTTCTACCTTCGATACTGTGACGTAGACTGGACGTACACACATACTCATGTCCGATCATCCGGTTGCAGGTCATGACACCCCCAGCATGAGGCACTTTGCTGTGTTACTGGGATGCATTCCTGGAGTGGATGCCCTGGTATACCCCTTCCATGAGAATATTCCAAAGATTGATTCTAGGTCGATACTCATATTCATAAGAGTTGGATGTAGTGGTTGGAGAGTATTGAGTGATCCCTCTTATAACTACTCTAAATTGGGATTAGGGGTATTTTAATAATTTTACTAGTCATTTTATCTATGTACTTATATTTAATTAGTGGTTAATTAGAATTAGTTATTACTCATTGTCATGACTAGAATATTCTATTTGGTTAGTTAGATGTCATCCATAATCAAAGGATTTCATTCATTTAGGTTTAGAAATCAATTAGAGTAGAATGGCAAACTTGTAAATGGATCAAATCAATCATGACAAAACCATTTCCCCAAGCCTTCTTTATTTTATTTATTTCCTCCACCACTTCTTCTTCTTCTCCACTTCATCTTCTGTATCTCCTCAAGAGTGGAGAAACTATAATTTTCCAATTTATACCAAATCCTAAAATTCTACCATTACCACACCATTTTACATTCAAAAAAAATTTCATATGGAGAGTTGGCACTTGCAGCTCAAGGAGGAAGCCAAGGAGAAGCACTAGCAAGGAGGTTTGGAGCTACTTCTTCCATCAAAATCAAATTCGTAGATCTAGAAGGAGGACCCAATTTCCATTGCAAAGTTGTCATTTCCAACATTTCTATAGTTTAGAATCTTTAATTATCATATAGTATACCTCTCTTTAGGAGATTCAACCCTCTAGTAGGATTATTAGCTTCTAATGGACTCTTTAGGGATAGATTTATGTGCTTGAAGTATGATTTTGTAGTAATTACAAATTTTCCACACCAAGCATTTGTAGAATGGTCACAATAAGAATCTAGCCTAATTTAGTATTATGCTTGTATCCACGTGTCCTACTTATGATATCGAAGGCTTGTGTTATGATACATTGGGATACACTTGACAAATTTTGATAATTCATATGAAATTATGTTTTCAATAGTTTATTTGTGTTTAAATTCTATTTGTCACGATTGCATATGAATTTGTGATTGGAAAAGTGTGTCCATGTGTCATGGGACTCTTTATATCACAATTAGTGTCATATAAGGGGCTATTATTTCATTTGTATAGGTCTCTATGGAATTGGAGTGGTATCATGGGTGTATCATATGAGTATCACAAGGTTGTGCACTATAGGTGTTTGAGGATTTGTCTACACTAGTGTGTGTTGGTGTATCATAGAGCTGTGGGTGTTTGCACAATTGCAAGTATGTGTGAGTAGGATGGTGGGTGGAAATAAGCATGTGCTGTAAATCCCCTCACCCAAAATTTGACCTACTTGGCATAGATATAGAAATTAGGGCTAATTAGAATCCAATTAGAAAGAGAATACGGTATTTTATTTAATTATACAATATTTATATCGCATAGTGCACCTTACTGTTGCTTCGATAATTGGAGCGCCTCACTAGCCATTGCCTTCCTACAAATTTCACAACCTTGTCCTAGACGTGCCCGTCTACCATTCTGACCTTCGTGTAACTTATAATTATGCTCTCTTGTGCTATATTTTAGTCGCACAACATTCGTCACGGACGTTTATAATTAATTCTAAATAAATACGACTTTGTATCCTTGTGCGTTCCAATCAAAATTGGAGACACAATCTTGACCCATTTCGTACAACCTAATTTATGATAAAATTCTACTCTGAGCCCTCTATGTCCATGGCACTTGTGTCCCACTTAATTTTATCCCCATGTACTTTTAATTAATTCCAGAACACCTTGTGCATTAATTTAATTAATTTAATCTAATTTCCATCTTTGTGCAATTTTCCCAATTGTTGGACATTTTTATGCAAAAATGTATTAAGGTGTCCACACCATTAGACAATACATGAAGAAACCCAAGTTTCCCCTTCATATGAATTTTCCTATAATTTTTGGAATGTGCAATGCGCGACATTGTCCCTTTATTTTAAACCAATCCTTGCATTTAAACAATGCAATTATGGCCCTCCAAACATCCTCATGTGAGCCCAAGGCCCAACCCCAAGGAGTGTTGACCAATCCCTAATGGTTCCTTGAGTATAGCCCCTGCTTGATTCATGTGCTTCCCTAATGGTTCCTTGAGTATAGCCCCTGCTAGAATATAGAAATCCCTGTTGATAGGATGATAATTAGGGTAACATTCCTATTAAGAATACGACTAGGGCATTGACACATTATTAAGTTTAGACTACCTAATGAACCCTAGAAACCCTTACCTGTAGAATGATTGACCATTATCCCTTGATAATTAAGGATGACTTGAGAGTAGTATAAACACAACTAAAGTGAGTTATAAATTCAACCATATTGTTTGACCCTAGCATTAAGGGACCAATAGAAATCCAAGGTTGAATATTAGGACCAAAACTTAAATTTTATAGTGAGATAGTATTATAGAACTATAAATTTAGGTTATTGTCCTAATATTAGTAAATAGTGCCTTAGGAAGCCAAGAGGAATGAATATAATATTTTATTTTATCATACCTCGAACACAGATATTAGCATACCACCTTCCCTTAGAAAAACCATGATATTATCTAGAGTCCCTCTATTTTTTAATTCAAATCTTGTTCCTCTGAAAACTTAGCGCTCGCTATATTTGCGTGACGACTAATTATGTTCTTCTATTCTTCATCTTTAAATTCGTGCCACCTAACCTTTCTGATTTTAGGCCAAGTGATTTTATCTTATGTTAAGGATATATAGTTTGCTAGGATTTTAGTTATAATCTTAAAATTTGAATTATGTGCTTGGTAGTTAGAACTTGATAGTTTGAGTTGTTCCTTTAGATTGTGATCTGATTATTCTTAGTTTTAAATTACGTAACGTGTACCCCACCTCAATATAGGTTATATCCACTTTCCCCTTAAAGGCCAGTAACTTTTCCATTCTTACTATTGACACATGTTCTATGAGCACTATTATTAAGACTTAAGGTGACCATTACCTATATAATGCAATAGGAGACCCTAGTAAGTACCAAGATCTTTTTCGCATATACCCCAATAAGAGTTCATACTTTATTTATAAGAATAAGGTTATTTGGTAAATTTCCCTTAAGACTGTCACAGTATTAGTTTATTATCTGGGTAGTATACCTCACAACCTAGTAACACATAGTCCTCTTGACACATTATTGAAGTATAACTGAATGACATTAACTGTAGACTTGCATAAGAAGATAAAATTTATTCAGACTGTAGAACTTAGAGGCCCATACCCCTATTTTGTCGACTAGCAACTTAGACAAGGAGTTAGTATGGCAACTGTAGAGAATTATAGAGTATTATCTTTTGTGAACTTGAATTATTTTGTAAACTTCTCTCATCATAATATAGCGTACTTATATTTGTTATACTACCTTGACTTATGTTGCTATTAAAGCCTAGTTTTGCAAGCTTATTCTTTATCAAGCTTGTTCATGACATATGTATTATTGGAGTGCTACACTAATACATTGTCTAATCAGAATCAAATGTATTACGGTCTGATCAACCTTAGTACATTTTGTTCGCCCTTCGCATAACTACTTTACGTGGATTGATGATATATAGTGATTAGTAGACGAATGTACTTGCCCTCTAGATATGTGTGAGCATATCGTATCAGTTACATAACTGTACTGATACGGGCATGTGAATAGAAATTACCAAAATAGGATTTCAATCCACAACTGCCTTGACAATTCCCATTTGAATTCTTTAAATGCCTTGATCCCCATACTTCTAAATCTATTACCTCCCCCTTGAACTCTTTATTATTGTTTCCGTCTTCCCTTATTTCGGAAAGACAAAATCTCGTGCTTGGCATAAGTTTGATACACTGATAGTACTAGATATACCCCATAGGCTAATCACATGGCTTGGTGACTCCTTTTTATAATTGATAAGAGCATATCATATATGATATAGTTTGGGTGTTAAAACCTTGAGGATTGAATAGCATAATTAAATAATTTGAGGAATATTTCCCTTAAATATATAGCCTTATGTGATAGATGGATAAATTCTAAGTTGGGTAGAAGTTGCATTATTAACTTGAGAGAAATTTCTTTTAGATTGTGATCGAGTGAAATTAGATTGAGAGGTTCAAGTCATTTTAATTTTGAGAATTTTAGAAGAATGATTAAGATGATGAGGATTAATAAATTTTAAAAAAATCGTGATATGGCGAACCAAATATTTCTACTTGAGCATATGATTTAAATTTTGAATATTGAAGGTTGAACCATCGATTTAAACTTTGAGGATAAATATAGAAAGCTAGACTTGAACAATTGGTGAATTAGATTTCAAATTTCACAATTTGAGGCCTTAAATTTAAAAGTTAAATGTTAATTGCGGGATTATCTATTTAAAATATTGAGAATGCAAATTGAATTTAAATTTGAAGAGTACAAAAATTCATAAGTTGAGGATGGGAATAATGTTTGATTAGAATTGTTTTCTAAAGGAGATTATGATAGTTGGAAATAGTGGTGTAAAATTTATACGCGTTATTTAATTCTTGAAGATGTTATATGGATTTAATTCAAAATTGGACGTTGATGATTTGAAAAAGTGAGAAGAGATTACGATAGGTTGAAATTTGATTTGAACAGTGACTATCTTAATTTTGAAGTGATTACGAAGGATTGAGTTGAATTTTAATTATCGCAAAGAGATTGCGATTGACTTGCCTTATGTACGTGAAGGATTAACAAACCATGCCTAATTTTAATTTCGAGGACGAAATTATTTTAAGTTGGGTAGATTATAAACCCCTTCATCCAAAATTTAACCTACTTGGCATAGATATAGAAATTAGGGCTAATTAGAATCCAATTAGAAAGAGAACACGGCATTTTATTTAATTATATAATATTTATATCGCATAATGCACCTTACCGTTGCTTCGATAATTGGAGCGCCTCACTAGCCATTGCCTTCCTATAAATTTCACAACCTTGTCCTAGATGTGCCCGCCTACCATTCTGACCTTCGTATAACTTATAATTATGCTCTCTTGTGCTACATTTTAGTCGTACAATATTCGTCGCGGACGTTTATAATTAATTCTAAATAAATATGACTTTGTATCCTTGTGCGTTCCAATCAAAATTGGAGACACAATCTTGACCCATTTCGTTCAACCTAATTTATGATAAAATTCTACTCTGAGCCCTCTATGTCCATGACACTTGTGTCCCACCTAATTTTATCCCCATGTACTTCTAATTAATTCCAGAACACCTTGCGCATTAATTTTAATTAATTTAATCCAATTTTTATCTTTGTGCAACTTTCCCAATTGTTGGGTATTTTTATGCAAAAATGTATTAAGGTGTCCACACCATTGGACAATACATGAAAAAACCCAAGTTTCCCCTTCATATAAATTTTTCCATAATTTTCGGAATGTGCAACGCGCGACATTGCCCCTTTATTTTAAACCAATCATTGCATTTAAACAATGCAATTATGGCCCTCCAAACATCCTCATGTGAGCCCAAGGCCCAACCCCAAGGAGTGTTGACCAAGCCCTAATCCTAGGTCAACCCCAAACCTAAAAAACCTACATGTATAAATATCTCCCTTCCTTTATTTTTCCCAAAAACCAAAACCTAAATCTAATTCCTAGCCGACAATACCCAACCCTCCCTGTTCATCCTCTTCCTTCAGCCTGCCCGGATGGAGCTTTGTCAGAGATACGCCGGAGACCCCGTTGTTCTCCACCCAGCACTACCACCTCCTTCCTCCTCGACACCCCATTGCACCTCGCCACACCCGAGCCCCCTCTCCCTCGTCGACTTCTTCTTCTCCTCCTCCCATCTCTGGCTAACCCGAGCCGTGGACTCCACCACACCTCCCTCTGCACACCGCCTTTGACTTCTTCGTATCCACCCGAGCCTCCGCTGCTCCTCCTCTCGTCGACCCCAGCGTCCCCACACAGCCTCCCCTCGCCTCTGCGACCTCGGTGCACCCACGATACCTCCATCTCCTCCACCTCCTTCTCCGGTGAAACACCACCTCCCTGAGAACCTCCACCCATCACCACCTCTCCCTTCCCTGAACCACAGCCTCCTCTCCTCCCTGTCACCAACACCCCCTGGCCAGACCTCCCTTCCCCTGGCCGGATGTCATGCCCCAGTCCCAAAAAATACGTAAGACTAGGACACGTAAGCATGCCAGCCGCATGGATATGGCAACTCCAATATATGGAAACCAAATCCATACGTGCGCTGTAATATGAATATCAAATCCACAGTGGTATAACATATGTCACAAGTCACAGGATACAATCTAAATCTCATCCACGAAGATCAATATAAATAAATAACCAGTATCTATGAAACTAGATCTCAATAAGAAGTATCTAAGGATGATAATTGGGTGGAGACAAATCCACTACCAACTCGAATATAAGAGCAAATACAATATAAGATTATCAGCTATCAATCACGGCTCAAAGAGAAGACCTCCTCGAAATTAAAATAACCATCCGAATCTGCGCTCCTGCGAACACTCAAGAACAGATACACCTGGAAGGGGCCAGGTCCTCAGAGGGGCGTAACAAGATACATAAAATACATGCCAATAAAGTACTAAAATAAATATCCAATGGGGTCGCCTAACCATCTAAGTGAATGCAGTTAAGAACAACTTTCCCCACAAGTGAGCTATCTGGCTGAAAACCGAGATTGGCATGACTCTCTCGGAGAATCAGGGGCCTCAAAGGCACGTCGTCTTTTGAACGGCGGAGGCCCGCCAAGTAGTATAGGGGTCATCACCGCCCGTATCTCTAGCGGAGCTTCCAGGTTACAGAAGGAAAAGTATAAAGGAGCCCAAATACGGTACTTGTTGTTCTCCCCACCCCATGCTCTAAGCATGTCACATCCATGACACAATTTGGTTCATAACCTATTCTTAGTACCCTAGCCCAATCCTGCAACCAAACAAGGACAAGGATGGGACCATCGTACTATAATAGGCTATGTCCCTAGACCTCTAATAACTGCTAAGTCTACTAGCATGCAAAGTTTCTAACAACAGTTATTCCTAACGTACGGCCCACACGTACAGGAGGCCAAACCCTGCACGACAGTCTGTGATCTATATGAGACTTACAACTCGTGTAACAACTGTGTCACGGCCAATGAACCTAATAATGCTACATGATAATGGGGTAGTCTTATAAACAAGGTCAATGCAATACATAAATAAAAATATATCGCGACGACACCGTCGCGCACATTTTATATAATAGTTAAAATATATGAACTAAAGACAGAAAATAAAGATGCATGCAACATATGGAATATAAATAACAGTACAATGGCAAGGTATACTTGCCTGGTAAGAAAGCTGCGATGTACCAATAACCTGCTCCAGAAGTCGCACAGAAATCCAACATCCTAACATCTACAGACCTTTCGTGGCCTTAGCTTTTCATAAGACCAGGCTCTATCCTATTGAGGCCTATCGAATTAAAGAAATATCATTTGAGGCTGGAGACCGGCGAGTCCACAAAGTTCACAAGGTTTTCCAGCAAGCGCAAGGTTGAATCGAAGTTCCTTAGCTGTTAGGGGCTAACCGAGCAAGAACCTGAACACATCACTCAAAGATATAATGCCTTCCAGTCGCTTGCTTCCAACTTCCACAATGATCAGTCATCGAACCCCAGGATTTGCCAATCGCTTAATCACTTTCAGCAAGGGATCCGAATGAAGACATATCTGACATCTTTGCCCTTCATAGAAACCATATAGAGAATTTGTGTCCTGCCTAAGTTGAAGCGCCTGATGGATACTCATTTCGTCAAGGCAAATCTGCGCATATGCTCTATCTTTAGCCAAAGTAGTGTTGTCACTTTTTGAATATGTATCCAACAAAGAGTCACTGTCATCAACAATTGGTATTGAACTGACATGAGCTTGAATCAACAAAGCAAGGGCAGATCCAAGTGAGGCATTTGGCCTCAACATTGCCAGAGGGCGACCATTTGCTTCCCCAATTCTATGAACCCATGTACCCAAAGGGATTGTGCATATTGGTTGTAAAGAACCAGAAGAGTATCTGAAATGTCTGAAAACACATTTTAAAATTCCTGAAAGAGTTGCGAGATATAATAGTTGTGGAAATGATCCATCCTGCGATGATGAGTGAATGATAGGAACTGTGGCCACATCATTCTGCAATATCTTTATAGCTAGTTCCTTTAATGAATCATAGGGACCAGCATGAACTAGAGGCCTTTGGAATGGTCTCCCCTGAGCATCCACTTGCCCAGAAAGTAGTAGTTTCCCCTCTTTCCAAGCAGATACTGTATGTGTCTCAAGCTCTTCCTGAGTTAGATTTGAGCCATGATTGCCAAGCTCTCTCAAAATTAATATGAAGTCTGTTGGGCTGAGGACACCAACAAATTGTCCCTTGAATGAGTCCCACAAAGGAGCAACAGGAATTCCCTGCTCGTAAAGGATATGAAAAGCTTGCTTCACAGGTAAATTCACATCGAGAACAATAACCTTCCCTGATTCTGGAAGCAATTCATAAGAAGTATGAGTCGACAAGAATACCGAAATATGATGGCGAGAAATCTTAACATCAGCCTCTGATATCCTCAATGGAGCCTCCACATGCCGAAAGGCTTCATTGTCAACCTCCATGGTCGTTTTATTGCCAGGTATTACAGGGCTCAAAATTGGTGGAAAAGGATCAGGACCCCTGGTCAGGAGCAAAGTGTTTACTATGCCGTAATTCCCTGTCACACAAGTCTGGTGCTCATCGTGCCGCCACTCCCCATCAATGTAGAATTTGTACTCGTGAAGGTGCCGGTAATGAAGACCATATGCCCGTCGTAGGGCCACACGAACTATGTCAGGACCAGCACCACCGCGCTCGGCTCCTGCGAAGACTAGCGAGGTGGCGGGTTGGTAGAGGAGTCTCCGGTCGGCTGGGCTGCAGGAAAGGGATGAAGGAGATGAATAGGAGGAGAGGTGAATGTGACTGGGTACAGCAAAGGAGGGGCTACTCCGGCGAGGGGTTGGCTCAGTTCACGGCGAAGCTCCGGCCAGGTAGGGGTGCACAGGGAGAGGGAAGGGGAAGAAGGAGAAGTCGGCTACTGGAAAATAGGGTTTGGGTTTAGGGTAATTTAGAAAAAGGAAAAAGGAAAGAAAATTGTATTTATACACATGTGGACTTTTGGGTTTGACCTAGGTAAACTTGACTTTGGTCAACATCTCCTTGGGATGGGCCTTGGGCTTGCATGAGGATGTTTGAGGGCCATAATTGCATGGTTTAAAACACAAGGATGGGGTTTAAATAAGGGATCGATGCTGTGCGTTTGCACATTCCGATAAATTACAAAAAATTTATGTGAAGGGAAAACTGGGTTTCTTCATGAATTATCCAATGGTGGGGATACCTCAATGCATTTTTACATAAAAACCCCCCAATAATTGGAAAAATTGCACAAGGACGAAAATTAGATTTAATTAATCAAACTGAATGCGCATGATATTCTAGAATTTAATTAGAAGTACATGGGAATGAAATTAGATGGGATACAAGTGTAGGGACGTAGAGGGTACAGTGTAGAATATTAATAAAATTTGGGTTGCACAAAACGGTCAAGATTGTGTCCCCAATTTTGATTGGAACGCACAAGGGTACTGAGTTAGAATTAAAAAATAACGTCCGTGATGTTTATTGTGCGGCTAAAATATAGCACCAGATAGCATGATTATAAGCTACACAAGGGTCAGAATAGTAGGCGGGCATGTCTAGGACAAGGGTATAAAGTTTGTAGATAGGCATGGGATAGTGTAGTGCTCCAATTATCAAAACAACAGTAAGGTGCGCTACATGATATAAATTATTACATAATTAAATAAATATCGTGTTCTAATTCTATTTGGCTCAAACTAGCCCTAGTTTCACTATCTAAGCAAAGCAGGCCTAATTTTGGGTGAGGGGGTTTATAATCTACCCAACTTAAAATTATTTCGTCCTCGAAATTAAATTAGGGTAGGGTTTCTCTATCAAATCTCACTTGATTACAGTCTAAAGAATTCCCCTCAAGTGAACATTGCGATCTCTACCCAACTTAGAATTTACCCATCTATCATCTAAGGCTATACATCTAAGAAAGCTATGCCCCAAATTATTTAATCATGTTATTGAATTCTCAAGTCTTTAACACCAAACATATCATCTATGATATTCCCTTAATCATTTATAAAAGATAGTCACCAAATAATACGACTGGCCTGTGGGGTATATCTAGTACCATCTATATATTAAACTTATATCAAGCATGAAGTTTCATCTTTCCGAAATAAGGGAAGACGGAAAACAATAATAAAGAGTTCAAGGGGGAGGTGATAGAATACAAGTATGGGGATTAAGGCGTTTAAAGAATTCAAGGAAATTGTCAAGGCAGTTGTGGATTAAAATCTATTTGGTAATTTCTTACTTGCATGCTCGTATCAGTGTAGATATGTAATCGATACAATATGCTCATACACGTCTATGGTTACGTATGTTCGTCTACTAGTCGACTATATATGTCAATCCACATAAAGTAGTTATGCGAAGGGCGAATCAAGTGCACTATGTCTAGCTAGACCATAATACACTGATTCTGATTAGACAATTTGTATTAGTGTGGTTGATCAGGCCCCAATAACACATATGTCATGAACAAGCTCGATAAAAGATTAAGCTTGCAAAACTAGGCTATAATAGCAGCACAATTCGAGGTAGCACAGAAAATATAACGCTGGATTATGATAAGAGAAGTTATAAGATAATTCAAGTTCACAACCAAAACAAAAATAAGACTCTACAGTCTCTCTAGTTGTCATACTATTCCTTATCTAAGCCGCTAGTCGACCAGATAGGGGTACGGGTCTCTAATTTCTACAGTCTGAATAAATACTATCTTCTTATACAAGTCTAAAGTTGTGTCATCCTATTTCACTTCATCAATGGGTCAATAGGGCTAGGTGGTACTATGTTGTGAGGCATACTACCCAGCTTAAAATAATAAACTAATATTGTAATCGTCTTAAGGATACCGTAGAAACTCTTGTTAAGGTCTACAAGAAGGGATCTTGGTACTTATTAGGGTATCCGCTTCTATTACATAGGTCATGGTTATCTTACGTCTTAGTCATAGTATTTATAGAACAAGTGTCAAATAGTAAGGATAGAAGAGTTATTGGCCTTCAAGGGGAAGGGATCTAACTTGTATCGAGGTAGGGGTACAAATTACGTAATCTAAAACTAGGGATAATCATCACAATCTAATTGAACAACTCAACTATCAAGTTCTAACTATAAAGTACATAATTCAAAATTCAAGATTACAGCTATAATCCTAGCAAACTATATATCTTAACATAAGAGAATATCACTTGGTCTATAATCAGAAGTGTCAGATGGCACGAGTTGAAAGATGAAGAGAAGAAACGTAATCAGTCGTCGCACACTAGCGAGCGCTATGGTTGCAGAGGAGCAATATATGAAATTAAAATAGAGGGTTCTAGATAGCATCATGGTTCTCTAAGGGGGTAGTATGCTAGTTGCTATGTTTGAGGTATGATCAAGAAAAAGTGTTGATCATATTCCTCTAGGCTTCCTAGGGTTCTGTCTGCTTATCTCAAGACAAGAATCTAAATTTATAGTTCTCCAATACTTATCTAACTGCGAAGGTTAGGTTCAGTCCTAATATTCATTTTTTTTGGTTTTCTATTGGTTCCACAATACTAGGGTCAAACAATATGGCCGAAGTTCTAATTAACCCTAGTAGTATCTATACTACTCTCAAGTCCTTCATAATACATCAAGGGATAAGGGTAAACCAATCTATAGATAAGGAATTCTAGGGTTCACTAGATATTCTAAACTTAGTGGGGTATCAACACTCTAGTGGTACTCTTAATAGGAAGGTTACCTTACTTATCATCTAACAACAGAAACTTATATATTCTAGGAGAGGCTACACTCAAGAAACTAATAAGGAAGCACATGAATCAAGCAGGATGCAATTATTCAAATAGAACAGATAGAAGTAAGATGAATAGTAGTCAATTGTGGATGAGATCCTATACTCTAGTCCTAGGTGCAGGCTTGTTCGGTACAGTAACGTAACCGAGACAATATGCTCTCGACCTGCATGGGCCACCACACAAACATATTCTAATTCTATTTGGCTCAAACTAGCCCTAGTTTCACTATCTAAGTAAAGCAGGCCTAATTTTGGGTAAGGGGGTTTACACCAGACCTCCCCTCCCCCTGGTCGGACTCCGGTCAACAGCCATCACCAGCATCATCATCATCAACACCCATCATCATCATCCTCATCTCTTCACCATCTTATCATTATCATCACCATCTCATCATCATCATCACCAATACCTTAGCCCTAATTATCCCAATCATCGTCCTCGTCAACACCATCATCCACATTATCATCCTTGTCAACACCATCATCCACATCATCATCCTCGTCAACACCATCACCCACATCATCATCCTCGTCATCACCATCATGTAATCACCATCATAATCATCACCATCGTCTTCACCATGAGCATCACCATCATTATCGTTGTCGTAGTCGTAATCATCGCCATCATCGCAGTTACCACCGTATCATAACCCCCATCATCGTCGTCATTGTCATCGTCATCAACCTCATCGTCGTCACCGTCATTCCCGTACGCGTACCCCAAGGTTCGAACCTGTCCCTCTTTTCCTTTTTATGTGTGCTTGTGTATATGCTATTAGGACATGGGTATTGCTTTATGACTATTAGTGGATATCGGACCTTGAGTCGGTGAACCCAATGACTTGTACGCGTACACATACACGTATTAGAATTTAAGTGATATATATATATATATATATATATAGATGGATGTATTATATAAGTAATTATATGCTTATGAATATATATGTATTTATATTGTACGACCCTAGGACACTGTGGATTATCCCGTGTTTACCTTGACCATGTTGACCCTAAGAACATGTTAGATGACTGCCTTGTGTACATTTACGTACTGGCCTAGACATATGTTATTTTGACTGTCTGATTTTGATACAATATTTAATATAGGACACCTACGTAAATAGTCACTCAATTGACCGTGTTAGTTGACCAGTGTTACTCCTAGCGTACTCCCAGGTCCAGTGTATAAATGGTTGTGTATGTGCTAGTGTAAGGACTGATATTGTATTGTATTATAATATTGTATTGTATTATATCATTTGCATATAGGATCTATCGGATTATCTGTACAACTTCAGGAACAGGTTATTGGTACTTCGCAGCTCTCTTGCCAGGCAAGTATACCTTGCCTTGTTGTACTGTTTAAATTCAGTTATTATTTAATTGCCTGTTTATTTATTTTAATATTATATAACTGTGCACGTCCGAGAGAGACTCGGGTGCAGTCAACGAAGGCGTTGACGTTAGGACTTGTGTCTGAACTAGTGTCTAGTAGACCCACCTAAAGTTGTGGAGTTATCGGTATGACTCCTCAGGCCTTGACACATTTCTTATACGTGTTGTGAGTCTCATATAGGGCACGGACTCGCGTATCTGGCTGGCCACCTGTACGTGTAGGTCGTGCGACGGATAGGGTATAACTGCTAATAGTGATGCATGTTAGAAGACTTAGCAGTTAGTAGCAGTCGGAGCATAGACTATTGTAGTACGATAGTCCAATCCTTGTCCTTGTTTGGTTGTAAGGTTGGACTATTGTTCTAACGATAGACTATGAGCCAGAGTTACGACGTCGATACTTGCACTTTGTCTCGGCGTAGTAGCTAAAACGTGTTGTTGATACAACATGCATAGATCATTGGGCGGAGAGGACAACTAGTAGGCGTATGGGACACCCACCTCCTTTATACAGATACTGCGTTCTTCGGAGTGATACGGACGTATATATATTTTTGCAGATACCAGGTTCCTTAGAGTGTTGGACGTTACTTGGTGATTTTACAAATACCTCATTCTTCGAAATGATGGACGTTACAGATACCACACTCTAGAGAATGTTGGACGTTATGTCTACGCCTACCCATACGTACCAAAGTTGTCCTCAAATTGTATTCACTTAGATGGTTAGCGCACCCCTTTTATTTATTCAGTATTTACTTTATGGCATGCTTCTATGTATCTTGTTATGTCCCTCTGAGGACCTGGTCCCTTTCCAGGTGTAGATGTTCATGAGTATTCGCATGAGCGCAGATCAGGACTGGTTACTTATGTTCCGAGGAGTCCTCTCTTCGAGTCTCAGTGATTATTGGTTGCTTTACTTATATTATTGTGTTTGTTTTTATATTCGAGTTTGGCAGTGGATTTGTTTCCATCTGACTGTCATCCTTTGATACTTCATATTGAGATCTAGTTTCATAGTATTGGTTATTCAATTATTCATTGATTGTTGTGGATGAGATTTAGATTATACACTGTGACTTGTGATAGTTACTTATGAATTATTGTTCATAATACAGCGTACGCATATGTTATGGTTTCCATATATTGGAGTTGCCATGTACATACGGCTGGCATGCTTACGTGTCATAGTCCTACGTATTTTGGGACTGGGGCATGACATGTGCAGTGAGGGGTATACTGAATACATATGTGTTAGTAGTGAGGGAAAGAGTATTCAGTTTTGTGTTCAAGTGTAGTGGTCAAGGGAATTGCCTGGTTGTGTGTTAGATATTTATATAAAAGCAATATCAATAGCAGGGCAATGCACCCGAGTATTGGGTTCAAGGTGTGGGGATAAGTATCCAATGTAAGTGTTCAAGTGGTAGATAGTGTGTTGGAGTAGTATCTTCATATACCCATGTATCCTTTGTGCATTAGTATTAGTAGGTGTGTTTATAGAGTGTGTATACCTATTAGAGGGTGCTTCTTATGTGCTCAATTTTAGTGTGTCAGTATGGGTAGTTGTGTGCCATTTGGGAGATGTGCATTTGGGGTTACTTGGGTTTCAGGCATGTATAGTGAATGGAGAGGATAGATAGGTGCATGTGTGCATATTTGTGCACATGGGCAAAGTTTGTGGGTGCATCAATATCCAATACAATATTGAAACTGAATAGTGAAGTGAGTACTAATGCTTGGGCAGTTGTAACAAGGAGGTAAAAACCTAAGTTCAGCTTGAAGTAGGTCTATATCAGATATAAGGGAATGAGGCAGCAGATAACTCTGCAGTATGGTTAGGGAATTTTTTAGTAGTGGTATTGGGGAGAGGAGTTGGATTTAGTGGTGAACACAGCAGTATGAGAGGATGTGTGCCATTGGGGTGATGACTGGATGTGTGTATTATGTCTAGGAGAGAAGAGTGTGGATAATTGGTATCAGTTGTGTTGGGGTAAGCATGCAGGCCAGGTGAGGAGCATGAATTTCAGAACATAGAGAGAGAGGGCTGGTTCGAATGTTGCTTACAGTTTTAGTTGATAGTAGTATATAGCATCTTGTAGATGTGCAACAGTAGTAGCAATGGCACTGGTTCAATCTACAGGCACTTGGAGAGGAGTATTAAATGTTATATTGGCAGTAGGGAGGGAGGGATTTTAATTAAAATAAAATGGATGCAACACCAATAGTAGCTTGCACAGGCAGTAAGGCCTTGCAGCAGCTGCTGTATGCACCAAGAAATGGGCAGGAGGTAGTATCATGAGGAAGAGGGTCGAGATTGCAGAGTTGCAGTAAGGATAATGAGAAGTGCAATGGCAAAGAGAGGGGGGAAAGCTTAGGTGATACCTGAGATCTCGAGCACTGTGTCCAGACTTTGGCTTAGTTGTTGTGTTCAGGCTCCAGGTAGCCTTGGAGATGCAGGTAGGTGCCAAGTGCTTAAGGGTATATATTAGTGTGAGGTTGGGGTAAGTTATCAAGTTGAGATAGTTGGATAACAAGGTGTAGGTACTATGA
Source organism: Iris macrosiphon (assembly GCA_036927795.1). Classification (NCBI taxonomy): domain Eukaryota; kingdom Viridiplantae; phylum Streptophyta; class Magnoliopsida; order Asparagales; family Iridaceae; genus Iris; species Iris macrosiphon. Next base: position 182,093,621 of record JAYESA010000005.1, on the reverse strand, counting down.
CGTATTGGTATTTATTGATACCAAGGTATGGGTATCTTGATACTTAGTATTAAGTGAGGACTATAGTATAGGGTTGCATCATGGATACTTGGTATCATGAGGTATTCATAATTTGAGGTAGTGCCTAGATGTAGGTAATAGTCTAGATACTAAGATAGTGGTATTGCATTATTGAGGTACCAATAGGTATTAAGTTAAGATATGGTTATATTAGCTAAGGTATTGGGTTGGGGTAGTTAGTATCAAGGTAAATGGCTAGTGATAAGTTATAGGGTAGAGCAAGGTATTGTTCAAGGTATTAAGTATGTAGGCTAAGGTATTTGGATTGTGGTTAAATTATAGTAAGGTAATAGGTATATAGGTTAAGATATTATAATATATTGGGATATTATGAGTCTATATAGTATATTTATGATATGTAGTATATCTTACCTACTAGTTTGACTTAGAAACCTTGTTATAGCGTAACATTAAGGGAATCTTTAACTTTCGTCCCACTTAGTAATATTATTTTAGACTTAAATATCATTTTTTTTATTAGGCTTGTAGCCCACTTTTTGTCACGAAAAATATTTATTTTGTTACAAAAAATTGTCGTCAAATGTTTTTCGTGACAAAAAGGGAGATGTAAGTCTAATAGACACAAAATTGTGGGATGTAAGTCTAAAATCATAAAAATAAGTGGGACAAAAGTCAAAAAATCCCTAATATTAACTAGTATGATGAAATAAGGCAACTAGATAGGTTTTTTGGAACCCAAACTTAGTTATTGACTTAGTTTGACCATAGAGACCTATAATTGACCTAGAAAATCTAGTCTATCAAGGTATTGACCTAGTTTAACTTATTTTGACTTAATTTGACCTAGTGTTGACCTAGAGACCATGTTTCAAGCTAGTTTAGCATGTTTATTGTCACTCCCCATTTTTGATATACGTATTTGGGACGTATTATTTTTTGCTTGCATATTTATTAGGTTGCATGGAGACTAGACCTATTCTTTGGTTTAATATAGTTCATGATTTATTTTGTGGGTTGGTTCAAGTTATGAGAGAATCCATGGTCTAAATCTCAAACCCTAGCTATATAACCTAATTTCTTTCTCTCTCTTCCATTATTCTTTTATTTATTCTCCTTCTTTCATTTTAGGCAAGTACACCTTACATGATATGGAGAAGCCCTTAGATTTTAATCCTTGCTTTTTTCTTATATTTTATTAGTCTAATATGTGTACATTATGATTCTAAACACAATTAATATTTAGAGTTTTCAGTTTTGATGGGTGGATGTGAGTAGATTTATATTTTTAGTTTAAGGTTTTCATGGGTTTTATAAATTTTTCTTGGTTTTGATCTATTAAACATGGAATTTTAGAATCCAGAGATCGTGCTTAACTGGCCACCCCCAAAAAATTGTCTAGGGTGTACAGGTTGGCCCCCATGGATATTGCCTAAATCCTTATTAGTAGATGGCAATATCCGACTATTATATTGTACTATGTGTTCTATGCGATCTTAGCACGGTGGCCTTACGAGGGACCGGTGCATAAATACTATGTGCTATGTAGCGATTCATGACTCGGCTAGCCCTGGTAGCACATGGATCAATATAAGGATTCCTATATTATTCGTATATATTACTGGAATAACCCAGACTCCACCTAGTAAGTCATACAAGTGATTGGCCAATTATGTAACTAAGCATGATTGTGTATTGTATCTTCTGTTAAATAGTTTAGGGACATGGACTATCATGGTGCGATGGTCTAACCCATGTCCTTGTTTGGTTGTAGGGTTAGATTGTTGTATCACGGTAGGCTATGGACCAAAACTATGAGACAGAACTATGTATATATATATATATATATATATATATATATATATGTGTGTGTGTGTGTGTGTGTGTGTGTGTGTGTGTGTGTGTGTGTGTGTGTGTGTATTTATTTTCTCACTGGTTTTGTTCCTTCATTCGTGCTTCTTTTGTGGTACTTGCTATTTGGGGTCTAACCCCACTGGTTTTGCATGGCCAGGTTTAGAACCAGCACCCGAGGATCCAGCTTACTTTCTCCTGAATAATGGTGCACACCAGACGAATGGCCGTTGAGGGACACGAGTAGATTTCTTAATCACTGTTCGTTATTGTACATTTTCTCTTTTTGGCGTTTAGCCATCGACACTTATTAGTCGTAAAATTTGGACATTTAGTTTTCTTACATGATTGTAATTAATCATACTGCAGCTTATCATGTTCATGTATTTTTTCTACTCCGACAGCTTCTCATTTTGTACAGCTAGTTTCTAGAATATTTTGGCAGGGCGTTTGGGATACCTTACATCCTTGTCATATATATTCTATGTTTACTATCCTCATTTGATTGATTGAGACACTAGATGTTCTACGTGACCCTAAGTGACTTGCTTATAAAATGCACTCCATGGCCATGTGCATCTCCGTATTTCAGTATTGGAGCATGATAAGGTTTTAGTGGTGGCCCATGCAGGTCTATGTTTTCAGACTTGTGGGGTGTTATGGTCATAGGAGTCTCAATTAAATATGTCCCCTGTGATATCTTGCTTCGTCTTCCGAGATATCAATGCTTGAACTGTTAAAACTGCTTGCCTACTGGATCCTTCCCGTCCTGTTCTTGATATTTCTTGTCCTTTCTTTAGGGCTTCTTTAGTTGCTGGAGCTACAGGCATGGCAGGATAGGATTTTCCTGGCAAAAATGGGAGGTAGCACCTGCTCAGAGTAAAATTCGGATAGAGCCAGTAGTTGACTAAGCTGGAACAGTAGAACCAGAAGTTTGACATGTTGAGCAACCAACCCCTAAGATCCCTGTACCTCCAGTAGTACCAGCAGTACCGGAGGTGCTTGACTCCCAAATATTATTAGAGATCATCTAGAGAATGATGGCTACGCAGCAGCATCAGATGGCGATGCAACAACATCAGCAATTTTAACAATAAGAGCATAATGCCTTATTGAGTCAGGGTTTACAGACGGCTCTGGAGAGAGGCATGAGGACTAATTAGTGAAGCATCGATTAGATTTTGTCGACTTAACCCGAGGTACTTTGATGGCACAAAGGACACCATCATAGCAGACACATGGTTGCAAGACATTGAGGTTATTCTGGTAGTAGCAAAGGTTCCAGCTGATGAACAAGTTGACCAGATCTGACCACAGCTTCAAGACCTTGCCTGTGACTAGTGGGCGTCAGTGGAGGTTAGCTTGAGGTATCCTATCTCTTGGGACAATTTTAGGACTCAATTTTGGGCAAGTATTTTAGAGTCAGAGTATAGTATGAACTTCAGTAGAGGTTTATCGGTCTCAAGTAGGCCGGTAGGACTGTGGACGGATATGCAGCAGAATTCTGTAGGCTGAGTAGATTCACTCCGACCATGGTGGCTATGGAGTCGGACAGAGTAATAAGGTTCTAGCAAGGACTTCATCTAGATATTCTACAACTGGTAGAGGGGCACGACAACCAGACTTATGAGGAAGTATTGATAGCAGCTCGGAGGTACGAGCTTACCATGCTGAGGTTGTCGGCGAGGACGAGAGGCCAGAAGAAGTCTCATGATCAGAGTGGAGGAGGTGGAGGAGTAACCCGGACGTCAGCACCATTATCTGGAATTCGTATCCATGATTCACCGCCACAGATGATGACATTTTTGACAATGACAGCACCAGCTCGACAGCAGCTAAGGCAGTAATAACAACAGTAGCGCCAGGGAGCACCGATAGGATGTACTTACTATGGCAAGGGAGGCCATACTAGAGATATGTGTAGGATAGCCAATGGATTGTGTATGAGGTACGGTAGTCTATATCATCGGATTGCCAATTGTCTGATGATACAGAGGCCAGGAGGGCCAGTCCAAAAGTTGCCAGCACTGCCATCACCAGGACCAGTCCAGCACAAAGGGCCAGTAATAGCAGCACGATCATTAGCTCAGCGTCCGTTACTGACGCAAGCTCAAATGTACCAAAGGCAGCAGAATCAACAGCAGAGGCCACCACAATGCTACTAAAGGAGGCAACAACGAGGAGCACAGCAGTGCCAAGGGCAAGCATTCACTTTGTTCTTGGAAGAAGCTTTGGCATCAGGCGACGTGGTGGCAGGTAACATCTATGTCGCATATTTTCCTACTGTAGCATTATTTGATTCGGATGCATCTCATTCATTCATATTTGCATGATTTATGATACGTATTGGATTGAAATTTAAGGCATTGCCAGAGAGGTCGAATATACTCATTGGTAATGGGCTCGTAGAAGGTAGTAGAGTGTGTATAGCATATTCAGTCATAGTGTGCGGGCATTCATTACCTGCACGGTTGATCGAGTTTCCTATGGATAACTTTGACGTTATCCTAGGCATGGACTGGCTGAGAGACAGTCATGCTATGATAGATTACCATAGGGGTAGGGTATTATTTAGTATCCCGGGTACAAAAAACTTTGTCTTTGATAGATCTGTGGGAGACCAACATGAAGAGAGGATCACAGTGGCAGCAATAGCGGAAGGACAACTTCCCGAGATAGTCAAGGAGTTTCTAGATGTCTTTCCAGAAGAACTTCAAGGGTTACCCCCAGTAAGAGATATAGAGTTTTGTATAAAATTGATCCCCGAAGCAGGACCAATATCTTGTAAGGTTCACCAGATGGCACCATCAGAACTGGATAAGTTGTACCAATACGTAGAAGAGCTGAAGGCAAAAAAAATTATCTGAACTAGTGGATCACCTTAGGAAGTGCCAGTGGTTCTATTAAAAAAAGAATGATGGGTCAACATGGTTGTGTATCGACTACAGGCAGCTGAACGCAGTGACAGTGAAGAACAAGTACCCATTACAAAGAATTGACGATTTATTTGATTAGTTGAGCAAAACTAGAATTTTTTCCATGATCGACCTCTGGTCAGGATATCATCAATTAAGAGTTCGGGAGCAAGACATATCCAAGACAGGATTTAGGTCACGATATGGGCATTATGAATTCTTAGTTATGTCATTCGGAATGACAAATGCTCTGGCAATGTTTATAGATATGATAAAATACATCTTTATGTCGTACCTAGATTAGTTTGTAGTTGTTTTCATAGATGACATTCTCATCTACTCCAGTATCAAGAGGAGCACGAAGATCATCTTCGTAAGGTCTTACAGATTTTGAGGGAACACCAATTATATGCAAAGTTCAGCAAGTGTGAGTTTTGGTTAGATCATGTATCGTTCTTGGAACACATTATCTCGGGAGCAGGAGTGGCAGTAGATCCGAAGAAGGTTGAGGTCATAGAAAGTTGGCCAGTTTCTAAGATGGTAGCTAAAGTGCATAGTTTTCTGGGATTGACAGGATATTATAGTAGGTTTATGGCAGACTTTGCAAGGATTTCAGCACCATTGACCCGTTTAACGCGCAAGGAGCCTAAGTTTGATTGGTCGGCAGAGTGTTAGACAACTTTCGAGGAATTACATAAAAGACTGATTTTGGCACCGATTCTCATGCTTCTAGTAGTTTCTAGAGGGTTTATAGTATATTGCGATGCATCTGGCAAGGGACTGGGGTGTGTATTAATGCAAAATGGAGAGTGATAGCTTATACATCTCGGCAGCTTCGAGATCATGAGAAGAACTATCCAACACATGATTTAGAGTTGGCGACAGTGGTATTTGCACTTAAGTTATGGAGGCACTACTTATATGGTGATCGAGTGGAGATATTTACAGATTACAAGAGCATGAAGTATGTATTTATCCAGAAGGATTTGAACATGAGGCAGAGGAGGTGGTTAATATTATTGAAGGATTATAACGTGGAACTCCAGTACCATCCAGGCAAGGCAAATATGGTAGCGGATGCTCTAAGCAAGAGAGGTAGTGCATATATGTTGACATCGCAATGACATATATTGGAGGATCTTCAAGATATAGGTATTGAGATAGTTATTCCGCAGGACACAAGAATTTTGGCAAGCTTGCAAATACAGTCTAGTTTGGTTAAGAGGATTAAGGAAGCTCATACAGAGGAACCGAAAGTTCAGAAGCTTTGGGCAGAGTGTGAGTATGGTCGCAGGAAGGAGTTGATGATTCCCGATGATGGAACACTTAGATTCAAAAATCTTTTTTGTGTACCGAGCAAAGATTTCCGAAAAGAAGTCATGACCGAGGTGCACGGTTTTCAGTATTTAATTCATCCAGGAGGTACTAATATGTATCAAGATATCAAGAAATATTTCTGGTGGAACGATATAAAGAGGGAGATAGTACGATTCATTTCTCGATGTTTGGTATATCAGCAAGTGTAGGCTGACCAGCAAAGACCAGCAGGATTATTATAGTCGTTTCATATTTTGGAGTGGAAGTGGAAGCATATCATGATGGACTTTGTGACAGGTTTACCTAGATCCCAGACTAGTCGCGATGCAGTTTGGAAAATAGTGAATCGACTCACAAAAGTAGCTCATTTTGTTCCTTTTCGAGTAGGACGGTCTACAGAGCAGTTGGCAGAGATATGCATGCGACAAACAGTAAGATAGCACGGTATCCTAGTGAGTATTGTATTAGATCAAGACACTCAGTTCACTTCACATTTTTGGAAGAGCCTGCACCAGAGTTTGGGCACAAAGGTGAGATTCAGTACCTCTTACCATCCTCAAATAGACGGGCAATCAGAGAGAACCATCCAGACATTGGAAGATATGTTGCGAGCTTGTACCTTAGATTTTGGAGGGTCTTGGGAAGATTATATTTATTTCGTCGAGTTCTCATACAACAATAGTTATCAGGTGAGTATTCAGATGGCCCCCTTCGAAGCACTATAAGGGAGAAAGTGCAGGTCACCATTAGCCTGGGATGATATTGGTGAACAGAAGAAGTTAGGCCCAGAAATGATTATGCATATAGTAGAGGTTGTCAAGCATATCAGAGAGCGACTTCGGGTGGTGCAAGATAGGTATTATCATTGGGCAGATCAACATCGTAGGCCTTTAGAGTTTTGTGTCGGCGACCACGTGTTCTTATGGATTTCACCGACCTGTGGAGTCATTAGATTTGAGGTTCGCGGGAAGATTAGTCCGCGATACTTTGGTCCGTTCGATATCCTCAAGCGGGTGGGCGGTGTTTCTTATCTTCTTGTCCTTCTACCTTCGCTACGTGAGATGCACGATGTATTTTATGTGTCTCAACTGCGTAGGTATGTCCCAGATCTGATTCATATCCTCGACCATTTCGAGCTAGTCGTTGGTACCGACTTGTCTTACGAGGAGCAACATGTATCCATTTTGACCGAAGGAAAAAGGTGCTCAAGAATCGGACTATTCGTCTTGTCCGGGCTGCTTGGGGTCATCACCTTTTGGGAGGGTCGACATGGGGAGCACGAGGATGATATCCGATCTCGGTATCCATACATATTCGACTCGGAAGTTATATTTATCCTTATGCCTTCGTATCTTGAATCTCGTGATTCGTTCACCCATGCTATATGATGTTGCTTTTCTTTATTATATGATTGATTGTTGATTTCATGTGTAGATGTGCTTGTAGTTAGTATAGTGCTTTTTTTGCTTTCTCTAGCTAGCCTTGAGTTTTAATTCTGATGACAAATTTTTTCAAGGTAGGTAGAGATGTCACTCCGCATTTTTGATATACGTATTTGGGACGTATTATTTCTTGCTTGTATATTTATTAGGTTGCATGGAGACTAGACCCATTCTTTGGTTTAGTATGGTTCATGGTTTATTTTGTGGGTTGGTTCAAGTTATGAGAGGACCCATGGTCTAAACCTCAAACCCTAGCTATATAACCCAACTTCTTTCTCTCTCTTCTATTATTCTCTTATTTCTCCTCCATCTTTCATTTTAGGCAAGTACACCTTGCACGATATGGAGAAACCCTTATATTTTAATCCTTGCTCTTTTCTTGCATTTTATTAGTCTAATATGAGTACATTATGATTCTAAACACTTTTAAAGTTTGGAGTTTTTTATTTTGATTGGTGAAAGTGAGTAGATCTATATTTTTAGTTTAAGGTTTTTATGGGTTCCATAAGTTTATTTTTTTTGTTTTGATCTATTAAACATGGTATTTTAGAAAAAACTATTTTCCTAGGTGATTGAACATTCCATTTTAGGCATTTTGGCTTTTGGTTCACTTGATTTGGAGTTAAAATAAAGTTTTTATGAAGGAAACAAGTTTTTGGATTCTTGGAGCTTTTTTATGGCCGAACTTGCTGTTCTGGGATGATATAGTACCATGTAGCCCAGCAATATACGCCCATCTTGTTGGATGCATGACTTCTCTATGCATGCATTCTAAAGTCGGATGTATAGTACCTTGGACGCATGGAAATTCACTAAGGCCAGACTCCATGCGCCCATGCGGCCTAGAGACTATGCAGCCACGAGCCATGTGTCTCTTCTTTCGGGCGCATGTATCTACACAACTTTTGTGACTCTGCACAACTTTTTATGCTTTTGTCTTATCTTCCTGACATTTTTGTCTTGTCTCATCAAGTCACATCAGTTACTTATCTGACTTATATTTATTGCCCGTCACTTAGCACTTGCCCCGTTGAGTGGAATTTGCCTGTATATTTGCCCCATACTCCATGCGCCCATGCATCCAAGATACTATGGGGCCATGAGCCATGTGTCTCTTCTTTCGGGCGCATGCCTCTATACGACTTTTGTGACTCTGTACAGTTTTTATGCTTTTGTCTTATCTTTCTGACATTTTTGTCTTGTCTCATCAAGTCACATCAGTTACTTATCTAACTTGTATTTATTATCCGTCACTTAGCACTTGCCCGATGAGTGGACTTTTCCTGTATATTTGCCCCATATTCCATGCATCCCCGATTCCCATGCGCCCTGATAGACTTGCTTGTAGAATACACCCCTTGTCTAATTATAGTTGTGACCTTAGTACAACGTTCTATACCTTGTATGGGGTAGATGGTCATGTTCGTCTCCGTATTTCGGTACTGGAGCATGATATTTATAATTCCAAAATATTGTTTTAACTTGTAATTCATATTTAGGTCTTTGAGACACCGAGACGGACACCATTTGATATTTATTGCTCTGGACCACAGGCGAGTACATTCTCTGACAGTTTCCTTTATATGGTAGCTTCTATGTTACATGTATTTAGTATTGTTATACTTGATTCCTGACACGACGGTACACAGATTGGTATATCCTGGATCCTATCATAAGATGTTGATTTTTTTGTCAGACCATGTGCATGTACTGATAATTCCTGTACATGTACCTATGATTCATGTGCAAGTCATTTATGTGCATGATATTCCTGTGCTGGTATTCAGATTTACCCTATGATTCAGGTGTCATGACATGTCATGGTTGGATCCACTATACTAGTCAGGGACGGAGAGTTTTAGTTAGATATGCGATCATACCCTTACCATGTGCATGTCTCTGTGGGAGTTAATCATACACTTCAAGTATGATTACCAGACCAAATCCCTGTGCAAGTTACCAAGTCGATCACATGTTGAAGCTAGTACTTACACACTTAGTTATTTTTCTATTTCCTGATTCATGTATATGAAACTCCTATTTATTTACATTTCCGCATTTCTATTATCAATTACTACTCTTGTTTTATTATCTTGGATTTCTTTACTATTTACTATTTCATAGTCTTTATCATTTATTTGGAACTGTTGTTAGAGGTGTGCTTCGTTCCAATCCTGATTGGATAATATTTTTTAGATGATTTAAATGATTGGTATCCTGCATACTATGGACCTTAGGACGTAGTGGGAGTAGAGTTGGAGACGGTGGCTTAGGAGTAGCCGATACTGATTGAGGGAGATGACCAGCTAGTCGTAGCTTCATAGATAGTTGGCCTTTATTGTACTGAATTTATTTCTAGTAGCTTCATGACATTATGAATTGTATATATATTCTTAGACTATTGATGTTGAGGATTGCTAGAATCTTATTATCGTTTGGTTGTGTTGAGATATATATCTCTAGATTCATATTCTTGTATTCTCTTTATATCATATTTGTGTGTTTGATCTCCCTTATAGATTTTTTTATGATTGAGTATTGATATTGTCATTATATTATCATCTTGTCATTCTTATACAGTTGAGATATCATTGACAAGTTATGTTATATTATTGTGAGATGTTAACAGATAGTATTATTGACCTAGACATCGTTCTACGTCATTGATATGACGTAGGCTAGCTGTTACCACATACCCGTGTCCAATTATACAGATACAAGTCATGACACGTTCTTAGTGGTAGCCCATGCAGGTCTGGTTTCGCAACTAGTACGATATCGTGGTAGTACAATGACATAGTTGTACTACTATGAGCCTGCGATACGATATAGGATATTATGATAAGAGAATACTCAATCAGAAATTAGGATTCTTGAGAGATTCCTTAAGAATCTCACTATAAACTCTATTTTAAAATCTATTTTCACTTGTTTTCGTTCACTCCCACTTGTTCGTTGTTGAATTTGAATCTTGATGTTCGTTGTTGACTTTAATTTTTGAATCAAGATAAATTTTATGAACTGAATTAAGGTATATTCAGATAACATATTTAGGCAATATCTGCCTTAGTTATGGAGTATAGAGTTTATCGTAGCTATATTAGCTGGCGTGGCGAAGACATAGAGCCAATTTTGGATATACTTACCTCAGTTATGGAATCTAGAGTTCTTGTAGCCATGCTAGCTGGCAACGCGATAATTTTAGATAACATGATTAGAGAGGTATATACCTTGGTTATGGACTCTATAGTTTATCGCTGCTATGCTTACTGACGTGACGAGGATTCTGGATAACATAATTTTGGATAAACGTATATGATTATCAGATTGTATCTTAAATTGGTTCTTAACATATCATCTCTATCGTTCCATTCTTGTTACCATTGAATTATGTTCCATCACCTCTGTTAGCCTTAGATAGAGATATCTTTAGTACCTCTAGTTCATTTTCTGTAACAACCCGCACCCGATGTAAGGGCACGTGAACGTAGGTACGTCCAGCCTACACCATAGCATCGATGGTAGAGCATTGTTTGGGTAAACTATACTATCTAACAATAATAATTATCAAGATATATAATGCTACAAATGAAATATGAATACTCAATCACAGAACTATAAGATGGAACAACGCACAAATATGATATAAAGAACTGAAGAGTCAAAAATATAACTCACAAGACAAAAGATAATATCCAATGAGTCACAAAAGTAAAAGAGTACTAAGTACTAAAGCTGGAGACAAATCCAGTACCAAAATAAACCTATCTATTGAGCTACAGGTAAAGTGTCGTATGTCTCACCCGGGATGAGTCCCTAATGAGCCACAGTCTCTAGCTCTAAACCAACTACATCCTGAGGCCCGTAGTGAGTGGGATACCACTCCTCGATGTCATTTAAAAAAAATATCCAATCAGAATTGGAGCAAAGTACACCTCTAACAGCAGTTCCAATAAATGATAAAGACTATGTAATAGTAAATAGATAGCATATACAAGATGAATAGGGCATGGCAAAAATATACAGGAATAAGGAAATACGGGAAATACATACAATAGGTATGACATCATATATAGAATAAAAATACATCTAAGTGAGTGAGTACTAGTGACAACATATGATCGGCTTGGGAACTTACTCAGGAATTATGGCCTGGTTAATCATACATATGGTGTATGATTAACACTATACAAGAAAAATAAGAACTGCAGGGGTATGATCACATATCTACACTAAATACTTTCCGTCCCCGACTGGTATAGTGGATCCAACCATGACACGCCTATGACACGGGATTCCATGAGAAGGGAGCTAATCTTCTCATGAATCAGTATCCATACATATACAAGAACAACGAGACTTATACAAGAAATACGTTAGGAACTACCAGGAATAACATATCATAACGGGATCCAGGAATACCAATCCGTGAAACCAAGTGTCAGGGAATCAAGGATATCTACACTAAATACAAAAAACATAGAGGATATCATAAACGAGAATCTGTCAGAGAATATACTCGCCTGGAATCCGGTGAACAGTATCAAAGATGTCCAGAATGGTGCCTCGAAGACCTAAATATGGAATATTACATCGATACAAGGTTTTGGAATAAATACAAGTTAAACAAGTCCAAATCTATTTTATTAGGCCAAGTCTAAGTTAGAACAGTCAAACTAGGTCAAACTTCGTCAAACTAACTATTTCTAGGTTGTATGAGTCCATTCCTAGGTTATTGGGTCCATATGCTACTTATCTAGGCTATACTAGCTATATTAAGATACAAGAGTATCAATATTATTTCGTATCATAAGATACATAAAATAGTATAAAAGAAAATACCATATAATATACAAGTATAATATATATAGTATCTCCTAGCTAAACTAACACTACATGGATACCTTGGCTTTGAGCCAACACGGTATCACACTAGATACACCCTCTCTTGACACCAAATACCCAATACTTAGAGAGAACCCAATATTTATCATTACCTTGCGTATCACAAGGTAATACTAGAACCAACATTCAATCTAACTAGAACCAACATTCAATCTATCTAATACTTAACTACTAGCTAAGTATATAGATATACCAACATATATATAGATAGTAGCATGTCCATCATATATCAACAACTATATATAACTAACAGTTGAATATCTAACTACTAGCTAACCATAATACATACTTATCATTCTAGAAGAACTACTGCTCTTAAAGTCTAACATATATCAACTGACACTTAACTTATACATGAATAACCAACTAACTAAACCATCATCCGCCTATCAACCAATATCCTCATACTTACTATGTACTGATGCTTATTATATAGCTCTTATCTGTTGTGCTTGTTGTGTCTGCACAATAAGCTAAATACCTTACCCTCATCCAGTGTACACAATAATATATGCTCGTGTATTGCTGCCAACATGGGCAGTTGTTGCTGCTGCTCTATGCATTACACAACAGCAAGTCAGCTCCCCCCGACCTCCTGTACAGTGGCTCACGAGAACGTGAGCACAGCCACTCCAAGCCTGGTCTCCCATCCCACTATCAAAGACAGTATCTACAGACCTACAGACCCCCAACCAATACACACACACACACTAGATAACTCCAAACAGAAGATTAAACACAAATACACTCTTACAGTCGGGTATCAAGCCAGTGAGCACTGTGCTCAACCACACCCAGTCACCACAGAACTATATCCGTCTACACACTGAACACACAACCAATACACTTATAACACTTAGTATAAACATAAACAAGGAGATATATATACTCTAGTCTATATATAGATATCAATACATCAACACAAATTAAATTAGATATAAATTATACTAGAAAAGAGTAGGATATATTCCATCAAACACGTGGAGTGCACCGCACCCGTATCACACTTAATTTATGATATGCTTGCGATACGGCTCCAACACATTACCAAATATATCACGAAGGATACGACCAAGTCTATAATCACAATTATAAGAAATATAAAGTGTTGGCTACTCATCTACGTGTCTGTGTCACAATATGACAAGTGTATCCTCCCGTGTCGAAGAAAAAACCCCCAAATAATCCTGTATCATAAAATATCATGACACGACCTACTCGTATCCAATTATGGATACGACACTAGTCTCACACAACCAAACATATGTCAATTTAGTCCACTAGACCCATTGACAAATACATGGTGCACCAATCTCAGATTTTTTCCAAATTGGACACAAAATACACAATAACATTCACAATAGGGGTCCCTAGAGGTCAATTCTTTTTCCTATAGGTAGCCCTAGTCTATAGGTTGGTTCCTAATGATTTAATTACAAAATTAGAGTCTAATTAGAAGAGAAATTCTAAATTTTACCTATTGGGAGATGGATTCCTAATGCAAGTCTCCAATTAGATGCAAAGAGCCATCAACTTGTGCAGTCTTCACTTTCTTGTAGATCATTGTCTTCTCCTTGCTCTAATAGACTCCAATAGTGAAATATAGAAGAATTGGGAATAGAATTGGTGTAGGGAATGAAAAAGATTGGGATAAACTATTCTAGATCTAGAATTTTGGATGAAGAAAAGAGATGAGAGAGAAACTCCTCTCCCTTAAGTAGGCCGGCCACCTCCTTGGCCTCCAAGTAATGGTGTAAAGTCTATTTTACCCCTATGGGCTTGTCATGAAGAAAATAATTAAGGAAGAAATGTTCTATTCCTAATGGTTTGACTAATTAAATTACTAACTTAAAGAATTGGGCTAGTTATTGGGCTCAAATCTAACTAAAATAAATGTTGGTCCATGAGTCAAGTCTTGTCTAGTTAGGTCCACTAACACAAGTCCAAAATATAATGCAACATCTAACAATAATAAATAATACTATAAATAAATATACAACATGAACAATAATTAGTTAATTATAAAATAACCAAAATACTCTTTTCTAGAAAATGTGGTAGTGACAAGTCTACCCCCCTTAAAATAATTTCGTTCTCAAAATTCAAAGACTATACTACCCCAAGAAAGCAAAATATAACAAGAAAGAACATACCTCAAGACACAAATAGATATTGGTATCGCTCTCGTATTTTATCATCCCTCTCCCAGGTAGACTCATCCTGGTTGAGACAGACGATACTTTACCTGTAGCTCAGTAGATATGTTTATTTTGGTATTTGATTTATCTCCAACTTTGGTAGTTATTACTCTTTTAACTTTGTGACTCATTGGATATTATCTTTTATCTTGTGAGTTATATTTTTGACTCTTCAGTTCTTTATATCATATTCGTGCGTTGTTCCATCTTATAGTTTTGTGATTGAGTATTCATATTTTATTGGTGGCGTTATATATCTTGATGATCATTATTGTTAGATAGTATAGTTTACCCAAACAGCGTTCTACCGTCGATGCTGCGGCGTAGGATGGACGTACCCATGTTCTTGTGCCCTTATATCGGGTGCGGGTTGTGACAGTTCTTTATATAACTTTGCCTTCCTTAGTTCCTGAGATTCCTTGGATAGTGAAGTAGCTTGGTAACTTACCAACAGAGTGTGTTAAGTCTGAGTATCAGTATAACTTGTGAGTCTCTATGTGATCCCAGATTGGGTATGTGAGCATTAGTTGTCAGTGTATAGGCATGTAAACAACTCATAGTGTAGCACCCTTGTAGCAATAGTTCTATGGTAGTTGTCAGAGTATAGTTAGTATTGGTACCAATGGTATAAATAAGAGAGTTATGAGGGGGAGTAGCATATCAATTTGTGATTCTAGGTGATGATATCATGTCATCATGTATGATCTAGAGGGATATAGGTTCATATAGTTGAGTGATCCAAGTAGCAATTGAGTATCATGAAATTGTTTGAGTATTAATGGAGACTTAATATTATATTGGTGCTTGACACTTGGTTGTGTAGAGAATATGTATCCATGAGATGTATTAGTGAATGTGCCAGGGTAGAGTGGTACTCATAAGTGTATAGGTGAGTGTCATAATGTTAGAGGGTGTTGTGCTAAGTAATAGGACTTGTGTTATATGCTGAATGTTGGGCATTTATGTGGGCAGATATTAGTGTACATATGTGTATCTAGTGAGGGTATATTACCTAGTACTTGAGGATGCTAATGTGTTAGGGAGTGATATATAGAGGAGTAATCTATATGAAAATAAGTTTCAGTGATGTGGTCATTACTAATGTAATAGAGTATGAGAGTAGTTATGTATCAGTGTCCCGACCCGCACCCAGAAAATCGGGCATGAGTCGTGGGTACGTCCAGCCTACATCGCAGAATCGGCGGTAGAACGCTGTCTAGGTCCGTTCTAGGTCACAACTATCTATATCTCACAATAACCTGTCAAGATAACATCTCCAAAAAGAGGACAACATATGATATAAACATAAACTCAATCATAATAACTAGGGGAAGAGTAAAAGCACGATAAGATATCAACAAAAGAAACAAAGAACCAAAGAGAGCAAGTACAATATCCAAAATATACAGTCCAAGTCTAAGAGTCTACAATATCTCACAGTAGCAGCAAAATAATAATAATAATAATACAGTCATCCAAAAACCAACTGGGAACAAACCCAGTAAAACCCACCTAGCTATATTAGGGCGCTAGCAATGTCTCCTCAGCTGGGACGGGCTCCTCCTCTATCTCAGGGTCGCAACAATCGTCGACACCTGGCCCATAGTAAGCCGGGCAAAAGTACTCAGGATCCTCTGGAAAAATATATTCAGTCGGGATTGGAGCGAAGTACATAACTCTGAAAGAAACTCCAAATACATGGTAAGGTGTATATGACTAGCAATAGAAAAGAATACAAGATGCACAGGAAAGTAAATACACGGTAGAACTGATAAAGTAACTGTAATGTAAAACTGGGAAATAATACAAGTAGTAGAGAAGTAACTGCATGTGAGAAAATAGGAATACTAGCTAAGTGCCTTGAGCACAAGTTTGTTATGTGATCGGCTTGGGTTGTACATGATTTATTCTACGATAACTCCGTTATGCGTGAGTTGCATAACCGACATACACATGAATACTGTTTGGATTTGATCACATAACCAACTTCTACTCCCTTTCCCTACTATTACTCTTGGATCCAACCATGATGCGCTACATATATGATAAATAACTCGCGCACATGAAAGCGAGAGCACATGATGCACATGAAGCACATGAGAATCAATACCCGAAGCACATGATAAAATACACGTGATAGAGTACCCGCTGAACACGGTAAGGGGG